>WAAD01018758.1:228445-259389 GCA_013389945.1 Fregata magnificens
GGGGGCTGGCACCGAGCCACGGCCACGCGGTCCCCCCGGGGAGCGGCAGCCCGGGCGACGCGCCAGCCCGGGGACACCGAAACGGCCCCGCCACCCCCTTGGCCCATCACGTGCCGGTGCTTCCACCCAGGAGCGGCTGCCGAGCACCGCACGGCCATGGAGGCTTCAATAAAAACCACCCAACGTGCCAAGGTTGGCGGGATTCCCGCTCCGGAGAGATGCCGCTCGCTCCCATCCCGACGCTGCAGCGCCCGCATCCCGTTCTTGGGACGGCCTGGAGCAAGGATTTGCTCCCCCAACCTTTAGGCGAGGTGTTAAAATACGAGACGGAGCACGTGTATGCGCTTTAATAAGGCTTCCACAGCTCAAATGACAATTTTAATCCGATAATGTTTGCAAATAACAGACAAAACAGTAACTGGGCCTTTGATCACATCTTGTACCTGCGTCCTCCGTGAGGTGCGGCCGTACATCGCTTCTCGGAAACAGCGCCCCGGCCCCGGCTAATTCCTTCCCGCTGAGTTGAGAGACTTTAATTTTGCAACGTTATAAGCTCAAGGAAGAGTTTTTGTAACATTAAAAAAAAAATTAACAGCAAATTGGAAAAAAAATACGGAAGTTCCAGGAAATATGTACACAAGCGAGTGCTTCAGTCTGGGAAGAAGAAAACCTGCCCGTTCCCGAAGGATGGAGGGGCTTCGGCGCGCCGAATTCCTGCCGCCATCTTTACCTTGGGAAAGAATACGCGGGTCCAAATTGCCTCAAAAACCACCTTTTAAGAGCTCCACAGCCCCAAACGCCGGCTGCCGCGCCCCACAACCCGCCAAGGACGGGGGGGGACGGGGAAGAGGACGCGGAGCCCCCGCGCTCGGCAAAGGGCAGCTGTAAATTCTTCGGATAAAAGATAACGTTTAAAATAAACGCTACCGAGGTTGTTGGGATGGGATGTGTGCCCGNTTAAAAAATAAAGCTGATGCGGCAGCAATCCGACTCTCTGCATCGCATTTTTCCGTGGAAACAAGTTAAAAAGGCTGAAAAGGAAGAGGAAACGTCTAATTTTATGACGGAGATACCTCGACAGTGCCCTTGTTTTTAAGTCTGGAAGCGGTACGTTATTTCCTGCTACGAATAGGCAACGGGGAGAGATCCTTTTTGGGAGCTACAGAGGTAAAAAACCAAATAATTATTAGTGCATTCCTGAAAATCAAGGAGAATAGAGGGGGGAAAAAAACCCTCTTCCCATGGGAAACACACCACCCACCCGCGCCCCCTTCGCCGTCTCCCCAAGCCATGGGCAAGAGCGCTCCCGGCAGTCCCGGACTGGAGGAAAAGATGTTATCAAAAGTCGTTAAAATACCCCACGTTTCTAAAAAAACACAGTTCACAGAGAAAGACCAGGTGGTTACTGAAAGATCATCAAACGTTTGGAAGTGAAGGCGAGCGGCTGAAAAGCCGGCGGGGGCAGCGAGGGAGGCGGCTCCCCGGCCCCTCCGCCACGGAAGGCTTTCGGAGGCAGAGCACATTTTGGGTTAAATAGATGAAGGTTTTTTGAAAGAGCTAGACATTCCTCACAAGTAACAATTTCTTTACTTCCATGCTGTACTGAAAGAGTAATAGTGGATCAAAGACAGGATTATCTGTAAGCAGGTTACGCCTAAAGAGTTACTCGAGAACAGATCAAGATGTTTTTGATCTACTGGATTACAACCCCTTTTCGGACAGACGAGCGCGGTGTGGGATTCGAGTCGGGGAATACACGAGAATGCCTCCGTCTCCCTCGCCTGTAAACACGATACGCTCTTACTGCTGCTAAACTTTCCAACCTTCCTGTTGCTTTATTAAATATAAAATCGGGAACGTTCTCTTCAAGGCAGGATGTCCTTCAGTGCAATCTGCTTTGACATAAGGCATTTTTTTTTTGCGGGGAGGGGGGGAAACCAGTCATAATGGGTTTCTGCCTTCTGGAAGAGTCAAAGAGTTCAGTCCTGTATCCACCTTTTTTTCTTTTAATGCCCTACCATGTCAAAATCCTCTTCCCTTCTGGTCGCTCCTCTGTTGCCAACGCTTAGAAAACCATCAGTGTCCAAGTAAACCAGTCCCTGCGGAGAAAAAGACAACCACCGAAAGATGATGACGCTTACGGGATGGAGATGAAGTTAGTGTGGGCTTAAATAAAGGGGGGAGAAAAAAAACCCAGGCTCACCTTTAAATCCTTCTTCAGGCATACAAACTGGGGACGGAAAGAAAAAGGCATGGCGTTAGAAGTCCTCCGACACTCGTTTCTAAAAGAATCTTTTGTCTGAGCGGCGGCGTACCGCTGAATCTCCCGTTGACAGCGAAAAGCTTCAACGTCTCCATTTTCTACTTTTACAACCCAAATCCACCGCAGTCCTTGGCCACCAACACTTCTCCCAAAATCACAGTGGTGAGGCGCCTTCCCCGACCCCCAAATCTCCCGGGGTTCCCCCCCCTCACCTTGCATAACGTCGTCCATTGCCGCGTAATCTGCAATTGGTTCATCAGCCTGGAAAATAAAGCGGAGCGGGGGATTAACGAGGAAGCAACCTCGTTTGGAAGTTCACAGCCTGATCAGTTCAGGGTCCTGCTCTGGAGGGAAACGGGGAACAGGTCTCTTGCCCAAACGCTGTCTGGGAACAAGAGGGGAGGACTCGCTCCCTAATTTAGCCATATTTTGGGCCGGTACGCACACAGTTCAGCAGCAAAGGCCGGCTAATAAATGCTCTTTAAACAAAAAAAAAAAAAAAAAGGAGCTCCAAGAAGGACCTCCAGGAGGAACTTGCTAAATTAGGCTACCGAGCAGCCACGGGCGGGCACGTCTAGCGCCACGGCAGTTTTCACACGCCCCACAACCTGTTTTTGGTTGTACAAAAATCAGTTCAATTCTCTGCTTTATTCGACTTTATTTTAGCAGCCACACTCTCACGTTACCTTTAATAAAATGACAGACTCGGGGATGACTCCCAGGCTGCCGAGCGTTGCGGTGTCGTCGCTCAGTATCTTCCCGTCGATCGACAAATTCTGGTCGAAGGGAGCAACTGAAAATGCATGCATGATCTGTGCCAACACAATGAGACACGCTGATTTTGTGCGGAGGGAAAAACATACCGCCGAGCTACACAAAAATATCACATTTAGCAGAGCCACGCGCACCTTTCGATGCCACGGGGGATTTTACGCTCTGCCCCCCCAATCCCCTCCCAGCCGCGCGCTCCTAATTTTCTGTTTTCTTGCTTGAGACGACTCGTTCCTCGGAGGAAAAAGACCTTACCTGTATTTTCAGCTCTTTCAACGTCTGATTAGCAGAAACAAGCAGCGCTTTCTCCCCCCTGACTTTCCGGTGCCGGGTGCTTCGCCTGATGCCTTGCTTTTGGTAAGTGACGTAGCTCTGGTGCGAGACCTTCTGGCGCTTCGCAGCACCGTTGGTCTAGAAACAAGAGGCAAAAAAAAAAAAATCAGGAGCCCAAGTTTGGGATTGGCGGAAAATACAACCTCCCTGTACCCCGGACTGCGTTTCGGGAGAGTCGGTCATGCGAGGGAAGGCACGAAGCATTGAAAAGCCCCTTCGAAAGCAAACTGCCACATGCAAGTATCGAGAGGACCGAAGGACTTGCCTTGAAACCTCGGTTCCTGCTTCTAACGCTAGCGCGGGGTGGACTACCAGCCAGGCATACGAATCACCATCAGTATTTGATCTCTCCAAAACCAAAGCGATGGTGTGGTACGACCATTAAAATGACAATTTGACACACTTGTTTTCGCCTGCTAGCGGTGAATGGAGGAGGAGGGCTATCCCATCATGCTGACTCAAGAGGATGATGCAAAACCCGAGGAACCTGGCGGTATTTTTAATCTCTACCTGGTTAAAATCTGGGTCTTGCTCCCCCTCTGGCTTGTTTTCCTCCCTGTCCTCTTCAGCTTCTGAGCTGCTCACATTCAGCTCTGGAGCAGCGTCCTTCATTACCTGAAGTCATAAAAATCATTCTCCGTAACTAACCCGACAGCATCAACCCAGACTGTCACATCGCGGCAAACAGCTTGCAGAGACCTCCAGGATGCCACCTTGATCCAACGAACTGAGGCAGAGCAAGAATAACCCAGGGATCTGCTCCACACGTTCTGCAAAGTCTTCTCCACCCCTCCCCAGCTGCATCAAACCATGGGGGGATTCGACTCAGGAGAACAAGTTTCTCTGTTGAATTGCAGGTGCTTCCTGCGGCGCAGGACCTACCCTCCTCGCTAGGCAAAGGGAAAGTCTCCAGGGGCCTGGACTGATTTCTTTCCCATTAGCTGGCTGCTTCTCTGGTTCATCTAAGTGTATTATGAAAGCTCTAACACAGAGAAAGGAATATTATCAGTAAATTAGACACTTATCCATCCCTGCAGCAGGCCGACAGAGGCACTCAGCACCATTATTTATGGGTCTGGAGGTTGTAAGTAAATGAAATCTAAATAATTTACACAAACATATAAATAAAAAGGATGTTCAGTTCCATATAAGTCACTCCAGGAGGCATGGACGTGAATTCACATCTACGCTTCAGCTGGAGCTGGGGTTTGCAGGAGCCCACGAGACTGGCGCGCCCTCCATCCTGGACGCCGGAGCTCGCTTCTCCATCAATGTAGTTGCAATTAACGATCCAATCCCAGCTCCCGAACATCCAGCACCAACCGCAGCCTCCCCCGAGCCCTCCGGATTCCAGCAGTGCCACCCTATGCTGATTTTATACGGCCGTGACTTCCCTCTCGCAGCTGAAGGAGGTACCCAGGGCTTGCAGAGGGGGGAAGAGCAGGGGCGAGGGGATGGGAAATGCTCCCCGACTTTGCAAATCAAAACCAGCAGGGAAGGAAGCAGCAGCTTTGAGTGCCGCCATCCGCAGCCCTCGCTGGCAGTGCTGCCGCGCTGCTGGCGGGCATTATCGCCGCTTCGCATCTCGCCGAGGCTGCCCTGTTAATGAGGGATCTCGCAGGCAAGCTCTCGCCCCCTCTCTCCAACTCCAGCTGCTCAGCAAAGAATAGCTGCCTGTTTTTTTGCCAGCCCCACGTGTGAGCACGGTCCTGTCCAGCACCAGAAAAAAAAAAAAAACCCAACAACCCACAACCCTCCTCTGCACCAGAGCCAAGATACAGCCTCAGGATTCAGCCTCGAGTCAGGCGGAAAACCCGTAGCTGATGGCTCAAGACTGTGCTGCGTGCTCTACATCTCACAACTATGGCGGAAACCCGTCTAGCCTCCAGCACCCTGCAGTTCTCCGGGCTCCAGCTCCTCCCTTAGATCGGCAGGGAGGTGGAAATCAACGAGAAGCAAAAAAAAAAAACCCACCCCACGCTGCAAAGGTGCAGGGAACATCTTTATCTGAGCTTGGCCACGAGCCTTGGTTTCCCCCTTAAAGCATAAAACACACCCTAAGGAGGAGGACTGGCCTTAACCAGCTTTCGGGTACCTGTAAAGCCAATTCTAGACCTGACACTGATCCTTAAGACACTAGTAAAGCAGAGACATAATTCACGGCTGCGCAGGGGATCTTGAAAACCATCTCTAAGTTCACTGCTACTTCATCAGCATGGAGGTTGAAGAGCTTATTTCTATCTGGGAACAAATGTCACTTGAGCAACCAAGAAAGGAAATGACAAATATTGGAGGGGGAGGAGAACAGGTAGAGCCTGATTAACACGATTACGAAGACAGAAACGGTTACAACATTGCCTAAAATAATGAAAGCTGGGAACATCCGTGAAGATACCTGACAACGCAAAGGATTCGGTTTGGCAAAAGGAAGCCTCGAGGAGACCAAATTTTCAGAGCAGCTACAGCCAGAATTTTCCCATTTGCTATTTTTGCCAAAGCGAAAGCTTCCACCAGCCACAGAGCTGGGTGCTTTTTGCCCACAGAGAGTGGCCCTGCCCACCACCACCATCACAGGCTGCCCGGCATCCCCACCAGCAGGTCCCAACCCTGCGGGGATGCGGCAGGCTGCGATAGCCGTCTCGCCACCGTGTTCAGATCGTTATTTGGGTACTCGGCCCAGTTTCCGTTAAAGGAAACGGAGCCAGGATGAGCAAGGAGCCAGGGAGAGAGCCCGTACCTTTTTATTATCCACCACTTTATGGATGTAGATTGTTGCTTGGGTGTACTCACGCAAGTCCCGCTGCTGTTGGCATAACAGCCCTTCTCTGCACTCTGGACAGAGTTCTGGGGAGGCACAAAGGAAAAACGCATTTAATTGCTTCAGCTCCTTGAAGACACCTGCCCAAGGCCTCTCACCGCTAACCCGGAGCGGATCGCATAACCAGGGGCATCTGCCAACTTCCGTGTTTACCACTGATCCCCTTAGATCTGACCCTTTATCCAGGAAAAAAAAAAAAAAAGAGCCATTTCCTGGGGAGCCGGCACCAATCAGCAAAAGAACAGAGCACAGAGACGGCAAAAGATTCACTCACGGGGCTCAGAGGTGTAAAGTGCGCTCTCGGGGTCCGCCCCGGCAGCTTGCGTTCGGGTGATTTTGATGACGTGATCCACGACAAAGAGTTTTTGAATCCTCTCCCACTCGCTGGGCCATATTAGAGCTATACTGTGCAAAGGAACAAGAACGTGCTTTATGACATGGAAAAGCCAAGCCCCAAGCTCCCGAACAGCCTCCCCTTTTCTTTTTAGTCTGTTAACGAAAGAAAAGCTGCAAAATCAATCCATAACTCCAGCTACACGGGAGGGCCTGTACGCCCAAGATAACAGGGAAACAGTAGCACGTTATTAGTGACGCTGTTATGCTCCAGTCATGCCGGAGGGAGGATGGAGGAGGAGAGGAGTGGAAGATCTGCTACTTTTAGTTCTGCATCATTGCAGAAGCAACGCTACGGAGCATGAACTCCAGCCCAGTGTCCAGCGCTGCGGGGGCAAGTCTCATGGAAAGCAAATCATAAGGAAGCCGGATGTTTCTACGCCCCGGTCAAATTCAGGGTAGTTTATTGTTAGGAACTAGCCAAGCTGAAGTAAGCTCTCTTTTTTTTCCCTGATCCAGCATCCTTTGACAATTTAGGTCTTGCCTTGCACGAAGGCTAAGGTGGGCCTGAAAAAGTGACTGTTAATTTTGTTTGC
This sequence comes from Fregata magnificens, assembly GCA_013389945.1. Taxonomy (NCBI): domain Eukaryota; kingdom Metazoa; phylum Chordata; class Aves; order Suliformes; family Fregatidae; genus Fregata; species Fregata magnificens. The sequence goes on from WAAD01018758.1 coordinate 235,560, forward strand.
TCCTCGTGTCACTGCAGCTCAGCGAGCCTCTGGGAATGCTCCCTGAGGCTCGCGAGAGCCGAAGGCACCGGGCAAAGGCAGACACGTGAAGAGAAGAAACTCACAGTTTGGAGTCTTCTTTGGTCATGGAAGCGTAGGTGAACATGAGGCCCCCGTGGGGGCAGAGAAGAGCGCTGTTTCCTACCGAGGACACGGGGCTGCATCGCGTCGGCCTCCTGCGCAGGCAAAGGAAAGCGGTTTGCAAAGCTTGGTCAGGTTATTTCACAAACACCACAACTCTGCAGGCAGCCACGAAGAAATCACAGGTGAATATTTACAGAAGGCATGCCAACGGGGCATATTAAACTACTACCGATGAGGAAATCAAATCAGCATTCCTGCGCATTGCAAAATTACTCTCCTGTCTAGCGGAGATTTCCATCTCCTACCACCAGCAGTCCAAGGAAATGGGATTGAGCGGTGACCTTTGCCTATAGGATACGGCTCCAGACGGATGAAAAAGCTGATCAGGTTACTATCTAATCCGACCATCTGGTTAAGAGACGGTAAACAAGGAAATGCAGTTTCTTACAATGTATTACAACCGTTACGAGTCTTGCAAAAAACACCTTCCTTGTTTCCACAAAGGCAAACCGCAGGTAACTACACACCGCGCCGGGATTCAAAAGCAAAATCGTTATCTACAGCCCCCCCCCAAAAAGGCATAAAAAGCACCAAAAACCTCCAGCCAAGTTACCTGACAAATTTCCTCCATTCTTCTACAAAGAACTGCGAAACAATATACAGCTCATCTGTCTCCTGGAGGTGAAGAGAGGAAAAAAAAAAAAAAAAAAAGGATTTTTTTTTAATTAATCCAANTTTTTTAATTAATCCAACAATAGAGAAGCGATGACTGTTCAGCTTTTTCTGCAGCACTCATTCTCTTCGAGACCTCGGTGTTTTTACCACGACAACTCCATCCAAGTGCAGTGGGAAAGCCAAGTAAAATAATTTGGGATCAAGTACTAAGCACTTACATTACTAATCTCGTGTTTATTACAAAGTTAATTTAGCTTTGGATGCAATTACCTTCAATTCACAGCAGGAAACGGTCATTTCGCCTGGAGCAACTACGACTCCCCAGCACCATCTTTTCTCTCGCCAGGTACTCAGGGTCTAAAGCAGATGCATCTCCGCACCCCCATGGGCGTAGGGTGAGACCACCCCGACCTGCCTCATTTGCTTCACCCCTCAAAATCCAGAAGCTTCTCCTTTTGGCAGCAACACGGATTCAAAACCACAGCCATGCACCCTCATGAGGCAGCGGTTTTAGGATAAACCGTTGTTTTCCTGTCCCAACTGACTTGCCATTAGACAGTCTGCTCCTGGACAAGAAACCACCTAGATCCTAAGAGCTGGGCGGCAAAAGCATTTCCGTGCTCACCTATCCTCACCACTTTCCCTAACACGTATTTCAGGGCTCAGTCCGTCTTTCTGCAGGAAAATTCAGCACACTTGAGGAATATATATATATTTTTAATCTCCCTTCCTCTCCTCTAGATTAAACCGCTCCGCTTATTTTCTTCCCCGAACCTCAACTGTTTTGGATCAGGAAAACTCACAAAGCTCGAGGGAGAGATCCTCAACTCCTTTTTATCATGCTCCCTTGGGAAATTCAAAGGGAGCGGAGGATGTAGCCTCGTTGCCTGGAAAGACCCTCATTATTTCGAGCCGACCCATGGCGATGGGCTCCAGCTTTCCATCACCTACTCCAGCTACAAAAGCAGAGCCAACCAGATACTACCCTTAAATACCGCCGGTAGCACCTGGCAGCTCTCCAGCTCAGCACCGAGCGTTTCCCATTTAAACCGTTTTGGGGCTGCCTGGTTCCGAGACACGGATCCGTGCTGACCTCGGTATTTATTCACGTCTGGAGAAGGCACCCGAGAGCGGCAGGCTGCCCTCACACGTAGGAGCGACCGAGGCAGACACCTGCCAAAGCAGCTTGGCAGGATCTAAGAGTCAATCGTTAATCAGTGCTGTGAGACGTCCAGGAGCCAAGGCATGGAGCCAACAGCTTGTGCCATTTCTTTTCAGCCGCCTCAAAGCCCCAAGAAAGTCCTGGAGAGCTGCACACTTGTACCGAGGAGAAGCCGGTACGAGAGGTCTTGCACGACCATCGCTCCTATTTGCGGGGCTTCGGCGTTTAGGGAAGCTCCACCTGAGCTCTCAGCATGTAGGAGGATGCCGGAGCACGGGCAATTTTTGTCCGACCAGCAGCAAAAGCCTGGCCTGCATGGGAAGGCGGACGGAGCGTGGTGGAAAGCCTCCTCCACCGGCACAGCCGCACTGTTTCGGTCCTTCTAGGGCCGGACGTAACCACAGCAGCAATATTGTCACTGCTTATCTAGCTGACTCTGGGCCAGCGACAGCTATGTTGGCACACGAGCCATTCTCGTGTATCTTTAGCAGGGCTTTGCGCCAGCACAGCTAATCGGGGGAAATCACACCTCGGCACAACACACGTGTAAGCTCTGCTGGCACAGGCTTCCCAGCGCAGGCACGGTCTCACTTGGACTGAGTGAACGGTTATCAGGCAAGTCTCTCTCTCGCAGGCGAAATAAAATCTCTTAGGAGAGGGATAATAGCTAATGAAAACCTTCCCCAAGCCCCACTGCGCTCCCCTCCTCGCACTCCTTCCCATACCTGAGGCCAGCTGCCCAGGCAAGGTCTGCATTTATCATGAAACAGGTTCTGGAGAGAAGTCTTCTGCTCGCTGGCCATCATCTTATGCAGAGCTTCGTTTTCCTCCCCTTCGCGCTCCAAAATCTGCATGAAACAGTTAATTAGACCACAGCTTCAGTTCCTTGCTGCTATTAAAAGGTGATGTTACTTTCCTCCAGTGCACTGGGTCGTACTAAAAAGAAAACCAGAAATACGACCACGTATTTACAGTCAACAAAAGGGTAACGTTATTTGGCAAATACCTTGCACTGGGAACAGCACTCTCTGTTATTTGGGAATTCAGGGGCCTTTGGAAAATATTGCTTGAGTTTCTCCCAGGCTTCCTTCGAAACCACCCTCCGTTCATTTTCGGATATGCACAGGTCACCTGCAGAGAGAGAGAGAGCCAAGAGAAGGGCTTTGCTCTTGACGCGCTCAGCGATGTTTTGCAGCCCTAACTAGATTTAAGAGATTACAGGGTATAAATGTGGGGGAAGATATTCACACGCTTCTCAGCCAACACCATGTCAGCAAAAAAGAGCGCAACCAATACACAAAGTCACCTTCAACTTCTTTATCATTTCCTTGTTTAGACAGGGAAAAAAAAATAATACGACTTTAATTCATAGAAACGTCCTTTAGATTTCAAAGCTCACGAACCCGAGCAGCTGATCAAATACAAACGGCGGTAAAGAGATGCTCGGAAAAGCAAGGACAAGCCAAAGAGGGCAGAGGGCTACTGTCTTCTGATCTTGGCTATCCACAGCTACATTTTTACGGCGACTCCATTTACCAAGCTGCAGACTAACCCCGTGCCCCATGAAACAGGAGCCAGGTGCTTTCCGCACCCTTGAAAAACAAAATTACCGCCGTATAATCTCAGATGGCTTCACGTGCCCTACCCAAGCACCTCAAAATACGGAAAGGACAGATTTTGCACCCTAGATCTGCTCTGGGGAATAACTGGGGCGTGAAGATACGAAGCAAGATTTACCAGCTATCCGCCGGACAGCTTGCCTGCTGTATTATTTATCCTGATGCTCAAGTAGCTCAAAAAACCCCAAGAACAGTTTAGCATGAGGCATTTGTGTTTGTCATTTTAGCGACAGAAGTAGCAGAGAGGTCACGCTCGTGCATTTGGACACCATGTGTACACATGACGACACGCGCTTCGGCGGACAAACAAGGCTTGGGAAAGCTGGAGAATGCGAGGGCTCGGGGATCCAACCAGCCACCCGCTTGCAGGCTTGATGATCGCCAAGGGGAAAACAAAACCGCATCTCCCTCCGAGACAGCAGCTGGGAAGTCAAGGCACGGCTGCGCTACACACAGTCGCAGGGAGAAATAAGGGGAACAGTCCTTGTAACACTGAGATGCAAACCGGATTTGGATGCGGCATGGGAATATGCATACCTCAAGGTGGATTTCACCAGCAAGAGGGAAGCAAAACAGCAACCGCGAAGTCGCGGCGCTAAGCGGTGTCCAGCAAAGGGCACGATACCTTATTATCTGCTTTTCTATAGCCTGAAGAGCTACAGAAAGAAGACAGGGAGAAAAGGCTCCCTCCTCCCCACCCTCTGGTACCTCTTTAACATTACAAGCAGCTCCTCAGCCCCACGGACCCGTCAGCTTTCCTCGTTCCAGCCAAGCCTGGATTTCTGCCAGCCCCAAAGGGAAAAAATAGCAACGCTCCCCTCCTGCTTTTCCTCTAATAAACAAAGGCCGGGCTGGACAGCTTCGATGCGGCACTTGGCCACTTGTTCTTCATCAAACACGATCAAGTGGCCCAGCTTTACCATATGAGGAGGCAGGACCAGGCTGCTTTCCAGAGCCAGCAAGGATGAGGGAAAAAAAAAAAAACCCCAAGCTTGTACAAATAAGTGCCTTGACACCGTGTGATTAATGAAAACAGATTACTACGCTGCTGAGCGAAAGAGGTGGAAAAATCAGATCTGGGTGTGCGGGAACAACTGCTTTGCCATCTGGAAGAAGATGATCCTAACCGCTGCTGACCCCGCTTCCCCCTCCCACCGTCCAGGGACATGTTTTGGGCACGGACATCAAAGAAGTCTTAACTTGGTATCTGGAAAAAATTATTCGCTGCTGTCGGGTAGCTACTGGAGAGCGAGAAATTGCAGCAAAGATGCAAAGGGACTTCTTAAGGGAACGCCCGGATGGCATTTCTGGAGGGCAGCCAGACCTCACAGATAAAGCGCTGGCTTTTCCAGAGCCTACCACGAAGGCAGGAACTTCCTCCACGGCAAAATTAAGGCTGCAGGACCGAGACTACAGATTTGCTGATACACTCCAGAGGGAAATTTTAAAGGTGGAAAGGTTGTTTTCCATGAGTAATCAGAGGTTAGCTCAAGACGATGAAATCTGACCTGCTAGCGGCCCCCATACTTAATATTATTTATTCTGATATGACCTAAAGTCACAGACCAACTAGCGATTTACCAGCATAGTATTTTCAGAGGCCTATTGGCCTATTTTTATCATGTCTGGCTACATTAAATGTTTCATCACCACACTGCATGCTTTTATTTAACAGCGGCAGCCTTGCGGCAATGGGAAATACGGCGTTAAAGGCTCTGAAAAACAGCTAACGCCGTGACAAAGTGCTTAAACACTGCTTTAAAATGAGGCTTTATCAAGCCATTACTCTACATCCTTGATTAGCCTCGATGACAGGAGGTGTGTTGCTAATTTATGGCATGTTTCTTTCTTACTAGGAACAAGATCGAGCATCCCTGGCAGGGAAATTGATGCCTCCAAACAGGAGCTTACTGGAACAGAGTTATGTCTGGGAGCAACATACAAGCTAAAAAAAAGTGAGATTTAAACAACAGGGTAGCCAAGGACGTAGCTAACGAACCGTCACTTAGCAAAACAACTAACATCAGGTCAAAACCTTATGCAAACAGAGGCCAAAGCACAGCAGGTTGGTAAATCAATATCCTTCGCGGTCCCAGCCGCTCACAGATAAGCCCGTGTTTCTATAGTTGTTAGGTAAGTGCTCCTGTTTTAATGTAAACCGAGAGAATAAACGGATACGCTCAGCTCCCACCTTGACTGATTTACACCACCCGTTTTGCTCCTAATACTTTCCGAGCTTCCAAGTGGCTGCAGATCCTTGGTGCTGCCCTGACTCCATCACACGTTGCTTCGTTAGCGAGAGGCAGAGCTGCTCTCTTCGGCAGCCCAGCATTTCCCGCAGCATCCAAGCTTCTCTGTATTTACACCCCTTTCTCTGCCTTACAAAACTTGGACTGCAACGTGATAGCGCTCGCAAAGAAAAGCTCCAAGTTTGAGCGTCAAAGAACAAGGAACACCAGGCAAATGAGAATCAAGCGCATTTCCTCAGTAACTACTCACGTTGGCCTTAGATGGAGCAAAGGCTACAAGGTTAATGTCTTGAGCAGTGGGCAACAACGAATATATTCAGCTCCATCCCCCGTGGAGACTTACCATGTGGGCAAACGATGTCTTCATTAAAATTTAACTCCTCTTCCTCCTCTCTCTTCTCTTCATTTGATTCACCTAATTAAAAAAAAAAAAAATACAAGAAGATGGCACAGAGTTCCTCTCCCAAGGAAAGGAAAAATCTTTGGGGGGTGGGGGGTGGGGGAAGGAGCACGGTTGCCTTTCAAACTGCAGCAAAACCCTTAACCCAAGGGAAACTTTGGAAGGAAATTTGTTATTCTCCAACATCTTGGCCTCTGGGCAGGCGGGCTTACAGCCTACAGGCCACGTAGGAGTGCTTTGAAGTGCGTGGAGCACAAGCCGGTCCTTTGTGAGATTACAAAGGACGCATTTGTCACAGCTAAAACACCACAGGGGTTCAACCACTCCCAAAGATCTCGGCATTTAACCTAAACACGAGTCTAGGTAAGAGTGCAGCGAGCAGAAACCTTGTGGGCAAAAATATTAGTCCACTCTTTGCCTTGAGGATACTGATCTAAAACAGATGCTGCCTGGCAAACTAAGGGGGAGCCTGCCAGGGGTTTGACAAGCCCCACATTAATGTATAAATTACAGTTAAGAAGCGTAGGTCCACAGACAGAAGCACTGGCCGCTGAATCGGAGCATCATAAACACAATAACGTGTCAATAAGACTCTCTAAGGACCTGCCTAACAAGCAAGTTGGCTTGTCAGCAATTCAAGTGTACTACTGGGAGTTGCAACCTGTTGTGAAACCAAGGTCACCACTGAGGAATGAGGAGCGGTAACTCAGTGGAGAAGTACCCTTTTCTCAATGAATGCTCCACCAGCAGCGCCAGCTCACAGATATTATCAGGAGGGCTGCGGTATCTGGTGTTCTCTGAGCCTTCAACAAGCCCAAGATCAATGCCATTAGCTGATCATCTCTGCTTTCATTCAAACAAGCTTCTTGCTCTCAGTTAGGAAACAAAAAGCTCAAAATATCCTATTTCCAAAGGTTTAAAGAGCACAAGCCAAATAAAAACACCCCCATCTATTCTCACAGACTCATGATATGGACGTAGAAGAGAATCCAATTCATGATTTTTTTCTTTTTTCCTAGGCTGTGTTCTGCCACAGCTGCTTTACCACAGCTGCGCTGTTTCATTCGTAGACCTTCGCAATAAACATCTTCATCCCCTCCCCAAGGTAATTTTCATGTTTCTTCCTCCCCTGTGCTCTCTCATTCAGATAAAAGCAGATGAAAAGATCATGTGTCTGGGGCGGTAATTTTACACAGCTTTGTAAAACTACTTATTACCTCATCTTCTTCTCTGGGTACGAAGATCACCCAGCAGTTTTGAAGCTTATCAAATAAAAAGCTCCTTAAATGAAGAAGCTTTTTATTTGATTTATTATCCTTCCCTCCCTACTCATACAAGGAAAGCAAAACAGCTACAGGAACACCTGACGTGTCTTTTGTTAGGAGGTATCAGTCAGAGCTGGTGGGTCTCTACAGCAGCAGAACTACCTTTGTTTTGTGCGTTTCCATTCATTTTTCCATTACTGTGCTCTGTGTCTTCGTCTTGCTCATTTAATTGCTCCAGAGCCAACTGACGCCAGCTCCGCAAGGACGCCTTTCCAACCCAAAACCCATCGTTTCTGCAGAGACAGAACAGCGTTGGCAATGCAAATCACAACTCCGTTCTCCTTTGGAGCCCAAACAGTAAAATCTTTAGCAAAAAGCTATTTAAGTACTTCTAAAAAAAATCTCTGACAACGTTTGAAAGCGTCAGGATTTACGTACCCCTTGACTGTTATCTTCAGCAAGTTCGTAACAGTTTTGTAGTCTTCGTTTAACTGGTTTTTCAGTCGCAGGATTCGACACCTTTCTACCACGCAGTCCTTGCAAAGTGCTTTGACTGGGGGTGGGGGGGAAGAAGAAACATAATTTATTGCACAGGTGGCTGAGCTTCTTGTTGGTTTGAACGTGCTCAGACAGGTATGTACCAACTACCCTGCCTCATGACCGGAGATTTCACGTGTAAGTGAGGAGATCCCTGGGGTTACTGCCAGATCAGGCCACATTTGAGGCTTAAATAAGCGTTAAACGCTTCAGATGAGGTGCGATCCGTTCTGCTAGCTTCACAGCTCTCCGCTGCTGGTATCAACAATTTGCAATTACAGCTGCGAGCCAGGTCACGCCAATACACAGAGACGGGAGTCAAAAGGCACGACGGTTTAGGCATATGCAAGAAAAAAAAACCAACCCTGTATGATGGCACTTTGCAAGCTAAACCCAGGAAAAAAAGAAAACCCTCCTGCAAAGCTACACTGGACCAACAGGAGTGGAAACCCTACAGCTGGGCATACATTCTCATCTGGGAGCAAGAAGGTCACAGGCAGGGAAGGAAGTCAGTGAACACAGCACATCCGATCCATCCCTCCTAGCCGTACTCAAGGAAAAAACCTGCAGGCGATCTTCCAGTTGGCTAATAAATGTTGGCCTGTTTTTTTTACAAAGGCTGCCTGCGTCACAGCAGTTTCTGCTGGTTGCGTTTCTTCCCTATAAGCTCCTAGCAGGAGCTGAGCTAATTTGGTCTCAGTGGGAGTTATCAAGCTCCTTTATAAAAGAAACTAAGCCTGGGGCTAGATTAAGGGATGCCCAAAGACTGTAGGGGCTGGGCTGACCCCAAAAATCAAAATGCATGACAGATGTGTGCAACACAAGCACGTAAGCTAACAGGTACGTGCTTCCCTTGGATGAGGCAGCTCGGGACAGGCTGGAGGTGAAAGACAGTAAATGATTTTCTTGGCCCGCACACGTCCGTGCTGCTCTGGGGTGCGGGCTGCTGGCAAGAGGCAGCACAGATCCGCACACTTCACGAAACGCTGCCTACGCAGGATCTGTAGGTGCTGCAGGCATGGAAAAATCATTTTCAAGAGTCTGGGGGGTTGCATGTGCAAGTTTTGTTATTTTCTAGAATTAACTTCATAAGACCATCCAAGTATTACATTTTCTAACCTAAACGCACCATTGCTTTCTCAGAAACTCCTCCACGCACAGCTCTTCCTAGACAGAGTAGAACTCAGGTCTGAAACAGACCCTGCAATCAGACTAACTCTATTTGTTTGAACGCTAATGTAATTAAGCGATATTAAAAAAAAAAAATCACCCGGAAATAACAGCACAGCACAAAAGCTATGCGCAGAAATAAAGTTAGGATGATGAAGGATGGCTCAAAAAGGGGCTGGGACCAGAACAAGGCTCTAAAACACATTCAGCACACGAGAACGTGACTTGGAGAGGGCGTTTTCTAGCCCGACACCTTACCGTTCAGCCGGGGCCCTCCTCCATATCTCCTGTAGAAGAAGTCAGCCACATACTCCGATATCCTCTTCATAATGGATATTTTATCCGGATGGAGTTTGCCGTGTGAGCACAGGCAGGCTGTATTATCTATAGGTTTTGGAGGAGTAGACTCATCCAGCCATTTCTGCAACCATTCGAGAGAGATGAAGTCGTACGGAGAACCTGGGAGGGGAAAAAAACACCAAGAGAAACAAGCCCGTACACGTCAGCTAACACACAATACAGCAGATGGTATTTTATAATTACTCTGATATTCAGTGGTACTTTTAAACGGGCTATCGCTGTTGATTAAATCTCTGCGGTACAAGTTTTCAAACGTCTGATACAGCTTCCCTCGTCCTCGTATCGCAGATTTAGAAGACAGGAGCTACGTGAAATTAAGATATGCAAAAACAAGCGGTCATTTCAAATTCAAGCAATCAATATGAAACAGCGGAGCACTCCAAGTAGGAAAGGGAGTGCTTTCAGACTGCAAAACCTTTAGGGGCTTATTGGAGAGTAGCTGAGGAAAGGGGAAGGTTTTCTATCGTCCGTTGATGGACAGATATAATGTTTAAATTATGATCATACGTTAAAGGCTCTTTCTGTAACAGAGCAAGCTCATCAGGGTAAACTGAAAAATAAAAGGCAACAGCAGCAAAGAGATGAGGTCAGCATTCGCCCCCTCCCTCCAGCGCCCAAAATTTCAGTGTTATTCCGGGCTGCTCTTACAAGTCTGGGCGAGAAACTCTTGCACGTTTTAAGATTTACAGTGCAAACAGAAATTTCCTCAATTTTTTTTAAGGTGAGCATGGCTTTTTTTGAAACAGAGCAGCAGGCTCACCCTTGTTTGCTAAAGGAGAAACACCTCGCACAAAGCCAAGGTTCAGGGCCAGGTCAGCGTCTGTATGAGCAGTGAAATAGCTTTGGGCGAAACCGCTGTATCTCGATACCGAGACCCCGTATTGATGCAGAAACCCTTCTGCGAGACGACTGGGAAATTAGGAGGAAATTAAACCCATCCTGCTGACGCGAGGAGGGCAGCTCTGAAACCGAGGGGGAACGTAACCGTCAGTTACATTTATCAAACGAACACAAATCCTTAATGTTTCATACAAAGGAGCAAGAGAGAGGCTACAGGAAAATACTTTGCCTTCCAGCTTGCACTGGATCTTTGTGAAACCGGTCTTCAAACCCTCTCTCCTCTGCAAGGTAAATCAGCAGTATTTTCGTCTTACGCAACGCCATCAGAGATACACAGCCATGACCTCCAGAGAATTGCAACGCTGTCAGAAACAGTTTGCTAGTTTGGGATGAAAGCTGCCTCCCCCGGAAAGTACATTTTTCTGGGGCAGGCTACACAAAACTGGCAGAAGACATGTCTGCACAGCTGCAGAGAGAGCCCCGAGCTCCTGGGGGATCGGACCCAGAGCAGCTCTAGGATAATGCTGCCTCCAGCTGTGCTAGCAAGCTGCTGTGCCCAGCAGCAGGTAGTAGGTGCCCTCCGGGCAGTGCTTCAGGTCCTGCCGTCTTCAAATTGGGGCAGAGGAGCTTTACCTGCACTTGTAAAAAACATCTTTTTGAGATGTATTCCTCTGTCGTGTTAGAAATGCCAAGAGAAAACTATTCTGCTTCTGCTAAGGGGGAGAGAAAACACATCGGAGAGTTGTGCTTGCTGCTCCTTTTTAATGGTGACTCACAGCAGATTCATACCTCTACCACCACTTTGATTTAACGGTGACATTTTAACACCGCTTAGGCTTGCAGGGACTCGGCAAGATGAGCTCCCGTTCGTGAGTTAAGCGCCCGTTGTCTGCAAACCCGGGTTCATAAATTGAAGAGGCAGACATTTATGGGAGCCGAGGAGTCTGCTGTTCGGCTGCTCGAGTCTCACCGCTGGTTCTGAGCGTTGAGCAATGAATATTAAAAGCTAAAAATCAAATTGTCTAACAGGCTACCCAACTAAATGCATTTTAAAGTCTTTAATTACCAATGTCCTGGAGTTTTTAGGAGTTGCGCATAGCGGGGGGAAATTCCCCACGCTGGATGCATAGAGCAAGTGCCCCTGGGCTTGTTTTGAGGGAGACGGGAGAGAAAAACAAGGCGAAGGAATAAAAATCCTTGTGCTCAGAAGTACTAAGGCAACAAGACACAAGGAGTGGCAGGAAAGGATTAACCTCAGTCCCTCATCGGATGGACTACGAAGCTTAGACACGGGGCTTCGAAGCACTAGCGGTGACGAATCAAATAATTTTCTGCTGGAGGCCAGGCATTCTTGTACCCTGTTACCTGCCGATTAATTCGGATCAACAGCTCCCAAACTTGACGTGAGTTGGCAGTCTGAGACCAGCCAGTTATTCTGCCTCGATGCTACTAACCGCTAACGAGACAAGCTGCTCACCGGGCAGAAGAAAACAGTCACGATGCATGGAAGCACACAGGAGACTGACTGATGGGGAAGGAGCAAGAGGGAATTGGCAATGCCAGAGGCCGTTAGAATGAGCAAAAAAAAAAGGAGAAAAATAGGTTAAGGCAGAAAAACAAGAGAGGGAAAGCAAATCCTAAGCATGCACACAGCAACAACAGACAGCGATCGCTCTCCTCTTCCGAGTGGGCTGCAGCTAATGCCTTCCAGCGAAGCGTTCAGGCCACAGAAGCGAGTTGTGGGTTAGTTACAAAACATTACTAATCTTAACAACGCTCTACTACAAAATACTACCACAATATCTTACAGACCAGCTTCAGCGGGTAACCTTTTGTAGAGCTCCTTCACCTCTTCGTGTTTGATTTTGCCTCTGGCTACACTCTGTTTGCGCATCTCGGCCATTTCGTTGCACCACTCCTCAAACTTGCAGTTATCGCGCTCTACCAGCTCCTGCAGAAAAGCTGTTGGGAAAGAAGAAAAAGGAGTAATTTCAAGGAAAAATGCCAATTATGTTAATTATCCCTGCAATCGGTTATCTGTGGATAGCAAGCAAGCCTAAAAATTCCCCCACACAGCTACCGACATAAGAGGTCTTTCCGAAAGCCAAGCGCGTGGACATTGCTCTCTCCAATGTTTATGGTCGTAGATGATTAAATGCAACTATCCTGCGCAATACAACAGCGCCCAAGACAATAATTTACTTTGGGTTGGTTGCTGCATTAAGAGAAATTCTTTGCTTGCTAACAAGCCTACACTGAGCGCTGGCAGCCACACGAAGTGCAACAGGGTTTGGTGAGAGGCTGCAGAGCCAGAGCACGGCTGGATGCTTTGCTGCCTGCTTCAATCCCTCCCTGCTATTCCGCTCGCTCCAGCCATTTCTCTGCCTCCCACCGAGAGCAGTTCCTCTATGCTGCCAAGGATCCGTCACTCCCAGGGCAGAAGCAAGAGCTTCCCACCCTACTGATACACCTGGAGCTTGTCCCGACATGCATCCCCACAGGTACACGTGATCTCAGCGAGAGGGGTTGAGCACGTTGCAAACCCAAGGGCAAAAAGCCCTCAGGAGCTGGGAGATAAGTCGGGGCAGATCCTGGTGTCGACGGAAAGGTGAGCAAAATGGGAATTTTTGCTGTCGCCGACGGAAAAAACCCAAACAAACCAAACCTCAGCAGGAGAAAAAAGAAGATAAAAGACTTCCCTCGCAGGGCTGGGGTAAGGCAGGGGAAAAGCACTGCTTATCTGAAGCCTTTTCCTATTTAGCAGTATTTTGAAGAGCTAAAATATCTCCAGGAAGGTTAACGCTTGTGTGGCCAGAGAGCACAATATCCACCCTGGGAGAATACACAGTATTAAAGACCAACCAGTTTGGCCCCCTTGAGGTCAGAGCCAAGTTATGTCTCTCCACCGTCCCGGAAAAGCCGCTTTTAACAGCATCAAAGCAAAATGCCTCAAATTTACAGTTGCATGAAACCTCCCCGCAACCGCACGGCTCGACTGCTGCCCTTCGCTCCCTGTTCCCTGGCAGGCTTCCACATGAAACAAAGGCAACCGCGGGGCTGCGCAGGAATTTGGAGCTGGGTGGAGAGGCTTTTGCCGAGTTATTGTTTTGGGCAGAGGGATAGGAAGAAAGGGAGCGCAAGAGAGCTCAGGAAACAGACTGAAAACGTAGATCTGAGGCAGGAATTAGCATTAAATCCCAAAGCTGTGTGGCTCGGAGGGTGCGTTTTAGTGGTGGTGGGGCTGAAAATGGTTTGGTGCTGTTATTAGGGGGGGAAAGGCTGTACGACTGACCCCCTCCGCATCCAGGGAACCTGAACAAAAAGCAGAGGTCCAAAGGGGATATGCCACCTCCGCTGTCCCCGCTTCGCAGAAGAGGGAAGAAGGTGGAACACACCTCCATCCCCATCAGCACCAGGGGCCTAATTAATATTTCTAATCGAGTGGCACGCCAATGCGAAGCATCATTAAATCCACAGGCCAAACCTACAGGGATTTCTGCCACCCCCAGTAATTCTAAAGCAAGACACGAACGCGCTCATACAAAACTCCTGTTAAGGGCTTGCATCCTCTGATTTTCATGCCGTTTATTCTCAATATGGCAAAGATTAAGCACTTGCAGAAGAAACCTGACATCTGTCAGGATTATTCCACCTGCAGCACAGTGTGTGCACTGCCAATGACATTTAACCACGCTGTTCTCCTTCGCCTTCAGGAACCTGAGCGGTTCCTGCGGGATCCCGGTTGCGAATCCCAACGCTCCCAGCGGGATGACCTCCTCCTAACCCCTTCCCACCTCGCCTCGCTGGTTAAGATAGCGAGGTCTGAGTGGGCACAGGGGTGCGATCACTAGGCTGATATTATTTAAGTGCTAGTAAAGCCCAGGGGTTTCACTGGTCATGACACCGAGCTGCCATATGGCACTGTTGGGGGCTCACAGACAGCGGTCAGAAAAGGGGCTTCGAGCAAAACCCTGATTCCTGGCATCACAAGACAAGACGGAGAGGCCAGGAGAGTCAAAGCTCACTTACCTGGTACTTCGACTGTCAGAGACTTCTCCCGGGTTTGCAGCCTGTATACCAGCATGTAAGCATTGCGTGAGCAGTGAGTCCCTTTCCCACACTTAGGTTTACGAGTCTGGGATTTAGAAGGTTCCGCTGTGGTACAGAAGGCAAAACATAATAAACACACAAGCTCGCTTGCTGATTCTCCATTAACGGGACGAGTTTGCCACCTAGCCGGCTTCCCTCTCCCCACTGCGCTCTGCCAGGCCTCTTTTTGCCAAGCACTGGGCTTGGCATGAGCCAAAACTGTATTCCAAAGCAAGACCCAAATCCCTCCAGCATTTCTGGAGGCAGGGTAATTCAAAGGGACTAAAATTAGGAGCCTGCTCTGAACCGCCCTCTACAAGAGCCTTTCTTCTCTTCCCAATTAAACCTCGCCGAGCCAAAAGTAGCTCTTGCAAAAACATCCTTCCTCCCCTCTGCCTCTTGTGCTGGTGTCCTGACACCAAAGAACAGAGTCAAATCCTCAGGGCAGAACATCTTATTTACAGGTGATGGCATATGTGAAAAAATGCGCGCCCTTCTGTTGGGCAACAAAGCTTTTATGGAGCGAACAGCCGCGAAAACGGTCATTTCAGAGCAGCTGGGGGCACGATGTAAACTCGTGTTGCAAGAGCTGCTGTTTACAGATGGACTCAAGGCAAGGAAAACCCACCTATCTACAGCTGCAGCTTCAAAAAATCAACCAGTTTATTAAAAAAAAAAAAAAAAAAAAAAAAAAAAGGAACAACCCTCCATAGGTCAAACTCTAAATGGAACATTGTTGTATTAAGAGTCTATCTTTCCCAAATTCTGGAAAAATTCATGTGCCTCTCCCATCACACCATCCAGGGGACTTCCTAGACGCTCTTTATTTGCATTTTCCCCAAATACTTTCTAAATTGTTCCCATCTGCGTGGCCAGGCCACAGGACTCTCCCCTCAGCAGACCTCTGCTTTACGTTACCGACCTTCTCCCGCTGTCGCATGCGTTTGTAACAAAGAGTCGTCTCCATTTTGCTTGGAGTAAGCAAATAACATCAGCACTTGATAAAATATTAAGGCTCCCAGCCTACAGAGGCTTCTAAACACGCTTTACTTATATTCTTCAAGCAGCCTTGTATTTCAGCAAGAATACTTACTTGCGGTTAAGCATAAACCTTTACAAGATCGAGGCCACAGCGGTTTATTTGCATCTTGTTTTGCTACGCTGGGTAACTCGGGAGGTTAAAAAGAAAGGCTGAGAAGCTCATATTTCCTTTTGGGGCTTATTTTTCTATCTTACACCACTAGATGTCTAGCCAGCTTCACCATTTGGTTGCAAGCAAGCAGCAGTCAAACGTTAACAGGATGACAAAGCTGCTCCGGTGGCAGCCAGCGTTTATGTATGTCGTGATGAAATGCAAGAAGGTGTTTACTAGCAAGAGAGCTGAAAATAAAGCGGCACCGTGCAGACGCGTGCACGGAAGGAAATGGGAGCGGGAGGCTAATGCCCCAAGCCTGCTCGCGGGCGTGCACAGGCTGATGTGGCTTTACAACTAACTAAGGGAGCAAATACACCTGAGGGTGTCTTATCATTAAGCTCTTATTTAAGGATGCTTTAAAGAGAGGCAACAGTTCATAAAGTCCAATTGCAGCAAAGCACAAGCATCCTGGTGGGCCAGTGTTTCTGGGAACAGATTGCTTGCATTATAAGCGGAATTTCTGGCATTACCTTCCCCATTTCCTGATACTGCAAAGCATCCTGCGCTAAGGAACACTGAGCGACTGCAAATCTGAGGACTCAAAATGCCAATTTAACACTGAACCACTCCTATATATCGACTGCAGACTGAGAAACCCGCAGGTCCAGCCTCAGCCCAAGCTCTTCAAGAAATCAAGACCCTATCCTGTCCAGGGAACACCGTTATCTGGGGCAGCACCAGGACACCGGCACGAGACGAGCCAACAACAGTAGAACAGAAGAGCGCAAAGGAGAAGTAGAAAGTGTAAAGTAAAAAGGCGGTTTTGGCTTCCAAGCCGTTATTCGGCTGAAGATTTTTTACGGAGACTCTTTACTGCCTCCAAGTAAAACACCTCAGTGGAAATAAGAACATAACACGCTAAGGAAACTTGAAAGTCTTCTCGTTATCTGTTCCTAAGCCTCCTTTTGCACACCGGCCAAGGAAGCGGCAACTTGCCTGTTTCATCCCGATAGGCAACTGCCCCCTGCGTTATCAGCACCTTATCTGCCATGCGGCGGGCAAGAGAAGTACGAGAGCAGAGGAACTGATCACGAGGTGTGCGTAAACACTCACACAGGGCTGAAACGAAGAAAATCTGGCTGCAATTAACACAATTGCCGTTTCACACATTACTCCAAGACGTGACAGCACGCGTGGGAGCACTTTTGTTTTAAGAGTAACAGGGCCTCCACGTATTCAGCCTCCGTGTTTTTGGTGAAAAGAGTTATTTTAAAAGGGCACTCACAACTTAAAGGTTTTACCTAGATCTTCCTCAATCCCCAACTGCAGTTTCTTTCCCTCCATCTTTTCTATGTCTTCGTCGTTAAACTTGTACCACTCGCCCGTCTGTGGATCCTTCACGTGGGCGATGTAGTGCCCGGAGTACGCGCTCACGCCGCGGTGTATGAGGACGGCACTAAGTTCATACACGTAGACGCTGTCTGGAAGGAAAGCGGCAGTTATGTAGCACTCTGGATGAAACAGCGCAGATCTTTTCTTTCCTAACGCTTAACGTTTTCGCGAGGCACCAGACAAAGACTGCACTTGAACTTGCATCTCTCTAAGACCTCGCTAAGTAGGTTGTGGCTCCCACAACCCACTTAGCGAGGCAGTTATTTGAAAGAGGAGCTTCAAACAACTCTTGACATAATTTTCCATCAAAAAGGGGATTCAGAGGAGATCTCCTCTCATCTGCCGAGGGCCGGTGGGTAAAATTAATGAGACACAGTGCACAAAACTCACTTTTTTGTTCCATAAAAGGCTCCATGTCAAGCAGCTCAGAGAAGCCGATGTAGGTATTCAGCTTTTTCTTATGGCCGGTTTGTCTGGGCGGAGGCAAAGCTTTGGTTCAGGGGAGAGCAATAACAGTTCGCACCTCAAAATAACCCCCCTTGAAACCCATTGAGCGTCTCCAGAGCAGCTCACGCACGCACTCAATCCCCCATCTCTCAAATCAACGCAGAAAAAGCAGAGCACGTGACTTTCCAAAGAGCTTCCACGCAACCCAGGGCGCTCCCGCTTTTACAGCACACGCTCCAGCGAGAGGCTTACCTGTCAAACACGAAACGCATCAGCTGCAGGTTGAGCGTGCAGGGAAGACTCAGCAGCCTGATCTTCCTCGTGGCATTCTGCTTACTCTGACAAGTTTCGCAAAAATAACGATTGTCCCCTTCTAATTTTTCTTCCTGAGTGGGGAGGGAAGGCAGAAAGAAAGGTCTTGAGAACAGGTCACCACTGAAAACTCAACCAGTCCAAGCTACTCAACAGCTGGAGACTGAAAAGCACAGAAGTTATTTTAACCATTTAAGTCTCTACCCAGCTGCTTTCCAAAATAATCTCTTGGTTAAAAATGCAGGCTAACGAACGCACTTTACAGCACAGCCATAGTAGGCTGCTCCCACTTTAAGGAAAATTTTAGACCGAATCAAGCCCTGTTCTCAGGTCACTTGCAAGACTGTCAGGTTTGCTCTCCACTTGACTGAGTTGGTTTACACTGAGGGCTATAGTAAAAGAAAATAATTAAATCGCCCTTTTACGAGCTCACATGGACCAAGTTAATGTAAAGCCACATTTTAGCCCGGAAACTACAATCCTCTTGCGCTCAGCCGCACAAACATCACCGTGTAAGAGTCATTGTCAACGCCTAAGTAGATCCAATGGCAGGATTAGGCCAGAGGAGAACTCCAACTGCCCTAAACAAGGTCACTGGGTTGTTTCATTTGAAGGAGGAGCAGACAAACTTGAAGTTCACTGTTCACAGGATTTTAATGCGCATACACAAACCAGTCTTTTTTCATAGCAGGCCTTCCGCAAGCAGAGCAACCGGTTTGCTGGGTGCATCAGCGAAGCCGCTGCCCAACAGCCAGACACCTCAGGTACAGAGTCACGTTTCAGGTTAGTTCTGTCCTCAATATTTTCAGTTGAGCCCACACCTCGAACCTTTAACATGCCAGATCTTAATTTAAGATTTAGGCAGATTTTCAAGTTGAATTAAGAACCCTTGCAGCTGTTCCCACAGCTATTCCCGGCCCTCTCTAGTATTTTTGAGAGCACATTTTAGAGCAGGGAATGTCTCCTGTTGCTATGCGGATGAGCACCGATATAGAAAACACAAAAAGCAGCCATCCTCCCGGTGCTATCCATGACAAAGCACGCCGGGACTTTTTGTCAGACTTTCCCAACTTTGCTGGGAAAGTATTTTAACTAAACACGTGACTTCCAAGTGCTTTTTAAAGCCATAACATGCGCATGTGCTACGCTCTGGTCCGGAGCCACTCCTCGCTCGCATGACTCAATCCTCACTTTCTGGGTCCGCAGAAAAAAAAAAAAAAAATGCCTTTTGGATGCATCTCACTGAGACAACTCAGTCGCTTCGCTCTGATACGGACCTCAAAGGCTGTTAATTGAAGGAAGGAATTAAAACACCTTGCTAAGAATAGCAGGACTCAAAAACCAATGAGCTCATACCTTAAGAAATTCCGTTATACAGTCTGTCAACTGCTTGTGCCCTTGGATGTTTAACTCCAGCTCGTAAAATTTAGACAAGAGTTTGGACTCCCTGCCACACTGGTTGCAGCTAGGATTAAAAAAAAAAAAAAAAAAGACAAAAATACATGAGGACAGTTCACTGGTTGATGTGTCTGAACTCCCCAGCCACTAGTAAACTACTCCTTGAGCTATAAAAACCAGGAGAAAAAGTTAAGTCAGAATTAATGTGGCTCACACCTCTATGCCACAAACGCTCTGCAAAGAGGTGGTAACAGCACAATAGTATCTACTAGGAAAACCAGAAGCACCTGCTTACAACTTGCATACACCATTTCATATCATTTTTGAGATAAGATCCACAGCTCGGAGAACGCAGGAATGAAAATACAACACCCAAGTACTCTGTTTTCTGGCTGCAGGACTTCACATTCCATTAACTCACTCGCAGGTTTAATCAGTAAATTTTCATTAAGCGATTAAAAGCAGCTGGAGAACTGCGAGACCACCACGCACACAGAATCAGGAAACCTAAAAGCTAAAAACCTCTTACAAAATGTTTCGGCAGAAGCTCACCTGCCTGCTCCGGCTGTTAGGAGAGATCTTCCCCCCCTCAACTTCTTTTAAAAAGTTTAAATATTTACAGAAAGGTTCTCCCCAAAGACCAAATACTTACACCGTGACATAGGCGTACTCTCCACAGAACTGCTTTTGCACTATGTTTCGAACATCTGGGTTTTTTTGTTTGGATAAAGTATCTTCCAGCAGCGACATGAACAGCTTTGAAAACTCCTGGGCATCCTAGAAGAGAAAGCCGAGCCCGTTAACAATACGCCACAGCACAAAGCCCAATCACAACCTCGTCGCTAATTTACTGCAAATTACCCGGAGCCCTACACACAGGCTGCACGGAGGCTCCGGCGTGCACTGAATAGAAAAAAGACCAGTCGGAAGAACTAAAGAAAAAGAGGAATTTGCCTAAAAGGAGCGCGAGGCCCCCAGCGTGAGACCACGGCGTGAGTTAACCTGGCTCCCGGCCAGCCGCGCTGGGTGGTTTGACTTCTGCCCCGCTCCTCGCAGGGTGCTGGAAGGAAAAAAAAAAAAAACCACTCCTGCAGAGCTTTCTATCCCCTTAACGCTCATTTTTCGAAGTTCAGCACGCAGTTCAAGCTGTCCCTGCTTGCACTGTAGCTGAGAAGAAAAATAAAAACACCCCAAAAATGAGAAGCTGCCCTGTGGATTCGTCCCTTCCTGCGAGGCTTGTGAGCTTCCCCACGCTCATCTCGGGGCCCTCCTCTCCCATCCTCGCTCTCCTTCGCTCTCCTCTTCCGAAAACAAACGGGTTTTGGCCTCTCCCAGCTGTCCTTTGGTATCACCACTCGGTAGCGACCACTTCCTTCCCCTCCCGCATCCTCCTGAGGAAACGCATGCCGGCGCTCGGGCTCTTCCTCCAACAATCTCCCTCTTACTTCTCAAAGCGTATTTTCAAGCCATGCCCTTCTCCTGAGCCCCCTTCGGTGACAGCCCTGCGGGACTCACCTGCGGTGCTCACCCCTCTCTAACCGTGCTTTCTCTGCGTTGGGCCTCGGCTGGCTCTCGGTGACCCAACCAAATGTCTTCTCGCCCCGCAAGGGCCCTTCAACCCCCACTGAACTACCCACCAAGTATTTCCCTGCCCTGGGAGGAACAGCCCATAAAGCACCCGCAAAAGGACCCTCATGGCAGCTTCGGCTCCCATCCCGCACGGTGCCGGGGTCGATCAGGCTCCCCATCGCTCCCCGGGCTCCTCCTGATCTCCCACAGGGCCCTGAGCACCGCTTCTCCCTTTGTGTTTGTACCAAGCAGCAGATCCCAGCTCAGAGATGCTAAAATAACATAAAAGGGCAGTTTCACGCCACTTTGGAGAAGGTAATTACTCGAGGGACGCGCCTCAAACCCACCTGCTGCTGTCCTGTGTCCAAGCCCAGCGCTTTGACGAACCCAGAGGGATCGATGTATCGCCTTTTGCTGTTCTGCAGCAAGGCGAACAAGTACTGGAGGTGTTCACAAATGGTCTGAGGCTCATAGTCTGTTAAAAACAACAGGTTGCACAAGTTACAGCAAGTAATTCAAGGCAAGAGATAATTGTTCCACGTAATTTGCTCTTTCTTTCTTTATATGGGTAAATTTAATGATTAGAAATGATATGGTTTTTTAAAGCCGTTTTAAATTATCGTGAGAACCGAAGCGGTTCATGTCAGCGATGACAGCGAAGTCCCAGCGCAGGCCAAATATCATAGAATCATTTAGGTTGGAAAAGACCCTTAGGATCATCGAGTCCAACCGTAAATATCCCGCAGCGCCTAGCACGAGCTGCGAGCGAAGAGTTTAAGCGGCGTGCGCCTATTACCCTGTAGCGACAGCTTCTTATTTACCCTAAATGGTGAGACATCACTTAAAAATACCATAAAACCAGGAACAGAAGAAATCGGGCAGCTGCCCTGACCCAGAGCGCACCTACAACGCCGTACCATACGTAAAGGTACGTCACCTGAGGCCGCTGCGTCCGCTGTGCGGGCAACTGGGAGCCTCATTCGTACTGGCGACCTAAATTTTTGCGCTCCCATGGGACGAGCGTGGCTCCACGGTAGCACAGATCAGCCCCAACCCATGTCCTTCCACCCCCAGCACCATCATTAAGCTGGGAACCAGTTTGGGAAGCAGCCCGGCGAGAAACAAACCCAAATCAGATTTTTCAACCAGATCAGATCACTCCGATTTAAGAAGTAACTCGGGTAAAAGACGGTTTGTTCCTAAAAGCCGGGTGATGAAAAAAAGAGCTGAGCGGAGATCGGACAAGTGGTTGTAGCTTCACCCGTCAATTCTCCTGATAAACGTTATCCCAAAGCCGACACCAGCGTGTAAAATTTCAGGAGAAAACGAGCAAAACCACCCACCTTTGTCTTTCGGGATGCCCTCTCCGGCCGCGTACTCGCTGCAGGTGCTGGGACACAAGTAGAGGGCTTGTCGGAGCTCCAAGTTAAGAAACCACATCTGCAAGAAAGTGTTCACGTAGCACGTGGCGCCGAGGTTCGTTAAGCCCACGAACGCGTTCTGGCGTGAGAGAGAAAGCAACAGTCGTCACTCGTCGCTGCGGAGGAGCAAGCAGAAATCCAGCAGTTGGGGCGGCCGCTTTACGGCTGTTTGTCGGAATAACGCCGCTCTGGCATCGTACAAACAGCCGCATCCCAAACTCCCCGGCTACGGAGGGGCACAAGGCGTCACCTCCCCTCGTCCCCATCTTTCCCCGGGGACCGGGAAGGGCAGAGGATGCTTTTTGGGGGGAAAGTGGGGGGGGCTACCTTCTTGCGGCGCTCGCAGTTGGGGTCGTCGATGTTGTGGAAGCTGTTCTCGTCTATCTCACCCAGCCAGACGTGCTCCCCGATGCCCACCAGGCAGTTGGGGTTCCCCCGGCAGTTCCTCCTGCAGAACCAGCACCCACCCCAACTGTCACCCCCGCGGAAGGGATGCTGTTGTCCCTTGGCAGGGGTGAGGACAACAAGGGGGACCCCATAATGCCAAACAGAGTGAACAGGGTGGGACGGGGGTCCCCCACGCACCCCAAAAATGCTGGTTAGGGAAGAACAAGGAGATCCCAAGGGATGAAGAACTAGATGGGCGGGGAAAAAAAGGGAGGGTCCCCTATAATCTGGGGAGCCAGGCAGGGAAAGGGGTCCCCTATAATTTGGGGAGCCAGGCAGGGAAAGGGGTCCCCCACAACCCCCGGGGGGTCCCCTATAATCCAGGGAGCCAGGCAGGATGATGGGTCCCCCACAATCCCGGGGGGTCCCCTATAATTTGGAGAGCCAGGCAGGGAGAGGGGTCTCCCACAACCCCAGGTGGGTCCCCTATAATCCGGGGAGCCAGGCAGAGAGAGGGGTCTCCCACAACCCCGGGGGGAGCCCCTATAAATTGGGGAGCCAGGCAGGGAGAGGGGTCCCCCACAACCCCGGGGGGGCCCCCATAAATTGGGGAGCCAGGCAGGGAGAGGGGTCCCCCACAACCCCGGGGGGGCCCCCATAAATTGGGGAGCCAGGCAGGGAGAGGGGTCCCCCACAACCCCGGGGGGGCCCCCATAAATCCAGGGAGCCAGGCAGGGAGAGGGGCCCCCTATAATTTGGGGAGCCAGGCAGGGAGAGGGGTCCCCCACAACCCCGGGGGGGCCCCCATAAATTGGGGAGCCAGGCAGGGAGAGGGGTCCCCCACAACCCCGGGGGGGCCCCCATAAATTGGGGAGCCAGGCAGGGAGAGGGGTCCCCCACAACCCCAGGGGAGCCCCCTAAAACCCAGGGAGCCAGGCAGGGAGAGGGGCCCCCTATAATTTGGGGAGCCAGGCAGGGAGAGGGGTCCCCCACAACCCCNACAACCCCAGGGGGGCCCCCTATAATCCAGGGAGCCAGGCAGGGAGAGGGGTCCCCCACAACCCCGGGAATGGGGGTCCCAAAGAAGGGAATATGGGGGGGGGCTGTCCCCATCGACCCTGGGGGACCCAGAAAGGGCGGGGTGCTCCCCCAAACTGGGTCGCCCCCCGAGAAGGGACCCCCCAGACCCCAAATGGGGGGGTGGGGGTGAGGTTCGGGGTGCCCCGCAGCCCTGAGGGAGGCGGGAGGAGGCAGAGGGCCGCCCCGGGAGGGGAGAGGGC
>WAAD01018772.1:0-10919 GCA_013389945.1 Fregata magnificens
AAAACCCTGAGAGGTTATTCAGAATTAAGGAGCCATACTCCTTGCCTGGAAAAACATTAACAAGCTTAAAGATAAAAGGCTGAGGCTCCTTACAGCAGCCTCAGGGAAGCCTGGATCAGCCCCTGGCTGAGCAGTCTAAATCTTTGGAAAGCAAAAGCTAAGAAAAAAGGTGGAAAAACCACATACTACCAGAGAACTGCTAGGTTTTGACCCAACCACACCTCCCCCATGCAATTTATTTGCAGTAGCACCAATCAAATACAGGTGAGAAGGTCTCTGAGTGAAACCCCAGACCAACCAGAATTAATAGAAAAGCTCCTGCTAAACTTCCGTAGGGTCAGATTTTCACCCCACAGACCTGGGACCACATCGAGCAAAATGCACAGAACAAATCCACACTTTAGATCATATTCTAAATTTTTCTCTCTACAGAGCTATTTTTTAGTAGCTAGAAGTACATAATACAAGATTTTCTTTAATATTTTATGGATTGCAAATACTCGTTAGCGCATTTCGGTAGGATTCCTTCACCCAAGGGGAATTCTAAGTTTTAGAACTGCATTCCACCCAAGGTTTGAAAGAAGCCTGAACTAGTCCCACAAAGTTCACATCAGCAAAATATTGTAGCTGTCATTATCAGCAAGCTTTCATTACTCTTTTGGCAGCAGTAATTGAAAACAAGGTCTAGAGGGCAGCAATGACAGGAGTGTCAAAAGGTTAAGTGTACTAAAAAATTACAAAATAAAAAAGGTGAACTCTACAGGTAAATAAAGGAGTTACTCATACAAAATANCTGATCTTTGCATGAAGACCACCAAGGAAAAATAACAAATACTTCTGAAATCAAATATGGTAAAGTCAAAAATAACCACTCTGGGTTTACTGCACGTCATTGCTCCGTTATAAATCCTTGAACAAACTTAACATTATGCTATCTGTACAGGAGTAAATCATGAAAGCCAGCTGAACCTTACCTACTTTGTATTCAATTTGTACCAATATTTGTGGTCTGTGAAATGAACTGCAAGATCAACACTGAACACTCACAATTCGGAGCTGCCAGCGTGCACCAATAATTAGTACGTTAAAATTCTAGTACTTCTGCCCGAATCTTCAGTTTAAAGGCAGGAATGGGAACAGTTTCCTCAAGTTGGAGCGATTGACTTTTCTGAAAGCTGCCAGCCATTCTTTCTCACACACATCACTGATAAAGGTTTCCCAGCAGCTCTCTTAAATAGCAGAACAAGTAGTTTTCCAGATAAAGAACCTAAAGGAATCTTTCCTACCTTCAGGTTAGGCAAAACTCTATTATTCAAAAGGCATACTCTATCATTAAAGGGTGAAACTTCTGCCTGGAAGAATCTGATTGTGTTTGTGCAAGGGAAATGACAAGACAGAGAAAAATGCATGCATTTTCCCCTCGCATTTGGTACACACACGTGCACTTCATTGCTCAGTTTCCTTTGTATTGATGCAAATTCAAATGCTTTTAAGAGGATTTTAGAAGCTAGAACATAAAAACAGAAAATAGCAGGCTCTTTCTTGAGTGTTGCTGAAGCAGTTGCAAACTGTACTAAAGCAGTGTACATTCTCTCCTCCTGCTGGGCCTTTAGGTATTTTTTTTCCCTGAGTTGTACAACAGCTATTACAGTTGTGTCTTCTTTCAGGCACTCCCTTGGGAGGTAAATGCCCCTGAGGGAATATGTTTAACGTATTTCTAAGCACCAAAGCCATCAAAAGACTAATTCAGACAGCATTTCTTTTAAAAGCATTTCCTTGTGCCATAGTGGTAATGACAGCATTGACTTTTCAAGCTTCTTTCCCACACCAAACAAGTTTTAAGGGAATTTCCAGATGTTACTCGCTCAGCACACCTTCCTGTAGCCATGTACTCTTCCTGTAGTTGTGCCAGTCACATCAGTATACAACAACCCTTCAGTCAGTACATACTTTCATTATAAGCATAGCTGCACACATTTATTGCCACAGCTTTTCTTACTGTGTTTGTTGATATCTGGAACAGACAGATGATGAAGTAATCTAGCTGAAAGAATCACTCCATTTAGCAGAGACTGAAAGTGCTGCTAATGCAAACATCTAGTAACTGACCCCCTTTGTGTCCCTGGGTGTATAAGGAATAAGAATTACCATCTGTTCAGTCATGTCATTCCTTTTTCCCCATTGTTTCCCATCATTATTATATTACCCCACTTAGTCATACCACAAAGACTTGTATATTGATTGAGTGACAGCAAAATAAGATGTCTGTAAGAAATGCAGGTAGCAGTTCACAGCACCTTCTCCTGTGTGCTAAGTGAAATGTAAGCAAAAATAGACAAAGAATGCATCTCCAATCTTTCTCAAATTAATAGCCCCATTTGATTTTAATTGCATCAGTTGCACACTACTTTAAAAAGAGCTAGAAAATAATTGGCTTGTGAAACCTAGCTTGTTTTTTCCACCCCCCTCAGCTGGCCAACGTTCAACCTTTTCCTTTCAGCATAACCAGAGGAAGCACAAACCAAAAGCCATTTTCAGCCTGTCATAGCTTTGTCTCCCAATTACTCTGCTGGCTCCTAAAAGAGAAGATCTTTCCAGCAGTAAAGTTGCCAAGGATACAAAGTGCCAGCCATGGGGAAAGGGTTGGTGCGTTCTTTGCTTATGAAACAGGTCTTCCAGTTTCCTGAAGCCCGGTGTAACGACAGCTGAATGAAATGATTTGCTTACCCAAGCCTTAACTAGAAAGGAAATAATTTCCTTCAAGCTATGAATACTGTGCGCATTCCCAGCTGCCTACTATTCCATCTTCATTTGCAAACATCAGAAACTTATCCCTAACAGGATCACAACGAACCAGAGGTGTGGTTGGTCTAATATTGAAAATGTTTTTAATGTCCCTGAAGCCAAATAATCTTTCATATATGAGCAAAGTGACAATACCAAATGACTGGTTCCAAACGTTCAAGTACTTCTTGGACAACTGAAAATAAACAAGTCACATTTCATTGTTTTGCTAACTGATACCATCAGTGCACTGCCCAAAACCAGTAAGTATTGCCCTACAGATGGGATAAAGAAAACACTGGAAGTCATATCCAAGGTGCTCGTGTTCATTTTCAAGTCATAAAATGAACGGGTTCATGTCAGCTAATCAAAATGTCCCAGCTAACCAAAGTGCAAGATAGTTCTTAATCCATAACAGAACACTTATTTCTCAGGCACATACTTATCTGTGGCTGGATTGGTTTATAGCAAATGGTAGACATAAAACTACAATGATTTATATGGCTACGAGAACAGAAACAGACTGATCATAGATAGAATGTAATAACTGGTTTTCAAGAGATCAAGATACACATTTGCTGGTTTGCAATTATTAGAATAGGAAGCCTTAGCAAACTCAAAGAAGCTATTGCTTTTCAGTGACTATTGTCATAACTATCAATGCAGATTTCTTTTTATTGAGTCTGCCAATTTTAGACAAAATATTTTAATGGTGTTTCAGACTTGTTTTGAGGCCCGTTAGGAAATACTCACAAATTTAACTTTCTGTCAAATGCTGTGTTAGAATGCTATTCTGACATGTTCTGTGCACTCAGGATTACATCAAACTAGTCAGGAAGTTTACAGGGATTATTGTGAAGGCAGAAAAAACACAGAAGTTATTTAACTGAATTGCAAACTTATTTTATAAATTTCCCTGTCTGCCTTTAATTAAGAGGAACTTGTGTAAAATTTTGATGAATTCTCAGTGAACTTAATTCATGTGGATGATTGGGGGAAAATATTGCAGCCTACAGGAAAAAAAAAAATACACAAACAGAACAAAACAGATTTTAAAATAAGAGTCATCAACAGAATATGCAAAAAAATGCAATATACACATATCAGTTGATATAAATAATTACTGGTCCACTGAAGCCTTTGAAACAATAACAATCTATGCAAAACAAGGATGTGCTTCTGTACAAGTAAGAGCAAAATGGACTTAACCAGCCTACCTTACATTTCACCAGGCTCTCAGCCGTGATCTAGATCAACTGAACTCTCCTTATTTAACAAAGGTTAACATTAATTTTCTCTTTTGATTCAGTAGTTGGCCATGATTCCAGAACCATCAATGCTCCACCTTGCACAGCTGAAGTTTTGTAACATGCACAGCTGACCATGAGGGATTGACTGTCGCTGCTGACAGTCCTCCATAAAGGCCACTGAGCAAACAGTATTGTGACAACAGTATATCCCACTAAGAGTTCACAGCTTGCCAGAGCAGTTTGCATTAATTGTGACATTATACATTAAAATGAATAAAATATCCTGATTTGTGTTCCTATGTGTTCCTGGCATGTTCACATATTACTTATAAGGCAATAATAGATGACTTGTTTATTTAATGCGAACAATCTTCTAGATAGTGTAATTCTAAGATACGTATAATTAAGCATCTTAATCTTACCGTTGTCTTCAATGGAGAAATAGAAGATGTCACTGGTAGCATTATCACCTTCCTTCAGGATGTAACTGATCTTCATTTCATCAACATCAGCTAAGAAAAGAATATGCTAAATGAATCATCACAGAATTGTACTACAGAATACAGGACACAGTTCATTCTACCTTTACTATCTGATTACTTACTAATAAGTTGGCTAATTTGTGGATAAAGCATTTCAGCAACCAACTTGCACAATGTGGCGTGGCTTCTTACACTGGTCTATACTCCGCAACACAACAGATATTTAGTTATTAGCTCAAAGAACAATGGCAAAAAGACAGTGAGATATAGTTTTACCATAAAAATTTATTTTTAAACACTAAATTCACATCCTTGTTTTAGCACCTTAGGAAGAATTACTTTGCTATAACTAAATTGAATCTATTAGGAGTAAAGATCGGCCCATTTTTTTAAAGATTAGTTTAATCAGTTTTTTAAGCTCTTCTACAACGCACAAAACTGTTGCAGGTAGATTGGGAGTGAATACGAGAATGTATTAAACAAATCACAAGTAGGTCTAAAAGTCAATAAAATTTTGATTTGGTATTCCCAGAGAATAGGGGAAAACCATCAGGATATTTCTATTACCCTAAAGTTGCAGGTGTATTATCCTGTGCCACACTTCATCAATATGAAGACTTCAGAGAAGTCTTCTACTTTTGCTTTTATTTTAGTTAAATAAACAACAATTTCATTTGATATAAAAACTTTTGGGATATACCTAAAGGTTCTTTATACCCCATTCAGCATTAAGCTGTTCTAGAGCTAACGCTGATCTACTAAGAGATGTACTCCCCTGGGGTTACCAGTTGCTCTTGTTCTGGCATGGCAGATTTGGGTGCTTTCTGTCAACTGAAAATGTATAAAACATTCTTGAATGAATGGCAAATGATTCTTCATAACACCACAGCTTGGCAGATGAACTGCAGACTTCCAAAAATAAATTGTGTTATCATAATCTTAAAGGTACAACCTGCCTGGAAGTTATAGATAAATACATAAAATGGAGATAAAGACTTTCTCTCTCCCCAGATTGTTTTCTCTTGCAAAAGAAAGATAACATACCTGAGCACTTAAAAATAATGGAGACCTCTAATCCTACTATAGTGTCTAATAAGAATTTTAATAAATGTTGTCCCCCCTGCTGATAGTCAAAGCACACTAGAGAAAGGCAAATTCTAGGCTGGAAGTTTCCTTGTGAAAGCTTTCAACATACTATTCTGCCCAGGACAGATGAATGACAATCCTAATCCCAGCAAACTTCCTAAGATCGGCTGGAGCACAGGGATATTTATAGAGAGTCTAGCTGCTGTCACTGTGCCCCACCATCCTCTGAGGCTCTTCCCTCTGCACAGGTTTGGTGGAGCTGACCTAAAGGAGGCCTCCCTACCTACTGGGCTTTCTCTGTGGAATAGAATCACAGAAAATGTAACCCAAACTGCTGAGGCTATACTTGGTATCCCCTGACCTTTTTTTTTTTTAAATATTAGATCCAGTGATGTGCAGAAACGTCAAGCACCTTCCCTAACAATTTTCTCTGAAGACAACAGTGATTTTTGAGCGTGGGTTTAATTTCCAGGCAGGCAAACAGGTACTTCAGTCTTCAAAAATAAACTGGTGTGGGATGTGCAAATCACCATTTCAGGTTTCATCCCATCTTCTTATGAGCAGTATCATGCTATGTACACGGTAAGACGTACATTTAACACACAGTAGGAAACACATAATGCATGCACATACAACACAGAACTTTTCTATTGTGTCTTCATAGGTAAAACAAAGCCTCATTTCTAGAATGCATATATTATAATTCTGACAATTTGCATATACTTCATAGTTTAAAAGACATTACTTTCTAAATCCCCTGAAACAAAGATTCCAATAATGTAACACAAAATAACAGCTCATTGAGCCCCATGTTTATAAGCAAATACAACCATCAGCACCAACCTTGCATAAATGTTCTAATGCTCTCATTTCCAAGGTCAGCATTAACGATGAAGCCATGCTCCGGCCCATCTGTTAGTTTGTATTTCAACAGCTTGTGCAGACTGTCTCGATCCTCTGCCTTTAGTGCCTTACTAGTGATCAGGAAGCCTAGGTGCCCAGCTGGAAGTCTTCTCAGAGTAGGGGCACCCTTGTTCACCACTACCTGTGGCACTCTGTTGTCCAGTGAGCTGATCTGAATCCTCATCATCTGGGCTTGATGGATCTCCTTGGTAGTGTTGGGGAAAACATAAAAGTTTGAGTGAGTCCCATCAGTCACAGAGAAGGAGAAACTATCCTGGCTGGTTTCTGTACCATCATGTCTGTAGCTGATAAGATTCTCATTCAAGCCTTGTTTGGTGAAGCTGCTCACTGGGTAGCTGTTATTGTACAAAATCTGACCATGCACTGGAACCTGAGTGACCATGAATAGGAGTAAATGGTCAGGCATATCCCCATCTTCCACGGTCAGCTCAAAAGGGGTGATCAGCCTGGTCTCCCCTTCCTCAATAACCAGGTCACCAATAGTTAGAATTGGCTTTTTATTGTCCACATCTGTGCTGGAGACCCTGAAGGTACGGAAGAACGGGTTATACCCGTTGTCACTTCAAACTCAAAACTGTCCATCTTCATCTCATCCTCTGCAGTGTGAATGTAGTAAATCTTGTTGCCAGCAAGTTGGAGTTGAGTAAAGGAAACAATGGGTACTCCAGGACTGTCTGAATTCTCTAGATGGCCCCAGGTTGGGGACTAGGTGACACTGAAACGCAAATTTTCATCAGGACTGTTAACATCACTTGTGCTGAGCAGATCAGTTGTGAGTGTCACCTTTCCACCTTCTTTCAGAGTTACACCCTTGTTGATCACCTCAGGGAAAACCATATCAATGCTACCAACGGTAATATAGAAGTACCTGTCTATCAAGGCATTAATACCATCAGTAACATCAAATTTAATCAGATCACGCACTCCATGTAGGCCAGTATGAACATAGTGGATAAAACCCCGGTCTAAATCATCTTGCGTGAAGTTTGTGCCTTGTGTAATGTTGCACAGCACCTCCTCTTGTCTGTTCAGATGCTGTAAGAAACCCTGCACAGGTGCCAAACGGATGACATAAACAAGGCTCTTGTCCTCTGAATCGATGTCTGTGGCTTTAAGGTCCTGACTAGAGATGACCTTTGACTTGCCAATCTCCCCTTCCAGACCACTGTTGATTGCCATCCTCGGGGTTTCATCATCTACCAGGATCACCATAATCGACACGTTCTGCTCCACTGTGTGGTGCCCATCAGTCAGCTGAATTTGGAAGATATCTTCTTTTGTCTCTGAGTCATCATGTTCATACACAATGCTGGAAGCCTCCTGGATCTCCTCCAGGGAGAAGCTGTGAACAGGCAGAGTGCCTGTGGACAGCTGCTGCACAATCTGCCCATGCTTAGGAGGGACAGCAATAACAAAACGCAGTTCATCTGGAGGCACGTCTGCATCAGTTCCGTTGAGGATGGGGGTATCAATCACCAGGCTCATCCCCTCAAGCACCATGAATTCATGCACAAACAGCTCTGGCTTTTCATCATTGGTGGGGATGATGACAATGCGGAAGAACTGGTGGGGCGAGAAGTTAACACCATCAGAGCACTGGAAAGTGAATCTATCCTCCACAGGCTCCACCCCTTTGGGAATGCTCTGCACATAGTTGACATGGCCCAGACGAACATCTTTGGTGGAAAATGCACTAACGGCAGTACCGGCTCTAGACTTCTCGGACCCTGGGGCTGGAGAGATATTCTCTAAATATCCTGAAGTGGACTGAACTGTGATAATGCACAAGATGTCATCTTTGGGAGTATCTATGCCCTCCACATCCAGCTGATCCAGAGTTAGAGTACTCTTCCCTCCCTCAAAGACACGGAGCGGCTCTGCTGCAACCATCACTTCAGGTGCAATGCTGTCCACAGGCAATATAGTTACAGCCACACGCACCCTTTGTACTGTGCTGCTTCCTGCCACCCATTCACTGGAAAGGTCAGAAATGGTGAGATTGAAGGAATCATATCTCTTTTTCAAGCCAATCTCTCCGCTGGTGCTGAGCATAGGCTACTGCTCCGCTGATGAGGTCATGCTAGGTAAACTTTTCTGATTGCACTCCATCCACGAGGATGTCACCCAGCTTGGGGGGATTCTGCACGATGCAGGTCAGCAACAAGTCATCTGTATCCTCATCTGTACCCCAGATAAGCAACGTAGTAATTTCAGTAGCACCATTTTCCAGGACATCAATAGCTGCTCCCAGCTGCCTGTGACCACCAGGGAGAGCGATACTTGGGTTTTCATCATCCACAGACTACAGAGCAATCTTGACTGTGATTGGCACATGATGGACTCCATCACTCACCTCCAACTGATAAGAATCACTGGCAAATACATCACCACTGTGCTTGTAGGAGATGCGCCCACCAGCAATATCATCTAGCTGGAAAGATTCCCCTTGTGCCATCAGACCCTCCTCCAGATAACATAAATGGTCATGCTCTGGAGCTTGAGTTACAGTGAAGACAATCTGGTCTGCAGATGTGTCCTCATCTGTAGCATCCAGTTGATTGCTGGTGAGAAGGAAGCTGTTTCCCTCAAGCACCGTGAAGCCTGTATTGGTGATCTGAGGTGGCTGGTTGTCCACTGGCTGCAGGAAGAGAGTAAAGGTACCTTGTAGAGAATTGCCAGCTGAGTCCTCTACAAGGAATGTGAACTGAACCACCCGTGGTGTGATGCCCAGCTCCTGATCCGGGGGCTGATACGCCACCTTGTGGTGGTTGACCTGGGCTTGGGTGAAACGTGTAATGGATGTCTCAGGACTGTTGGCCAACACAATCTCTCCAGCGACCACAGAGTGGTTCTCATCTGTGTCAGTTGGAGGTGTCGATAAAGTGTACTTCAGCTCCCTGTCATCCGTATCCAGGTCAGTGTACCATAAATAGTGCTTCTTAAAGACAGTCAGCTGGTATTCCTGTACTGTCATCTGCAGGCTAGTACCTGGGTACAGTGCAGGTGGCAGGTTGTCTACCGGTTGGACTTTGACAGTGAGCACATGCTCCCCTGACCAGTTAGGGGGGTCGTTGTCATCCTGCAGCTGGAACACAATGCGGCCCATCACTGGGCTGGTGCTGTGAGCTCCCGTGTGCCTGAAGAACGGCCCCCCATCGAGGATGTCCTGCTGCAGCCACTCATTCACCACCCTCTCATACACGCATTCATCCTCCACAAAGTGCCAGGGGGAGGAAGAGGAGTCACTCTCCAACCCTACGTCACTTTCTTTGCTCTCATAAGATGCTGGTTGCTCTGCCTGACGCAGCAGCAGCTCACCAAAGCGGTGGGAGTGTAGTAGGGACACTGCAGAGTCCCTAACCAGGACAAACCAGATAGAGGTATCATCAGAGTCAATATCTGTAGCACTGAGGACAAAAGGTGAGATTTGGACAGTCTGGTGCTCCCTCAGCACCAGCCCTGTATCTGCATTCAGCAGCGGCGGCTCATCATCATCATCAGCAATGATGACAGGGTACAGAAATTCGACCTGGTGCTGCCCGTCTGCCATGCGGAAAACAATGTTGTCACTGTAGCTGTGCTCACTGCCATCACGCTGGTAAATCACCCGCCCTGCTGCTAGCTCTGCAGCAGTGAAGTACTTGCGGCTGGGCGGTACACCCAGTACCTTGAGCTTCCCGTATCGCAGGCCCCGTGTGACCCATACCTTCACCTCATTCAGATTGTCCTCATCACTGATCTCCAAGTCGCCAGACAGGGGCCGTGACTGCCCCTCAAAGAGCACCAGCTGTGGGCCAGCCACATGACTGAAAGTGGCCACAGGGGCCAATGTGTTCATAGGCTTTACCAGGATCATGAAAGCAAAAGGCTCCGAGGAGGCGCCATCAGGGTCCAGCACTTCCATTTCCACCTGGAAAAGCCACTCCTGGTCTGAGTCCAGGGTAGGGGGCTGGTAGGCAATCTTCAGCTCCCTCACCACCTGCTGCAAGAAAGCAGCGAGGGGGCAACTGGGGTCATCAGTGCTGAGCAGGAAGCCTTGCTGCCATGGGTCACTGGGCCAGTCAGAGGTGAGGTTGAAGATCAGGAGGTGCAGGGGCATCTCCAGGTCCTCAGCAGCCGGCATGTCGAGGGTGAGGGCTGTGAGCGCAAACTGGTCCACCTCTATCATAAGCAGCACCAGGAAGCTGGGCTTGGGCGGCATGTTGTCGGCCCCTTCATGGATCCGCACCAGCACCTGGAAGTACTCCCGCTGCTCCGGGCCGGCGGCAGGCAGCATGGACACCCGCGCCGGGATGCAGTCCCGGCCGGGGGAGGCGGTGGCCGCCGTGTGCCGGTAGCGGATGCCCGCTTACAGCACGGCGGAGCAGCCTCCGCTGTAGCCGGCGGGCAGGGG
>WAAD01018779.1:1161-23800 GCA_013389945.1 Fregata magnificens
CTGACATCCACAAAAAAAAAGGGTTGTTGAAATAAATGTGTATCTTAGCAGACCCTTTCATTCAATCACTGCTGCAGAAAAGTTTTTCAGCCTGAAAGATTCATCCAAATGACAGTATGTAATTAAAGGTGCAGATATCAAGACAAGCTGGTCCTCATCCTCTCTTTCACCTTCACATCATTTGAATATGCAAAAGGTATCCCCCCAAAAAAAAGAATTCAAAGAAAAATTACTTGATCTTTATTGAAAAAATGATCCTACTTAGAAAAGTTCTTTTGTTTATGTCACTTAACTCCANTAATAAGTACCTTTTATGTCACTTAACTCCATATAGATGAACTGTCTATAGATGAGTTGAATCAAGATGACTTAATGGCCAATTACTGATTTGAGATGGAATAGTATCTACAGTGCATGACAGAGGTTGCTAACGAGTTACCTCCATGAAAAAAAAGGATTCATGAACTAGATGTTCAGGAAACACTACTTGTACTATAAGGTCTTAAGCAAGGATTTTTAAAGCTGCCTTCTTTACACAAATCCTTACTGCTTGCTTTTTAAGAGTTATGAGGTTTCATTTCTGTTTTACAACTTTAGAAAGAAAAAACATTTCCTTGTTTCCCTTGCTAATTATTTTCTGATACCATAAACTATATCAATCAGAGCAAAGCCAGTAGTACAGGAATATTTAATGACATCCGTTACTTCTGAGTGCACATGGTCCTGTAAGTCAGTGGTGTGGCATAAAAGGTACTTATTAATGAGACGAGAAAAAACTGAAGAAGCCAGAGTACCTGCTGCAATACTACTGCAAATACAAAGAAGGGTTTGCATTGGCTTTCAATCAACATATGTTGTAAAAGATGCCTCATCTGAAAGAATACCCTTTCCTATCCTTTTACTATTTAAGTTACACAGAGCAAAAGTTTCCCTTAGTGGGAAAAAAACCACATAGGAAACAAGTTTGAAATAGTTTTCTTCATATAATTTTGAATAACAGTCTTTGATTTAACCTGATTTATCTTAAATGATAAACTATTCAATGAGCATGAATGTTATNAAATATTACAAGGAAAAGAAATCAAGATAAGAATAGAGAAAAAAGATTAAAGAAAAACAAGGTTTTAAGTTAAAATATAAAACAACTTTGAATGTATGAAAATTAAATGGCTTTGAACGAAATTGTAAAATGTACATTTCAAAATTCAGGGCAAAATAAGTTATGTTTTCTTTCTGAATGAAGGAGACAGTAAAACGGGCATAACAAAAGAGGAGCAAACAAGTAGTCCGATAACTAGTTTTGTTTACTAATATGTGCTTGAACACATGCAGGTTATTAGAGATGATCAATAATGAGCATGGACTAAGCATTAGTGCTAGATACGATATAT
This sequence comes from Fregata magnificens, assembly GCA_013389945.1. Classification (NCBI taxonomy): domain Eukaryota; kingdom Metazoa; phylum Chordata; class Aves; order Suliformes; family Fregatidae; genus Fregata; species Fregata magnificens. The sequence goes on from WAAD01018779.1 coordinate 2,553, forward strand.
GGATATCATATCCATATACGTACTACTTTGTTTAGGGATGGCATTTTATGTTTTCTGAACCTGAATTGTTAATATCAAAGCACTGATAAAAATACATAAATCACCCATCTGAAAGAAGCACAGTGCTATCAGCCCCAGCTTTCATTGCTAAGACGACTGTCAGCTTTATGAGATTCTCTTTTACTCCTCTCTCTACCCCTAAAAAAAGCAGAAGCCTTAGAATTAATTATGTTAGTTATGACATAAGTTAATTACGGCAATTAACATGAGGATACATTTGACCGTGAAGTCACTGTAGCCTCCAGTCTGACAGAAACTAACATCTGTTCCAATAACCTGCAGTAAATTACATCCTTAGAAAAAACAGCAGGTTAGCATCTTCATCATAAATAGCCCCCTCTGTTTTTAACCACTAGTGGTATACTTCCGTATAGATGTGCATATGTATAGACATAAATATATACATATATAAATATGTATGTATATACACATTTACATATATACACACGCATATTTTTGTATCCTGACTAAGGATAAAGCGTCCTTTCGCTTGTAGAGGGTTCTAAGTTTTTGCATTCTCTAACTTAGTAGTTTTAGTTATACTGCAATACTTGCATGATGACATTCATGAATGACCCATCCTATGAATCAATAGCAGCAATGCTTTGTACACCCATTCAGAAAGTCAATGCAAGCTCACTAGCATGCTCCAGCTGAGAATCTGGCTCCTTATTTCCACAACAGAAAATGAAATCAGGCAAATCCTTTTTGGTAGGTGTAATGTAACACACTCTCCCACACGTTATTTTGCAGTATTAATAGCTCCTGTCTAAAATGCTGGGTTTAGTGCTCCCAGTAAGATGTTTACTTTCAAATAAGAAATTAGATTCTTGATAAAGAACTGTATTCTAAGCCAGAGTGCCTAAAAATATTTCTGCTCTATTCTCTATCTGTTCCTAGAAGAAAAAAATTAGTGATGTTTCAAAGATCATATTAATAGATCCATTATCACATGATTTTTAACAAAATTACAGTTTTGGAAGCCTTTTCAAGTACTTTTCAGAGGCTGGCGATATGGGTTTCTTATTGGTAACATAGTCACCCTCAGTTGCTTGTATGAAATGGCAGTCCACCGCTTTGGTACATAGATACATCACCAAATAAAGTATTTCCAAAATGGGAGGTGTTGTTTGTGAGCTGGGTATGCTGAGTTTTGTTAGCTTAGTTTGAGTTCCAGGAACCTGGGACAATGAACTGTCCATTTCAATGACACCACATGATGCTCTATCACATGCAATTAAGGGATTCTTTCTGATGAGGCACTGGGCATCAAAGCAATCATTAATAACTTCCCAGATTTCATATTATTATAGAATGATAGTATGTAACAGGGATAAGTACAAGCAATTCTCAGGTGGTTGCTGGGATAAAATTCTTCCTTTCTGGTTCTGAAAGCAGTTTGCATTAGAGATCTAGTGCTGGATGTCAGGTGGCTGTTTTGACTTGCATGCAGTGCCATACACAGAGGCCTTATATTTTGTTAAAACAAAAACTACTCTGCAACGTGCATTTTATGCTTCATGCGCGTGCTGCTTATTCATTCATTGCACAGGCAAGAACTCCATTGGTTCAATACTGCTCTACTAGAGTCCCATAGCAAGCATCTTCAACAACTGCCTTCTATATATTAAGTCATATTTCACTACTGGCATGAGAGGCTTTCTCTGAGAAGAAAGTCAAGTGCAATCACTGGCCAAATTGAATCACAATGGGTTAAAGCCAGGAATATAGCTAAGTAAACAAAGTCACTGGAACAAAACAAATCTGGTTTCATTATAACCTTCATATTTATACCACTGCACAAAGCAGGTCTTGAGTAGATAGCAATGTAACAGCAGTATTCCCTTCTATATGCAATGTGTACTATTCAAAACTGGAGGCAAAGTTGAGGTTATACTGACAGCTAGACCTAAGATTTCCCTCACTGCAGAACACTTGAGTCTAAGACAGCAATATTACTTTAAAATACTTGGTTTATATTATGTATGCATTTTGTAACATATGCATATGTATACAAAAGCACATTAAAGCTTATACTTTGATACAAAATATTTATGAGAGCATTTTGGCCTCAATCTTTCCTTGATGAGTCTGGTATGAAGGTATTTCGTGATTAGATCATCTGGATCTTTTGTTCACAACTTTAATTTGCCTATTTACTAGTGAAACAAATTTTGAAGCAGTTTGGTAGTATTTTTCAATTACCTTCTTAAAATTCCACTGAAAAGTTCCTTGAAGTGAATGGTTTATTTGCTCAAGTGGGCAATGGAACTAGTAGCTGTAGGACAAAACAGTTTAGCCCTGTTAGCAAAAAGATGCTGTTTTAATGACAAAAAAAAAAAAGCTACTGCTATTAGATGCCCTCATCCATAAAAAAAGGAAGTAGAATAGGCATGCCTTTTTGCCATTAAAATGTAAACTAACACTGCATAGTAATTATGTTTGAGGGTTGCAATGAGATAGCTGGGTTTTAAATAAGATTGTAAAATTAAGAATAAATTTTACGACATTATTAATAGAACAGCAAATGAATAGCTACAAATCAACTATAGAAACCACCCCCCCGCCCTCCAATGAAGACAAAATTAACTACAGCAAGGAGGAGCCTGTGAGAAGGGAGCCTTGATTATCCAAGCACACACTGGCCATCTGATCTTGGATGCTGACAATGAGTAGGGTAATCATTTGGATAATTATAGTATTGGTTGCCCAGCACTCCCATATGTTCCATTAAACAGACCTTTGGCATTATGGATAGGCTGTAGGCAGATCTGTCAGAACTGAAAAGAGGTACCTGAACTCCTAAAAGGGGTGGCAAAGCTTAATGAAAGGGAGTTAATGGCAACACATGACCACAAACATCAGCTAAACCAGGCAGGCCCTCGATGGCTTAGCCTCAGAAAGAGGCAAGGTGATTTCAATCTAATGCAGGCAATTCCAGAAAGTAGCACCTTTACAAATTCAGCAGTGAACCTAACTTTTTTTAAAGATCAGATGGTATCACATTTATGAAATAAAACAAAGTTGCTTGTTATGAAGCCTTTTGTAGGAAGTGAAAATTTAAGAACATTTAGAGTCATGCCTGTTGTCTCAGATATTGAGTTAGTTAACTAAGTATCTCAGATACCAGGTGTTTAAGTAAAATTCTCACCAGAATGAGATGCACATGTTATCTTCACTCAGCTGTATTTAGCACTGGTGGTAATTGTTGATTTAACTGAACATGGAAGAAATTACTTCAAGTGAAGGTATTTGTATATCTCACTGTTTTTTTTCTTTACAGAGGTACCATTTACACATTTTGGTAAACAGACCTACCCAGTAGGGATTTGGTTTAAAACTCAGCAACCAATTTTTTTCCTAACTACCATCTTAATGGGGGACAATGGTATGTTTGTGGCCCTTAAGTATCCAGACCACAAAAAGCATGTCTGATTTCACAACTTTATACATGCTTTACTTAAACATTTTGCACCTGGACTAAAACATTCATCTTTCCACCAGCAAGAGTTTATTCTGGGGTATGGTTTTCATGTTAAGCTGTTCAGAATATTTTTGCAGAGAAACCTTTTGCAATATTAATCCACTCTCTTCAAGACACTATTCCTACAATAAAATAAGCTTATCTGCAATTCTGTCAAAAAAGGAAAAACCAATAAATTCCAGAAATTATTAAATTATTGAATTGGTGCTTAAAGAGATATTTTGATATCATTGCCAATAAGTCTAATGTGTGTGTAGAAGTAGTACTCTCTTGTGGATAATCAGAAAGCAGCCTTNTACCATTTTTGTAAAGTTGAAAGAAATACAACACATACTTTGTGTTGGTTAGATGTAGGCAGGAACTATATACAAAATAATTATAATAGACCAATCTGAAAGTTTACACATGGAAGACACTTATAGGCATCACTTTCACATGCTTACACAGTTTGCCATGGCAACCTGAAGTATTTTGACATCTTTATCTCATGGTGCTTGAACTGCTTTATCATCAGATGAGGTACAGCTGCAAATTCAAAGAGGTCTACCACTGTATCAGCCATTATGGACTCCAGCCATAAGCTCGTATGCCAAATAGGTCGTCAGATACTCCCTACTGGCTGGATATGACAGTTACTACCTTGATCCAAACGATCTTTAATTGTCATGTCACAGCACATTGATTATGCAAAACTTGGTAGAGTGATCTACCTTTTCACTGTGTTTGGCATAAAGCACTGTCATAGTTTGTTACTATTCAAACGTGGTATCAGGTATAGTTTTTATTTTCTTCCAAACAGCTGGTGATCCTGGGCACCAAAGCTAGCAGCGTGCCCTGCTGCAAGGACCATTCAGCATCTGCTGCCATCCCAGCATCCTATAGCACAGAGGATTTCCGCAAGTTAATCTGTCTTGCGGACCTTTGCTTTCTTTAAGATTTCAATAAAGAGCTGCTAAGCTGTTTGCCCTTACTGTCAAGGTCCAATATCATCACTGTGACAAGGTAAACAAGTAGCTATCTATTTTTCTAACTCAGTTGAATGCTTGCTTGAAATTTTCTTCCTGTGCCTAACTGGGAGAATATATTAGGTAAGTAGCCAAAAGAGCTATTCCTTAAGGCTCCCTTTTCACCTTGCTGTTACAGATAGGTTTGCCCTGGTGCACTAGATTTTGTCACTTCTATCTACTACTTCTGGGTTTACCAATGAATACCACAGAATTCAGCAGCTTTGCATCAAGTTGTCATTGTGGAAAGAACAGTTAAATAGCTCTCATACTTCACGTTACAATTACTAGCATGTTGTGAAATCTCATTCTCATAAAACCCGCTGTGATTTTTTTTTTTTTTAAATAAAACAGTTCATGAACAGCTCTTTGAAAAGTGACTAGCCAATCTACAAATTTTTCCTCTTAGTAGACGGTTGAAATTAATAACATCACACAGCTCACACAGGTTATAGCAAAACATTACAAATTTTAAGTGACTTATCAGACCAACCATTCTACATTTTAATGCATCTCTTGATGCCTTCCTCATTCCTACCACTTGGCAATAAGTAATGAAGTATTTTGTTATTTCAAAAACAAGTACTCTGCACTTCAGAAAGTTGCAGTCTTACACTAAGTATGAAAGAGCACCCTCCTTAGAAAGACACTATTTGGATTAGTATTTCGAACTGAGTTTCTAATGCTTCATTATTAATATTTCAGATAAGGGTGACTAAAAAGCATGAAGTCAGAAGGCCAGGAGTCAAGTACTGCTGCTAGCTAGATTCAGAAAACAGGCTCTAAATACAGCACATAGACTTCATTTAGTGCCTCCTGCCATGTCAATCACCCTTTATGTTGCAAATTACTATTCTAGGGAAAAAAGGTAGACAAATACTCACTTCCTTTTTTTTTTTTTTGATAGCCTCTGTTATTACTTCACAGAAGATCCAATGTTTTTTCTTTCAAGACCACACATTCACTTACAGTTTACTAAATTCCCTGTAAAGGGAATTTAGCCTTACACAAACATTAAATAAGAATCCACTTGTTTCTGTCATACATTGCTGAATGAATGGCAAGTGCCTTCAGCTCTTTAAGGTTTAGGGCTATTTTATCTTGACCACTAAGGTGCCATTTGTTCTTCCTTCTCATCTTTCTTCCACACCTCCCACCCTATCCCCTTTCTGTTGATATCTTTTCCAGGAGAGCCCTTTCAGGCAGAGCCACAGCAGTCCTGTGGGCAAAGAAAATGAGAGTAAAGCCTCATGACCTGAGTGAGCACAAAGCTGTTCCTTGCCTTAAATATGCTGTAGCATCAGTTGTCTTCTGCTGATGCTTTTCTTTCCGATCCAAGGCTTAAAAATAAATGGCAGCTTTTCAACAACTGGAGTAATAAGACTAGACGGTGTTAAGGACCATCTGCACTGTTTTATAGCAAGTCAAGGTAACAGTGAAACACCCATGGTCACAGTGAAATGGAGGGAATGTTCATGCATGAAGGCACTTTCTCCTGAGTGCATAATAAAAATAAAATCTGATTTGACAGTTATGTCTGCTTTTCAGAGATGCTACAACACCCTGAAAATAAAAACTTCTAATGGAATGACTGCTTGCATTTAAGGCTACTTAAGTAAAATCTTAAGCAAACAAAGCCCACCTCCCCCACACACCCCATACCCAAAAACAACAGGAAGAAACCCCACCCAAACTGGTAGAGTTTAGGCCCCATTGACTGCTGTAACTCCCATATAACTTCACCTGGTTAGCGCTTTTTTCAAAAAGACATCGAGTAAAACCAGAATTAGGCAAAAAACAGAGAAAACTGGCAGTATTTTGTCAATTCCTCAGCTTACATAAAAAAGGCAGTTTATCACATTAAACAATTAGTTTTTCAACATCTTGATACATCTCAAGCTCTCAGGAAGGAGGCAGAGTGATTGTGCTATCTGTATAACAGCTACCTGAATAATCTTACAACAGAGAGAAAATATCTCCATCAATAGCAGTGAGCAACCACTCTAGACCACCCAAGATTTCAGAGAAATCATTCCAGCAGGCAATAACTGCAAGTTAGGAAGAGCACTCGCCTCTTGCTAATTTTGCAGCAAGATCTTACTGATAAGCCAGGTCATGCCTTTCTTTAAATATGGACATTTACATAGAAAGACCAACAGACAGAACTTGTGTTATTCAAGGCACTTTGATATACAGATTTTTCCCCTAAAAATTAAGGCCTAAATGCAGAAGTAACTAAATGTTGCTAACAAAATGATTCAGAGTGACACAGAAAAGTCACTCTCAGAGAAATGAAGCAACTAAAACAACTGAGAAAACCCAAACCTCCTCCACTAGAAGTAAAAATTGGCATTTTCTTCACTATCAAGTACTGACACAACTGTGGAAAAGTCAAAAGCAGCAGCTAAAGCTTAATAGGGAGCTTTGGTTTGCTTGAAGACCAGTAGCTGATAGCTTACCAAACATAGTCTGTACACAGCAGATGCTCTTACAGAAGTTTGTGCATTTTAGTATTGACAGCAAACAACAACCTAATGTTCCCCCGCACACGCTAAAGCTTTACCTTTAGGCAAGTTCAAACACTGTTAAAATACTAGAAGTTTCAAACACTCAATTAGTCTTTCACAGCTATCTATAGAAATCTAAAGCCTATACCTTACTCAGCTGTTTAATCCTTAAGAGTCTGGAGGCAGCTGTAAGGCACAGTCAGATACTCTGAAGATCACTGGAGGGAAAGCTATATCTACCACTACAGCTGCTTTGGGCAGGAGCGTAAAGCAGACGTGCTTCTGGCAATAGTGACGTAAAGACATTTTTAGATATATGCAACCTTACTTGTGCTGAAGAGTCCTGCATAAACAAGCATAATTCATCTGCATAATCACCACAACTCCGGTATTTCAGCTCAATCACACAGGCAGCAATTCTAAGGAAGATTCAGCTGCTGCATCTGCATAGCTCAATTACACATGCACCATATAGACAGCGTGCTTCAGAAGTGCTGCTTTTGCTTCAGAGTGGCTGAGCACCACAGAGCTGATTTGGGGGGAGGAGGCACACAGATATATTACTGAAAAAAAAAGAATCTCAAATACAAGAAAGCCCAGAGTTATGTTGGTAAATGAAACCTTTCAGTTCAGGGACATGTCTATAGCACAGAGTTAGATTAAGGAGGAGGACAGGTTAGTCGGCTGTCCTTCCAGTCACTTAACATAACTAGACCTCCTCCACAGATTAAGAGTACTTTAACATGCTTTCCAGAAGCTTGTATTTCATAGTTTGAAGAACTGTTGACAAAGTTAGTCCTTGCACTCACTTCCTTGTGCTTCCCTTCTCCTCCACCCCAATTTGGGGCTTAAACTACAAGCTATTTAGACACACCACATACCCCTCAAAAAAAGCCTCTAACTACTTTCACCACAGTAACTTCATCTCACCTACTAAATTTGCTCTCTAACACTCTTCAGGAACCCCTGTCCCCTAAGCAGCTTTTAAATGACACACCAACTCACTTTTCCCCCTGCATTTAGGGCTGGTGAGATTAATTAGAATTAAGGAAGTTAATTAGAATAAGATGCTTAAATTTCCACTTTAGGCTGGTTTCTGTCATCACAGGAATGCAAGAGTAAAGTCATATTTGGAAAGAAAATTTGGTCTCTTCTATAACTCCTCTAACGCTTTCCTCTAGCCATACATAACTAAACTGTGGAAAGCAGCTTGAAAGAAAAGGCCCTTGTGGCTAACAAGTTGGCCATAAGCCAGCAACATGCCTCTCTGGCAAAGGCAGCCAACAGCCTCCTCAGCTGCTGAGCATTGCTAGCAGGTCAAAGTGGGGATCCTTCCCCTCTACTCAGCCCTGGTGAGACACATCTAGAGTGCTGGATCCAGTGCCGGGCTCCCTGCCACAAGAAGCACTTGGACATACTGGAGCAAATCTAACAAAGGGCCACAAACCTGACTAAGGGACTGAAGCACCTCTCACATGAGGTCCAAGCTGAGAGAGCTTGGACTGTTCAGTCTGGAAAAGATAAGACTCAGGGGGGGATCTCATCAATGTATATAAAAATCTGATGGGGAGAGGTAGACTGAGCCAAACCCTTTTCAATGGTGCCCAGTGACATGACAAGAGACAATGAGCACAAACTGAAATACAGGAAGTTCTGTTTAAATGTAATAAAACATTTTTGTGAGGGTGATCAAATACCAGCACAGGTTGCCCAGAGAAGTTGTGGAGTCTCTATGCTTGCAGATGTTCGAAACCTAACTAGGCATGGTCCTGACCTACTCTAGCTGACCAGGCTTTGAGCAGGAAGGTTGGATTAGATGATTCCCAGAGGTCCTAGCCAACCTCATTTGTTCTGTGGTAACTGTAATGTGGTACTGTAGTTTTGAAAAAACTCCTTCTGCAAAAATATAATAAATGTGAAATATTCCAAATATAAGAAATCTCCATAGCTGCCAGGAAAAGTGTTTCTGCATAAAGAGAACTGCTCTTTCAAGTATTTTTGTACCTTTTAAGATAGAGAAGTCAAACAAGCATGATTTTAAGGGAAATGACAGGAAAATGTCTATTTTTAAGCTTGTAAGAGAATATTAAATTAGCAGTCATATAATGAAACAAAGTTGTTCAGCTAATAATCTTCTCTCCTGAGTCTTGCAAACCAAGTTCACTCTTTCATGAAATTCAACTCTGCAAGGATTATTCAGTGTGAAAATGCATTTGAACTTGCAATTCAAATATTCCCCTGAAGGATTCTCTTAAGGCATTTCTGTGGTTGGGTTCCCCTATCTCTCCTGTATCATAACCCAATTCTATTAATTGCAGAGAATGTAAAATAGCAGCCAGTTACATGTTTCACCAGAGAATCAGGAAAGACTAAGAAACAAACACATTCAACACTACAGCTAGGCTGTAAGAATCCAGGATGTAATTGAAGTTATTTTGGTTTTCGTTTGATGATGTCCATTAAAAAAAGAGGTAGAACCATCTTGGGAAGTTGTGTCTTTTAGGAAATCTGTAAATAATGCAGCCTGTACTACTATCACTGTAGAATATCAGTGAAAAAATTAGTTTACTTCAGGAGAGAGTTATTCATAGTATCCAGGTCTCTAAGTAAGTAGCCCAGCCTATTTAAAGTTTTCTCATTGAAGGTCCAGTACATGAACATTTGAAAATAGACTCTAAAAGAAGAAAAGGATGAAACTACCTATTCATACACTGACAAGCTTTTATGTGTTTGGATGGTAGAGAATAAATGACTTATTTCTGTCTCTATTGAAGTTACTGGCAAATTTCCCATTATCTTTAATGAAGGGAGGGACAGCCACTGTGGGTCTCTGAGGATGAGAGTTATTCATTACAATAAAGGAATGTGGGTCACTGTGGAAAAAGACCAAAGGGGTAGAATCAAGAACACACTGTGAGACACTTTGGTGCTCATTTCTCTGCGAAACCCTGTGTTGCGCACTGTCACTTTTCTGTGGAAGTCAGTCCTCTTCAAAGCCTGACTGCCAGAATGGTACCTCACAGGCAAATAATCCAAGATTCAAATTTTTTAATGGGGTGTCTGATGTCCATCTTCTTTCCCTTCCAAAAAAAATTAGTGATATCCAAATAATTAGTACTTTTATACAAGAAGTAGATTTTCCAATGCTGGCCTCTAATTAAATTCACACTGCACAAGAATCCTGTCACCATAACATTGTACACCACCCTCCCATAACCACCCCCCAAAAACATTGCTGTGCATAGTGAGAAAGCAGACAGGGCCTCAACTCTTTGTAATCCTAGTTTTATAGTTACTGAGCAGTACGCCTTGTTCCTTTGGAAAGATGTGAAGCACATCTGTGTCCCACCAGCATTCCTGATGCTTGCTTCTATCCAGGAAGATAAAATGCTTCCTTCTAGTGCTGCTAGTCCAACAGTTTCACAGACTCCAGGAGCCTGATACAATGCAAGCATCACAAACCTCTAAGTCATTTACAATGGAAGCAGACACACATACACTGGAGTTTTTCACTGCTTTTCACAGCAATCATTTATGCCAAAATGCCCATGTCTATTTAGACCGCACATACTAGCTTCTGAAAGTACTGTGGTAAATACTTATACTCACTGTTTAAAAGGAGGGTATAAACTCAAAATGCATTAACTGAAAACATTTCTGTTTGCCTATTTGATTTGAAAGAATAACATGTAATTTCAAGTAGTTACTCTCCCTGAAGATAATTTAAGGTTATTTTAAAATTTAAATGACTAAAGGATAAAACAAAATTCAGACTGTGCTATTTATTTCCTTTTTTCTTTTACATAGAGTTTAAATATGGAGGACCAATCTAAAAAAGTTTTAAAATTACACATGGATAGCAGGTTCTTTTGTGTGTTATATATCACATCAGAAACCCAATTTACTCATGGGGTCTCCCATTGCCTTTAAAAGTGTTATTCTGTGAAGGTTTTATTCTTGAAAGCTTTTAAAGGGTATGGGGGGGTGGGAGGCCATCCAAACTGAGAAGCCAANTAGGGACAACCAGGGGGCTGTACGTGAACAAGGCAGGCATGACTCAGAGCACTCTTGTCAGGACAGGACTCCAGCTGATTCCCATCATCATTGTAAAAATGGACTATTTCTTCATTACCCACCCTGATGAAGAAACACTTCACCTTTTCCTTGGGGCTGCTTCTCTACTGAAGTGCAGCAGGCAACTGTGCCAGTAAAATTGAATGCAGCTGTTGTGCAAAAACTCTTTTGGAGCTTAAATAGAAATATTTAGACCTACCATCATTTAGAAAGTATCTTCACTGAGGAAATGCTTAGTAGCAATTCAGATATTACAGCAATAGAAATAAAGAGTTCCATTTGTTTCACTATGGCATTCAGTAATTAGCTTTTAAATCTTTCAAGACTAAAATTTCCTTATTGTAACGCAATTACTATAGTTGCTACATTACCCTCATTATAATGGAATTTCATTTACAATATCATCTGTAGCAGAAATGGCTTTACCACTTAAAGGTCAGTTACTTCCAAATTTTCTTGTTCCATATAAAAAATTAATTAGAACTAAATAATTTGAGGCCTGTTACAATTCTAGTTGTTAAAATATCTTGAGGTTCTGTGAAACTTACTTAATGAACAATTGGTTATTTTCTTTGGGTAGATGTCCTTGGCATGACTGAAAGACACTTAATTTAATAGAACATAGTTTATATGTGTTTACTACAGTTTATATTTAGCATGTTTGTAAGCATAGTTTATACCTGGTGGACAACAGCAATAGGCCAGGATTCTTACAAGTATATTTATACAATTAATATTAATTAACATTAATAGATATAGTAACTATATCTGTTAGTGCAAAACCTGAATGTCTAGAAGCCTTTTTTTCCTGCTACTTGATTTTGCATATTTTCAGTCCTGAAGTTAGAAAAATCCAAGCTAAATTTTAAAACAAGTTTCCGACACTAAACAATTAAGAGGCCAATTTTTCAAAAAGCTTTTTTCTTATGCTGAGGTAGCCTAAATATTTTTTCTTCTTGCTTAACTACTGGACTGCATACTAAAAGGGCATTTACCTCACTGTATTAGGAGACTTGGGGCCAGATTTTCAAAGTGAGGGATATAATAGTACAGGAATAAATAAATGCACATGCATATCAGATGTTGTAATATGAGTTGTCCACAAACAGTCCTTTAAGGCACAACCAGAAATATCAGATTTCTTGCTCTTTAGAAACAGTCGTTCCTGATCCTTAAATAGAGAGCCAGCAAGTCATTAGCAATTCAAAACCCCTAAGAGATGAACTGAGCAGTTCTAAGCAGATGAGTTACAGGTATTTACAGTCTGCATTTGGTTTCATACACTGTTAATCATTATAGTTAGCATTGTTTGACTGAAATGATGATGTGGAGGAACTGTAGGTTACAGAGGAAGTAAGACCAGGTTAATGCTGAAGAAATTAATTATAAATATTTAGAAAGTAGATTCTAAATAAAATGTTATTCTAAAATGAAGCAGATTTCTGCCAGAGTCTCTGGCTCTGAGTGACTGCTAAAATAGCATAAAGACTAAATAATCATATGATGATGGACACATGAGAAATGCAGATGTACTAGATAAAGTAAAAAGAAGTAGCCTTAGTACTTGCTAGACATTGTCTGAAAATTTCTTCTCTTTAGTCCATAGTGATCTATTGTGCAAATCTACATATAAAGCAGTTTGGGCATGCTACTTGGATTTCACTAGCCACAGTGGATAAACACCCTGAACAGGTTAAGGAAGGCCCATCAAAAGCCAATCCTTGTAGCATACCACCGAAATGTTTCTCATAGACAAATGTGTGGGGAAAATAATGCCTTTTCTGCTAGATAACCTACTTCATTTCTTTTCTTTATCACTAAATGGCATCAAGGAAGATTACGATATGTAGAGAAAGACCGTGGCATCTCTTAAGCTTCCTTCCTAGTCATACAGCTCCAGTAGCTACATAGATAGGGAAGGATGCAAGTTGTCTGAAAATTGGCAGGCATGAGCTCCTCCCCTTTTTTAAACTCTCTGCTCATGAGGAAGAAAGAATTCTGCATTTAGGAATAAGTATACCAATCTAATGGTTCCTTCACCCAGAAAGTATATCGAAAGTCCAGTAACACCCTCTGAGGACTGTAGAATTCCTACAGTTGTTTGTGAAAGAATTGTTTCAGTCAAATTCAGAATACCTGATTTCAGATATTACCTTATTATTAGACATAATACTTAGTCCTACCAAGTAGTCCATTCAGTATGGCAGCATCAGAGGTTCTCATCATACACAAAGAAGTTCATATATTTAAGACTGGATCATACCTCCAAGGCTGTTTGTGTGTTTTGTGTTTTATTTTTTTTTAAATCATGCTATGAATCTGTGGCATGATAAGATTTTCTGAGTTTTAATTTCTTTCTTCCCCCCCTTTCTTTCATTCCTCCTTTTAACAACTTTTGTTTTGTCTTTGACAGATGCTCATGACAGACGGAAGATCATACAGGCAACTCATAAGATTGAAAGGCAAAATATTTTATTCAAAGTTTCAGAACTTTGTTGTTGTTGTTAGATTCCTTGTAATTTATGAAGTTTAGATTCATTCTGAACAACTTATCAGCATACTGAAGTGTAAAAGAATATCTGTTAAATTAAAATGCCAAATACTCCTTTACTCACTATCTGGTAAAGTATTAGAAATGTAATTAATTTCAGAGACATGTAGGAGCGCATTATGCTACCTTAATGGCTTAGGGGGGCCTTTAGAAAAATATTTCAAGCAATTGTTGACTGAAAGATCCAAGAATATGGTCATTCTATTTTGAAAACATAGTATTCTTGTTTAGAAAGATAGACAAGTGTTTGTTACACATCTGAATGTTGGGAATATGTTAAGATGCTTCCAATTTAATTTTGCACAATTTTAAACAACTGTAATGAACTAGCAAATATTAACCTTCTAGCATGAGATTGTAATTTATTGAATGCCTCCGTAGTTTTAATCTGTTTAAAAAAATCAGTGTATGATAGCACATACTGAACATTTGCCACCTAGATTCTTCGTTTCCCATGGTGGGCAAAGTTTAATGGACTTATCTGTGGCTAATGAGGAGGAAAAACATCTAAGGGACTTGGATGTAGTAACTGAGTAATGAATGAGGTCTAAGCAAACATGGAAACTAACCTTCAGTAACCTATCCATTCAACAGTTTAAAATATGCTTAGACACAACAACATGCACCAAATTACTGCTGTGCTAGTGTTCAAGAATAGTGCAAGAATTTTAATTTACTACTGCCATAAAAGGAAGCAATGCATTAGTCTGATCTGATGAGCTACGTTATCCTGTGTTGACCTACTGTGATACATCTGTTGAGGCTGATGAAAATCTGTGCCAGATGGAAGAGGCACAAATTGCAGCTGCAGTATGTGACAGTTTTTCCTCCTACAGTATAAAGCACCTGATTGTGGGCTTTTTTCTTTTTTAAATACTATTATTTGAGGGGCAGTTGAGTGTTTAAGAGGATTCTGGAGTATTTTGAGTCTTTTTAGCAACTTTATTCTGTCAAAGAACCAGCATTCAGGTATACTAAATTGCTGGAGGGGCAGGATTCTTCATTCAAAGATACACAAGAGTTACACACTAGATGGCTGAAAAGAAATTCTGCTGTGTGGGTGGAGTGATTAAGCTAGTTTTATCCAATAGCTAGGAAGAAATTGAATTAGTTGTGCTTGCTTTGATGGGCACAAGGCTTTTAAGAATAACATGCTCTACAAGTCTTAAATCGGAGCACTTGAATATTTTTTTTGTAAAAATCTAACACATGAATGCATTGATTTAAAAGTTTAACTTCAAAAAATAAATTTTAACCACATATTAGTTAAGGTTCAAGAGGCTGAAACATGTTTTGAGTTCGTTTTACTCTCTGGATATGATAACTTAAGTCAGCTCTAAATATGCAGAAAAAATAATACTAGAGAGCTACATCCAATTTCTATTATAGCTGTATTGGCCATAGGTGATACATGTAGGGGTTTTTTTGTGCATTTCAATAAAATAAGGTGTTTTGTTAAGCCCTTTCTCTAATCTAATAAAATTCCCCTTAGGATCTTAGAGAATGTGTTTACATCAAATAAAGCCCAAATAAGAAACAGAAAGCAGAAGTACAATGAATGAAGATTAGGCAGCTGCCATTTTGGAGGGTATTGAATATTTCATTAAGTTTATTAAATTAGATGGAATTGCTATTAGAAGGTAAATTCCTTGCAAAGAGGGACAATAATATTGTAGCTCAAACACAGATGACCATAATGCTGTTACTTTACAACTAATTACACATACAAGCCTGCATTAAAAGCAGATTTTAAAAAACATAATACAGCAGTTTAAAAAAATAAACCTAAGGTTTCTGTAGAATCCTAAAAGGAATTTTCTACACATTTGTAAAATGTAGTTTTTAATTATGTTTTCTCCTCTCTGATCTTTTCCTTATTTAATGCACAGGGTACAAATCCTGGTGCTTTAGAAAAATAAATATTCTATCATTGAACTGTTAACTGAAACTAACCAAAAAAAAAAGAAAAAATTAACTGAAAGTAAAAGCATGTTCTTTTAAAAGAAAAAACCTAAATACTGATTAATGAAAATTTCAGTATGGAAGTTTAGTGGCTAAGAGGATTAATAAAGTTATTCACACGTTTTCCTAATATAGGTGACCTCCTTCAATCTGAGTCCATTAGCATACAAAAGAGTTATAACTATCTTGTTACTCTTTGCAACCTACACAGAATGAAGTGATTCAAAACCCATGTGTATATGCTTTACTCCACAGAGTACTCAATTCAGAAAAATACTCAGTCCAACATTAACAGTCTTTTTAATCACTCAGTAGCCCCTTGCACATCAGTCATGTGCTCTGTTTCTCTAATAATTAGTCACTAAGTTATATTAGGAGACTTTAACCTAGAAGTTATTGAATGAACCTCTAGGTTCATTCAGTGTCTGGTACTATTGCGAGTGATAATCATTTGTGTTATAAGATATTTGGCTGCAGGCTGATAAGCTTGATAAAGGACAGTAATTAACAACATTAAGCAGCTCCATATTGGAATACTGGAAGATGTACTTTTCACTGGTATTGGAAATCTTTCATTTGTAGGATTCACTGGATTTGCCTCCAGCTTTCCCTGAGTTTCCAGCAGTCACATAACTAATTGTTACCTTAGCTCTGGAATATTCACTGTGTTATAGCTAGGAAAGCAAATATTGAAGTAATATTATCCACTATGTTAAGCACAAGATTGTGGCAACAAGCCTTTCATAGACAAGTGGTAGAACTTAAAGAGTCACTGTCCTCACTGGACCTGGTCTGAAACATTGTGCCCATACAGCTTTGAGTACAAGCAAGGACATTTCTGCAAATTAGAGATTAAAGAACACCATCCCATCCCCCCCAAAAAAAAACCCCAAAACATAGAAAGTAGCTATAAGAAAAGGAGGTGGGGTTTATTAAGTTATTTAGAAATGATGGTTCAATTTAAAAACAAAATAAATCATGAGAAATAAATTGCCTAGCTAGAATCATCTCACACCAGCAATGTCTTTGGTTAGCTTTGCATACTTTGATATTTCTTTTCTGCATGTAGACTTCCGTGTATACTTGAAAACACCAGAACATTTTTTTCCCCATTCAGTAATTTCAGGTGTAAAATTCCTCTGTCCACATCAAGCAGTGGTCACTGGGGGCTTGTGCTCCTGCAACTCTAAAATCAGAGCTTCAGCCATGTACAATTATCTTGTGACATCTCTCAGAGCACTGAATTAAGAGTTCTGTGCTCTTAGAAAGGCATATCACAATCTGCACCAGGAGAAAAGAAACTAAACAATCACTACCTGCACCTTTTTAGAGAAATTGTTTGCCTAAAGAGGTGACTGTGAGTGCAGTCCACATGTAGATGTCTATTTGACCTACTTATCTACACTTCTGTTATATCCCCATGGAAATACAAAGGATTCAGTTTAACCATTCACCTTAGGTGCCCACCTAAAACAGTTAATCCAGACATCATCCCAGGTACAAAAGCCCTCTTTCCAAAGTATACCACTGCCCAGGGACATATGGTGGTCTATGACCTGAGCAATATAAGTAAGGCTGTAAACTAAACGCTTTCCAGTGTCTCAAGAACTTTCCAAAACTCTGAGAACAACCAAAGCATCCAACGAAAGTGCCTAAAGCTTGCTATCTGGATAAAGCATTCAAAATTACTGATTCAAATTTCTTAGTTGTTTGTTCTGTTCAGAGACATGGGTGGACAGATTTTTCACTGCATCCTGAAAGTTTGAAAAAAAATAGTTCACTAAGTTGGACCAAAATATTTAAGAAAGTGGAAATACTTGGTTTCACTTTGCCCCTTAAAATTGCTCATATGAAAAAAACAGACTTTCCAAACAAAGGAAGCTTTCAAGACATCTCAAAGCCAAAATATTTTGTTTCTGAAGTTCTGGAGGAGTCTATTTGAAACCAGGCAACTTATTGAAACAGACATGGATTTGCTAAATATTTTGAGTTAATAAAAACTTTTGACAACTTTTTTTTGCAAGTGTTGTACAAATATAGTTCTGCTTGTTAGTTCCATTGAGCATAAGGATTTATAGGAAGTTACCCGCTCCAAATTTTTTTTTTAAGTGGTAAGGAAAAGCATACTGCGTTCCTTCCAACAATTTAAGTGAACATAGACCTAACACCTTTATTCATTTGGCTACTCAGTCTGAATTATTTTTGATTACTGTGTCTGTGAGCAACAATTATCATAAAGGCCAGTTTCAGAAATTGGCAAACTAAAAATAGCATTACATTTAGCCTGATGTTTTCTCTTGAAAGTGTTACAAAAACAATTATCAGGAAACTGAACCATTACTAAAGACTGTATTTCATTATTCTTCCTCATTCGGCATAGTTCTTTGCTTTGTGAGGACAGCCTTTGAAGTTAATTGAATAAAATAGAATCAAAATTATATGCCTAAAAGTTATTACAAATTGCACATTATTTCCCAAAAGCGACATAATTGTGTGGGTGTGCTAAAATAGCATCATAATAGATGTCATTTCTCTATTGATTTCTCTATAGAAATCAATTACTTGGCATGACAGATGATGGGTGGTCACATTATATTGCTATTATTGTTGTTATTGTGAAAACAGCAACAATAGTTATAACAGAAGCAGATATACCAGTCATAGTAATAATGTTGACATCATTGCCTTTTTATGGAGTATCCTAAAAGATGGACAGGGCATCTTTGATTAAATATCGTATCAAAAATAATTTCTGCTTTCAATTAACTCCTGTTTCATTTCAATATGACAAATGAGTATAGAAGTGGTCTTTTTAGGGTCAAAAAAAAAAAAGACATTTCTGCGGCCCACAATAGATTTCTAGGGGGTTTTCTAAATAGGCTATAGCAATGACCTGTTGTTTGCTGTTAACAATCACGTTATTCCTCTTAAAGGGGGAGGAAATAAGAAGGATGCAAGGTGGGGGGCAGAGAGATTTGCAGGGTCCTCCAAAGTAGGATTTCCTATATAAACATAGGAAATATTGTTACTCTCCTCTTGCCCTGGCACTATGCATGAGAAACATATTTCGTCCATAACCTCCAAGACTTTACTACATATTGGCAATGCCTTTACCTATTCTTTCAGATCCTTTTCTGTTGCAACTGAAATAACTCAAGTACTTTGAGTGCATTAAAGTACAAAACCAATGACATTCAGCACATCATTTTTAGATATCTTCCACCATACTTTGAAGCCCTATTTATGCTTTGATGGAATCAATTTCTTTGTGAAAATGCTTAGACTGTTACCTGGATCCTTCCTAAGCTTTCAACACTGTTCCTAGGATTGTCTTGAAATTATGGCACAGTAGAAAAGCAGGTGGTAACATTCAGCCCAGGTTTTAGGAAACACACACTCCTTAGTAATGTGAAAATGCAAGTGAGAATACACAAGCTCTACATCAATGACATACCTTTTCTTTTTCTCCCTGGAGAGAGTGGACATGAGCACAGCCTGGAGGGGCTGTGACACTGCTCTGCAAACATCCAAAGGCTTACTGCAGCGACAGCGACTTGAAGGATGGAAGGCTGTTTGTACTCTGTTTACTCCACTCAGCCAGTATGCATTCGTTTCAGCACATAAGCCAGGGAGAGTAGAAAGTTTAACTACTCAGACAAAACCTGCTAGACTCTGAATGGGTGCCAGTGGCAGGCAGTGGGTTGGAGGAGAGGGTACATGCATCACGTGCACAGAAGTATAACCATACAGAATTATCAAAGTCGCATGTCCCCAAAGCAGAAGGAAAGTATTCTCTGGTTATCGACAGTCCGTCACCACACAGAGAAAACTTGCTCAGTGTAACTTGCTAGGTGGCAAAATGCAGCAAGTACTGCTTGTTTCCTTATTTCTTCACTGAAACAACCCTTAGATGCAAAAGCCAACAAGGGTTAAAGACCCAGTTTAAGTGAGCATAAATGCTTTTGCTTTGGCTAGGGCTTAAAGTTTCAAACACAAGTTCATCAAAATTAAATCAACTACTTACAGCCTGGTCTGATCAGAAACTTACATACTTTAAAGGGTCAGTTTAAATTTGAGGCCAACATTAATTATGCACCAGCTGTTGTCTGTGCAATATTTTCCAATAAGTGATAAAGCAGTAAGCACCCATCATGCTACTGAATGAGATGTAGGAGGTTCATAACCATAAATTTATTCAGGACATTAACAAAGTGGCATTCTAAAAAGAAGCTATTGTAATGCACATTAAATGAAAGTTAAATATACGATAAAAATAAACTATCATATTCACATTGTTAATTGCAATGATGCAGTATAAAGTGAGTTCCAAAATCTACATGTATTCATGTTTTTCATACTATTTATAGGCAATTAAAAATAAAACATTGTGGTTCAGCTTTTGGTTTAATTTACACTGCTGTAATCCAGATTAATTTAAGCAAGTAGAGTCAGACAGAAGAAAAAAAGAAAAAATTAAATGCTAAGGAAGAATTGGACCCTGTATTGTGTGACCTTTTTTATTACAAAAAGCCCTTTTAAAATAAAGTTTCTTAAAGCTTCTTAAAAAAAGCCATGAACCCTCTTGACAATATAAGAAAATTAAAAGGATAAAATTCTAGTTTAATTATTTCAGGTCATAATGGTTTAGTTCTTTCATTGTTTTTATAATGTTTAATTCAAGACTTGAAGTAAAAGAATAGGAGGAAAAAGTGCTTCTAAAAATCTTTCTTGATCAATACTTATTCACAAAAATAGCTTTTCTAGCTACCAGTTCACTTACGATTCTGTAATTTCAGATCAAGTGAAAGTTTACCAGGAGTAATTCTTATTTCTTATTCAAATACACCAACAATGTTCTTTCCCACAAATTATTTCAAAGTATGCTATAACAAGGCGGTTGTACTTCCATTAAAATCTTGAAAGGAAGTCATAACTATGTATCATACTTTCTGAAAACTAATAAGCATAGCTCTCAAGATATAACTTCAGGTTACCTTCCTTCTAAAACTGAGCCTTCTGCTTTCTAAGAATCACCTGCTTTTTTTGCCACCAAGAACATATGGAACATGGAGCCATAATATTTATTGTACATGTTACATGGAATTGTACAGCTACCATTAAATAATGCACTTAGCACTTAAGTCTTAGCATAGTAATTTTTGCTTTTTAGAAGGTATGGCCTGATTTATCTGTAATTCCTGCTGTCTTTTCAATAATACTGCAGAGGCTCTATGGTTTCTAGAATCAGAATCATGTAGATTGGAAAATACTTTTAAGATCATCAAGTCCAGCCATTTACCTAATACTGCCAAATCCAGCACTAAGCCATGTCCCTAAGTGTCACATCTACACGTCTTCTAAATACGTCCAGGTATGGTGACACAACCTGAGGCCATTTCCTCTTGTCCTACTGCTTGTTACTTGGGAGAAGAGACTGACACCCACCTTGCTACAAACTCCTTGCAGGTGGTTGTAGAGAGCAATAAGGTCTCCCCTCAGCCTGCTTTTCTCCAAGCTAAATAACTCCAGTTCCCTCAGCCACTCCTCATAGGACTTGTTCTCTAGGCCCTTCACCAGCTTCGTTGCCCTTCTCTGGACACACTCCA
>WAAD01018783.1:0-23471 GCA_013389945.1 Fregata magnificens
TCCAGCTGGTAAAATGGAGGAGAAGATGACTTGGGACCAATATTTTTCACTTGCTTAATTAATGCCCTTTTCAAAGTTCCTCATGCAACTTCCTCTGGAATACTGTATAAACTGTAGTTAAACAGCTTAGTCTAAAGTGGAAGAGCTGGCCAGCCCAAGGAGAAGATCAAAAAGGGGGTCTGAGTTAGGATAAGTCTGATGTGATAATGTAAGCTACAAGAGTAAGCATGAAGTTTTAAGTGAAAGAAAACGTACAGGAAGATAATTCAGTACGAATTGACCAATTATGAATAAATGTAACGTAGAAATGAAAACCATTAGAAATGCGAGGTCTTCAAACAGCCTCACAGTAGAATTAGTGGGGAGCAAAAAAAAACCCCACTTAAATGATTTTTAAGAAGAGCTTGAAACTTTATGTATGAGGAAGAAAACCATCTGTTATTACTACACTAAGAATGACACTAACATCTGTGGCTTAGGACATAAACTGATCTTCAACAGGAGTCGAGGTCAAACCAGTACACTATACATACCTCTGAAGAGTATAGAATAATGGACTACAGGAAAAGTCAGTCTGTTTCAAGAAGCTAAAAAGTATACTAGCCTCTTTCACAAGCTAGCTGAAACCAGTGGTTTTCCAGCACCTTCAGTGGAATACGAAATGTATCTTATACATGCATCCTCAGTATATCATTAAGTTTTTCACTTATATATATGTTTAGTTAGTTTTCAATGACTGAAAATTACTAGGCATACCAAGATTCACTTGCCATCTAACCTTTTTAAAGGTCGGTAAGTTAATGGATCTAACATTTAGAGACATATTTTACCCTTTGTACATTCCTATTAACTTCCACAGAGTAGCAATGGGAAAGATTGCTGCAAAGTTCCCTCATGTGGTTAATTTATCTGTAGAAAGACTTACAAAAACATGCAATACAAAAAACATTTCAGCTTGAGAGGGAGAGGGAATGGACACAGACATTATATGCACAGAAGTTGGAAAGGCAAATAGGAAGGGAAAGACTGCAATAAATGCCAGCCTACCTGAATTTGAAGGCAATGAAAAGAAAAAGCAGATTAAAAAAAGGTGCAAATAACAATATTTTGAATTGCTAAAGATATTGTTTTCTCTTTGGAATAACTGTTTTATCATACACGTTAAAATGTATGATTTGCTTCATTAATCACACTCATTTCCCTTCCTGAGGTACAGATATGATCACAACTTATTTCACAGGACCAATATAAAAAGGCTGAGCTTTTATTTTCTTTCATTTGAGTGTTCAGTCTGATTACTGTGAAAAACATTTCCACCCTGAAAAGTTTAAATGCTTTGTATCTGAATGTACAGGCTGCAATAGCCAGCAGCATCTTTTGCCTACCTGTAGTTTCAATTCCAAATTTCCTTTCCTGACTCAGGAAAGAAAGATCAGTGATTTATTTCTAAACAGGTTACCAAGAATAAAAGATCTGATTCTAGTTTTTTGGACTTGGAGAGAGCAAAACCAGCTGCAGCATGAGCTAAAAGGGGAAGAAGACGAGAAAAAACAGACGCAGGTCCACAGGTACGCTTTTGGAGTTATGTGGTACTCAGTTAAAACAACACATACTAATAGTGGGATTAATGAGGACTGAAAAGGAAACATTCTGGAGAAACTGAATGGAGCCAAACATCAAGGGTTAGAAATGCATGGGGAAATTACTTAATGAGTCATCAAAAGAAAGGAATGACAGGTCCTTCTAACAAAGAAACTGAGAAAGGCTAAGTTCAGCAATACCACGGTTTAAATGTTTCCCCCTAAGATGCATTAAATGAAATTCATTTAAAATGAAGAAAGCTTCTCCTGAATTTATGGGCAGAATTTGTCTTTGTGCAGCTACCAAGGAGAAAAGGCAAGCGAGATCGCATTGAATAACAATCAAGAGAAGAAGGGGAAAATCTTCAACAACAAAACACATCGGTGGAGGGCTGCCTGGAAAAAGGGGTTATTCTTTCCACAAAAAAAGAACTCTGGGTGAACAACAGGCATATCTTAAAAATATTTTTTCAGTCATTATGTTAGTCAATCCAGCCAGAACTGCTTTTACAAAGCAAACTAATCCATTGGTATTTATCATTGAAAGTATTGCTTTGGTATGAAATTACAGAGGATTCATTAAAACTATGCTTTTGGGCAGGTGTTTTTCCTGGAAACTAAAAGAAAACAAGATAAATCTTTAATAAAAAAAGAAAAAAATAATATGAAAGTAACAAATAGAAGTCAGATTCACAGCTGGTATAAACTGGAAGGAATTCGTTGTCTTCCCATGGAGGACACACTTGTTTGAAGCAGCTGCCCGATGAGAGCAGTGCCCTTCTTTTTTTTCACCTGTTCATCATTTCTACTCTTCTCCAGTCCTTGTTTCATTCCACTACAAAAATGAGCGGAAGAGAAAGGGAGTAAGAGGTACTTGTCCCCTATCAGGTTTTCCCATTGTTGCCTTCCCATCATCCACAAAGTCAACATGACTGGACTTTCCTTGGATTTTACTTTTTCCACAAATTATATCCCAGTAGCAAAATCACTGCCTTTCCACATGTAAAATGTGTGTTAAGAGCACACGCCAGAGCTGCAGCTGGAACATAACTCCCTTCTCAGCACAGGAATTAATTTGACTTACAGCAGCTGCGGTTCATGTCCTGTGTCTGCACAGAGTAGTACCTGTATGTTGACTAAAGGTTTGTTTCTTGGTATGCTCAAAAAATCATGAACCAGATCTTCAGCCGTTATACAACCGTAGACACGCTTCAGAGTTACACAAATGTCAATGCTCCAGCAAGGAAAATGGCAGAGGAAAACAGGGCCCAACTTTTCAGTGTGAGAAAATTAAAATTAACACCTCAAAGTCAAGTGACCTCAGCTGAGGTTCTGGTTTAGTGGTTTAAATGCCTTTTTCACCTTGAAGGATCAAGTCTGTATGTACCTGATTCCTTCAGTATCAGCTACAGCGTCCCTTGAGCTATGTGTCTTTAATCCTGCAAAGCAGAGGTGACAAAATGTTTGCCACTTGTTTCTAGAAGTTAGATGAGCTCCCTGGTTAACTGGTGAACTCTAGAGCTCCTAAATCAAGAGGAAGTGTTCATATTAACAATTGGTTTTAATGAATCTGCATCTTAGTAAACTCCAGCTAAGCTTAATATTAATTTTATTCTACTGAATTTCTTTTCTTCCCTCTGATAATTTGTGTGTGTGTCTACTTCACAAAAAGCTCGACATATTACATTTTTATTTGTATGTTAATTTAAATTGCTGCTTAAACAAAAAGGACAGGATTGGAACGATCACAGATGTGAACAGCGTCTACTCAAATATCTTCATCCTCTGTGCCACAATGGTATGTGTGCACTTAAAGCATTTTCCTCATTAAACACAAAGCGTTGGAGCAATATAAAATGCTGCCAACATTCTTCTAATGCATCGTTGGTTTGGAATAAAGCTTTTTATTCCATTTGAGCTCAAGTGGCTAGGCTGCATGCGAATAATTAAAAAAGTACCAACAAAACAAATTTACCTATGTGTGCTGGGAAAAAAAATATCCTGCAATTTAGTAGGCAAAGGGTAAAGAGAAACATCACAATCCAAACTCAAGGAAACTCCAAGGTGGTAACTGGATCAGAACAATATCAAATCGTATCTGATAATATATTATCCTGTTTGGGATAGTTCCCATCTGCATCTACAAACACAGAGTGGCATTGACTGTCAGTATCTTTACCCAGCACCCCGAGGCTGCCACAGGCTCACCTCATCACCTTTTATGAATTTTCATCCATTCTGCAGGCATGTGGTCCCATCAGCCTGAAATAAAGCTTGCTCCCTCCATTAGAAAGAGTGTTTCTCTGTCCAATTGATGTTATACAATATATCAAGATGAAAGGCAGAAAACTAGCCTCAGTCCTTCATCTCTCTCTCAAAAGCTGGTATGTCCTCTCCACCTTTCTCTGGAACTAATTTAAGTTCTTAAAATAGCTAAGTAACGTCTCCTGTGTAACAAGGAAAAAACTCTTAAGTTCTTATGCAATATGAACAATGTCCAGTAATCCAGAGGTAGAGCAAATAACCTAAGACTTTTAATGTAAGAATCTGAAGAGCTTTTCAGAATTCATTTTGGTGAAAAAAATGTTGTTTGTCGTCTAGGAATGGCCACATTATTTGAGTTCTTATGGTCAGCATATATGAAAAGCAGGATGAGATCCACGGAAACCAGAAGTTCAGGAGTATTCCTGCCAGAAATATCTGTGTTGATCCATCAGATACACAAGTGTGGGCGTCCCTGAGCCCCGAACACTGTGACCAGTCATGCTCAGTTCAAACCTGCACCTTTCACAGGATTCTCTTTACTGAGAAACACATTGGGCTAAAAGAGTGGTTCTCTGATAGGAGAGAAATGAAGATATAAACTCAGAATGATAATATGGGAAAATAATCAATATTCTCTGTACCAGGCAGTCACACTAAAGGCAGATGATATGCACTATATGATCCCATTTACTGACTGTGAACTGCTTGAAGGCACAGTGGATTCACTCCTCTGAATGGTCAGACGTGGATTATTGTTATTGCCGCTTATTTTATGGCACACATATAGTGAGCTAAGCACTTCAGAGAAGTGGAAAGATACAGTCCTCTTATCCCAGTAGCTGTGTTAATTCATAGACTGAAACCCAGGGCTTAGGAACTCTCCTTACTCTGCTGCGCATTGACCGAGTCCGGCTTTCACAATTGCTAAGGCACTCAAACTAGAGAACTGAAGAGGAATATGAAAGAATAATTCAGGTTGTTATAGCGTGAAGGCCTAAGGCAATTAATGCTTCAATTGACAGACAAAGTACTGCATGCATTTCCCTAACAACCTGAGATATGCTAATTTAGGAAAGGAAAAAAAAAAAACCAAACACAATGACTTCTAAAATTTGAAGACGAGAAGTTCAGGCACAAAAATATTAAAACTTTTGAAACGCACATTTATATGCAGGCACGGCAAGATGTTTGTCTCCTTCATTTGCATACACACGTCTAGTAGAGATAGACACAGCCTACCGACTTAGATCTGGTTCCAAGATCACCTTTCCTAAATCGGATTTCCCCACACAGAAGCAGAGGTGCACAATAATCTCCTGTTGCACTTCAGAGGCCAAATCATAGCTATGACAAGAGAGTGGCTCCTTGACTGTAGCAAGAGTTGCATGTAGCTATAGACGAGACCTTTTATCCCTTTCCACAGAAGATTTAACTGCATGTTCAGAAGATCTTCCTGGAGAATAGCAGGAGGTCATCTGGGATAACTCACATTCACCTGCCACTTTTACTAGCTTTAACTACCTACCTAAACATCTCTTAGGTCAGCAAGTATGTCTGAGTAAACATACTCCTTTTTTTTTTCAGAAGTAGATCTACTTATTGTGTATCTGATTCTGGAAGGACCTCCCAGATCTGCAGCTGGTTGACAGTCAAACAATAGCTATACATTTAACATCTCCTCTAGGAAAGAATATACTGGTAGACTACTAAGCTAACTGAAGTTATGTCTGTGGTTATCTGTGAATGCTTGATACCAGCATCTGCTCCCACTAGCTCCAAAGCTGCACATAGCATCAGGCTCACTTGCACAGTGTTTACCTAAAGCACAGGTTGCTAGCACTGGTAGAGCAATGTCACAACACCTAGATCAGATACTCATATTTCCAGATTTATTGTGCAGCACATACATACCTGCAAGGCTGCTACATGGGAACAGCATTCAGAGTCACAGCGCTGAGAGTATTACCTTTAAAGAAAGCCTTTTTTTCATTTGTCTGCGAACACACCCTTCATAATGCCAAGGGAGAACTCATGAAGGACTCTACAATGCTACTCCAGTAAATGATGTATGATCCAGACCTAGTAACTTCTCTGCTCAGTGTCAGTGATGGGGCAACTGTCCAACTAAACACAGAAAAAAGCAAAACATGACATGCACATTCAATGCACGTCACTGAAATTAAGAAAATGTGACACTTCTGGTGGGGTTTTGATATTGCAGACAGCTTGTACTATGCCACGATTTAGCTGTGACAGAGCAGACAGAGGGTTGGCTTGAGCAGCCTAATTTTGCACGTTTCTTCTGTAACAACACAGCAGCTTATCAGCTTCTCACCCAAACATCTTTGTTCCTCCTTCCTTGCAGTCTGTACATGCGGCACAGCCTTCCTCAATTACTTTGTTAACCACCACTTTGCCTTTTTCGTTCTTCTTTTAGACCTACCTATTTCAAAATGACTATAGGAAAATAGGACTATAGGAAAAAATAACATTTACAATATGAGGAAAAAACCTGATATATTTGCATGATGTTTTTTCCATATAGACAGAAGTTAAACAGCTGATTTTCTGAAGAAGTAGCAGCAACACAACAGGATTTAATTTACTTGGAGTCTAGAGCTACCTGCAATACCCACAAAATAAAGACCCACCAACAGAGAAATCATTTAAGGCATCTCAAAGAAGCATAAAACATAACACACTAACAACAATATCCTGAACATATGGTTTTCTTGAGTTTCATTCCTGTGAACAGGTTATAGATGACTTTTCAAAATTAAAAGCAATAACAGAGTTTCTCAATAAATCACAATAGAGAAGTTGCTGGTAAACACATTACAGCAAAGATCTATCTTGATTCCAGCAAAATAACTTCTTCTAGTAATTCTTGCACTGACCCTCTCTCTTATGGATATATATATTACCTCTTACTATACTATATCCCAGTGGTATATATTAGATTGTACTTCTTCCACTCCCATACTTCATATGTCACTTGTACATGCTTATATAAAATCTTGGGGCTTACGGAAGTTCTTGGGAGAAAAAAACATGTTTATATGGATGAAGATAACACCAGCACAATGCCATGCCAATTACGATTACAGCCTGGAGGCATTGCTGTATAACATAAACACCAATTAACCAGCTGTGTGGGTATACCTGGAGGAGGGATGCAGCAATTCACAGCTGCTTTGCTGCCCCTTGGAAGATGTTTTCAGCTCTGATATTGCACTCTGGCCACTGTTCTGCTCTAATCTCTGCTGGACCTGAATCAGCACACAGCTAGGCTGGAAATTAAAACTTCAGCTCTCTTGTTGGATCCCCTCTGAGTCAATATGAATTGAAGATTTTGATTTCTTAAACCATGCCATTCTTCCTGAAAAATTGCTTGACAGTGGCCCTAAGAAGAAAAATATATCTTCCACCATGCAGTGCCACATTTCTTTTTATATTAATCACTTCTTGGTCTTAATAATACAAAAGTTAGAACATCCATATGAAACCATAAAGAATAGCACCGTAGTGTCAGAATGCCTGACAACTTCCACAACTTTGGCACTGATGTTACTCAGATGATGAAAGGCATGTCCGGTGCCAACACCTGAAAGGTTCAATATATTGTATTTCCACAAATTCTGCAGACTTTGTGAAAAGCCCACTGTCCACAGTGTAACCAGAACTCCTGTTAAATCTCACAGATTCTTCTGGTTCATCCCTTTCAGGAACTGCAATTTTCAGAAGTTGTCACATGTGTTTCAATGTTTAGCTGAGAATAAACTAGCCTGAATGCTTCTTTTGCTATTTTAATTAAGCTCAAGCTTCCACATACTTACATTTTCTTTAAAAATGCATAAAACTATGAATTAAATATACGCATCATTACTCATCAAATTGTTTATCTCTGTACTAATTTTATATATATACACAGATTAAATATTCATATGCTCCTTCTCCCTTTCAGAGCATAGTAACTCCTAGTTCCTTATTCTCCCACATTGGTGTTCTAGTTGCATTGTGTAAGTTGAAGATCATTTAGGTAAAAGCATCCTTAGGGACTTCTGCCTAAAAATTCCAAATTAAGTGTGTGTGGGGTTTCCTATATTAGTAGTGGAGAGCTGTCCATATGCTTACATTAAGCCTGACAGATCTTCGATTACTCCTTAGTTATGCAGCTATAATGCAGTTTAGATACATTCCATAGTTGTTAATGGCTCAACACACAGAGACCTTGAAGAATAACAGCCAAGGTTATTTAGTAATGTAAGGCAATAAAATAAAATAGACTTCATCATGTATGCAAAAGTAATAAATGCTTTGCCGATTTTAAGGCATATGTTTCTTTAAAGTTCTCAGAACATAAATTATTTAACTGCTACACACACGCACAAACACAAAATCACAAGCCAAATTTACTGCAAACTTTGCAAGCTGCAATAAATAGGTAAAGACATAAATTGCTGGCAATTAGGAATTTACTGAAGAGGGTAGTTAGGAGAATTGCGCTGATTCAGAGAGATGAAATGCAAATATATCATGCTTACATGTACGGGGCCACTGCACCTGTGCCCTAGCTAAAGCACTAAATCAGCAAGCCCAATCCAACACGCAGACCCCGAGGATGCAGATCACAGTGCAGCAGTGAAATCCCAGAGATACTGTGTTTCCACTGATGCTAACCGGAGCTGTGTTTGTTTGGCACCTAAGACCACACCGACAGCAGTACACTGTATTTATAAAACAAAAACCTGCAAGCAAGCACTGATCGCCACCGACGCTGCTTCCAGTTACAGACTTGAGACATTTTGAAACTGGTAACGGCAGCAAGAGGCTGGAAGTCCTTCTCTCAGAGAGCATCTCACTGCCTCCACATGTCCTGCTCTTCCCTTGTACTGAAGGGCAACGGTTGTTACCTTAAGAAATCACTGTAAGAAGTGCCTGGCTATAGCCAAATTATCATTAGCAGAAGCACTATTTCAGTTCCTGGAGATTACACAGCTGAGTGAGGCCATTCATGGATGAGCATGGATCAAAATATCCCCACTGCCTGTGGGTTAGCAAACCTCCAGTTACTGAGTTACTTCTCTACCAATGTATTCAGCTTGCAAAAAATTGTTGTGGAGTAGTCTAAGCTGCGGAAAAAGGGTTGGGTTGTATTGGGTTTGTGTGGCAAGCTTTTGGTAGCAGGGGGTCTACAGGGGTGGCTGCTGTGAGGAGCTCCGAGAAGCCTCCCCCATGTCCAATAAAGCCAATGCCAGCCAGCTCCAAGACGGACCTGCCGCTGGCCAAGGCCGAGCCCATCAGCGACAGTGGTAGCACCTCCATGAGAACATATTTAAGAACGGGGAACAAAAAAAAACCACCTGCACAACTGCAGCCAGAGGGAGGAGTGAGAATATGTGAGAGGAAGAACTGTGCAGACACCAAGGTCAGTGAAGAAGGAGGGGGAGGAGGTGCTCCAGGCGCCGGAGCAGAGATTCCCCTGCAGCCCATGGTGAAGACCATGGTGAGGCAGGCTGTCCCCCTGCAGCTCATGCAGGTCCATGGTGGAGCAGATATCCACCTGCAGCCCATGGAGGACCCCATGCCAGAGCAGGTGGATGCCCGAAGGAGGCTGTGACCCCGTGGGAAGCCCATGCTGGAGCAGGCTCCTGGCAGGACCTTGCAGACCCGTGGAGAGAGGAGCCCACGCTGAAGCAGGTTTGCTGGCAGGACTTGTGACCCTGCGGGGGACCCACACTGGAGCAGTCTGTTCCTGAAGGACTGCACCCTGTGGAAAGGACCCACGCTGGAGCAGTTCATGAAGAACTGTAGCCCGTGGGAAGGACTCACATTGGAGAAGTTCGTGGAGGACTGTCTCCTGTGGGAGGGACCCCAGGCTGGAGCAGGGGAAGAGTGTGAGGAGTCCTCCCCCTGAGGAGGAAGGGGCGGCAGAAACAACGTGTGATGAACTGATCGCAACCCCCATTCCCCGTCCCCCTGTGCCTCTGCGGGGGAGGAGGT
The DNA here is from genome assembly GCA_013389945.1 of Fregata magnificens. Taxonomy (NCBI): domain Eukaryota; kingdom Metazoa; phylum Chordata; class Aves; order Suliformes; family Fregatidae; genus Fregata; species Fregata magnificens. Next base: position 9,849 of record WAAD01018783.1, read on the forward strand.
AGAGAAAAATTGGGAGTGAAGTTAAGCCCAGGAAGAAGTGAGGGGTCGGGGGACAGTGTTTTAAGACTTAGTTTTATTTCTCATTACTCTACCCTGATTTGACTGTTAATAAATGAAGCTACTTTCCCCAAGTTGAGTCTGGTTTGCCCGTGACGGTAACTGCTGAGTGATCTCTCCCTGTCCTTATCTGGACCTATGAGCCTTTCGTTGTATTTTCTCTCCCCTGTCCTGCTGAGGAGGGGGAGTGATAGAGCGGCTTTGGTGGGCACCTGGCATCCAGCCAGGGTCAACCCACCACAGGGGGTTAGGCAAAAGACGTCTCCTAGGAATGCTCCGCATGGCAATACCACTTCTATAGGGGGTCTGGCAGCAGGCTGAAACAGAAGGGTGATGACTTATAAGCCAAAGAAAACAAAGGTGGGAAGTAGCATACTTGAACTTCTACAGTGCACAACACACAGGAATCATGCACAGACTCAGTGGAGACAACACACAAATGAAACAGGTCATTGTAGCGGTCACAGAGCCTTGGTGGGCAGGAATGCCCCCCCTTTCCCTGCCAGTCCCTTTAGCAGTCCTGGCCCCAGGACAGCTGTAACCCAAATCCCCAAACTGCTATGCAGGTGGCAGATGAACTTCCTTGCAGAAGTTGATCTTAAGTAAAATCTATGCCATGAAAAGTCTTTTTCTGTCCATTCCAAGTACACAGTTTGATAACCCAGGATTACACTTAGCATCCAGTTGTTGGCGTTCATGATTGCCTGAGTCTCTGCACTGGTGCATGCGAGGTCCTCTGCCCTCAGATCAAGTGGGGTATGGCCTCCAGCAGAGGCAGCCGTTGGCAGGAGTCAAATTCGGATTCAGTCTATAGCTAAAATAAGCTGTAACACAAGCCAGGCACGAGGGAAATCGATTCAATGAGCAGCTTGAACAAATCTATGTTCAATTAATGTAGCTTTTCAAACACTGTGACAGTGTTTGTGCTCTAAGAAGATGGTTAAGACATTGCTGCCACCAATCATTACGGCAGTTCTCCTTCCTCTCGGGAAGCAGTGTCAGTCCAGGAAGGGAGCACAATTAGCAGTAACAAGAGAGTATGTGGGGGAGTGCAGGATGAAAGGCAAGACTGAAATTACTATTGAGGCATTCCTTAGGAGAAAAGGAATTTATGAAGAGAGGATGAGAACAAGGAGGTGAAAGATGGAAAAAGAAGGAAGGAGGAAAACTTCAGGCACAAGAACAGGTGGAGAGGGGAAAAGAAAGGGCAGAAAATCTGGAGGAAAATTGAACAGAACAAGGAGCTTGAAGAAGAAAAAACATTATTTTGCGATCCATGGTATTAATGTTGTCTAATTTTGGGTAGATTTGTATCTTCTGTTGCCTTGCCCTGCCCTCCTTGCCACTATTGCCCAGTTCACCCCACCTATTCCATTTCATCAGCATGGACAAGAAATAGCATCGAGCTACAGAATGGATATTACTGGACAGCCATTTTCTGCCAGATATAATGTATAAGGGTTGAACTCTGCTACATATTCCTTCATCCACCATTCACGCTCTCTGTCCTCTCCCCAGTCACTTGTTTTCATGAAACCTTAGGGATTTTGCCATCTCGTACCGTACTGCCCCTCCTTCTGGTTTAGCTGCAATTAGCAAACAGGTTCCAAGTTATTAAAGGAGGACTGACAAACACACGGAGGGCCTGACAGATGGACCAATTATATAAGCCTTATTTCCTTAGGCGTCCAGGCTGAAAAGAGGACAAACCATGAGGAACACAACTCATGCGCAAAGTAAAGAGAAAGTGCGTGGGTAGGTGGCTGAAGGGGTGGGGGAGCAAGGGAATACAAGACAAAAGAGATTGCTGCAAGGTAATTGAAAGGGAAGGGAATGAGCAACAGAAGGTGGTGATGTTACTGGAAGGGGTCTGGAGTTACATGTCAGAAAAGGCAGCTGGTTTTGAAGGGAGAGAGTGTTATCTGGAGCTTTAAGATGCTCTGTAATGACAGGAGCACCCTGGGAGAGTTTGCTGGGAATATGATCCAGGAAGTAATAAAGGGAGCACAAAAAGTTAGGGGATGAGGTAAAGGACAGAGAAGCTGTGAATCACTGTTGAAGTCTTCAAAGGATGAAGGAAAAATGAAGAATAGAATAGATCTCTCATTTGTGCAAAGTGAGATTCACCGAATTCGATGTTGCTATGGTGATTTACATTACCTGAGGACCCAGGTTCAACTGTTTAAGGCAATGCATATAATTATTCTTTTTATTTTCCCAAATAAGTACTTGCAGCCTCTTGCTTATATATAACGTGTTTCATAATTCAGAATTCTGCCGCGGTTTGACAGATGATTGATGTACTCGCATTACCAAAGCTAGTAGCAGTCTTAACTGGAAAGGTGCAATTAAGAAATATGTTATGAAACAAATGTCCTTTACAACTTAAATGGTATCTGAAGAAATGTGTTTTATTTAACAGATATGTTCAAAGGAGAAAAGAAGCAAAATTCAGTCTTTAGAATATTGGTTTCATTTAAAAAGTAAAGAAAGGACAATAACAAAGGATAGTGCTTCAAGGGTGATATAGAGAAAGCCGTGCTATCCTGCGTAGACAGCAGGGATCCAAGAATCCAGTTCAGCATTACTACAAACTTCTCGTACAACTTTTGGCAAATTATTTAAACCCCTATGCTTCTGTTTCTCAATGTGAATAACTGCTGGAACTAAACTTACCCTAAGGATGTATTTTGAGGCTTCAGTAATAATTCCTACGTGCTTTGAAAAGTGCTATGTCATGTAAGTGAAGAATGTAATTATTAAAATTGTGCTTCAGAAATCATCACTAACAAGAATTTGTTCTATAGCTAAAACCGTGCCAAAAACATTATGAGCTTGCAAATCACAAAGCTCCCATCGACACACAGGAGAGAGCCACAGACGAGAGCTGCGCCTGTACCACAAGGGTAGGATACGTACACCCAGCCTCACTGCGTGTTGTAATGCTCAGCTGCTACTACCAGTTAACCTACAGCAGCACAAAGCTCACTGCAGACCCACGTGCACAGTCCCTTTTCATCTGCAGACATCCGACCAGCAGTACCTCAGCTAAGTAGTAAAAATGTTAAAATTACGTCTGCTGGCAGATGCTGCAGTCTCAGCTGCAGCATAGGGGTAGCCTAGCGAACACAAGTCATCACTGGGGTTAGCTGGAAGAGGGATAAATCGCCAGGAAGGGGTAGCACGGCCATGTTGAGGTGTCACAGGCTTGATTCCTGTTCTGCGGTCTGACAGCCACAGTTATCCTGTTACTTGGTAGCATTTTTAGAAGATGAATTTGTACCTGCTCAGGGTTCTAGGACATCTTTCTTTGCATGGATGTTGGTTTGATACAGATACCGGCTTCATACTGAAAAATCATATTTCAAGATGCATTTTAGAAAGAGGCCTGATTGAATAGAGTATAGGGAGTGTGCTTTATTTAGGAACAACGAGGAGTGTATGTAAACTTTAACAGAAACATCAATTATGTGAAAAGCAGGCCTGTCTCCATCTCAGTTTGCACAAAAAGTTAATAAGCTAAGGCTATTAGAAAACACGCTAAACATTTTCTTGGAGAACACACTTTTCCCTGTAAACTCTTTGATCCTCTGAAATTTTAGGAAAGCTGCTTGTGATTTGGAACTGCTCTACATAAGTTGTTATTTCTCTCTAACATGCTTGTCTTGCATGCGGGACAAATGTTCATATAACCTGATATCATTTTTCTGTAAACACTGAGATGACTGATTGTGTAATACAACAAGGTTACTTGATGCTATGACTGCCTGCTAATGTGAAAAGCTTGTTAGCTGTCTAGTCGTCTGGCACTGCTTCACAGGCTTTGTCTATGAATTCAGATGGAAAAATTATCACCTCTCTAAAAAAAATTTCAGAAGAGGCAATAGATATGTAATTATCCTCTTTCAAGATTTCATTCAAAAAACCAGTGTTTTGAAGCACTTAAGGTACGTTATACAAAGGTAAGCCTTTGAACTTATTTCAACCTCTTTTAAACTTCTTTTACATTTCAACTTCTTTTATACCCAGGTAGGTCAAAAAGAGTATTGTGGAAAATAAGAATAAAAAGAAGACTTAGAATCCTACCTCTGGTCTGTGAGTTTCATGCAACAAGAACAGATGCAAATAAGACTATATTATGTTTGTAGTGCACAGATTATGTATGCATGAACTGAAAAGCTTACCAAGACACATGACAATGCTGAGCCAACTGAAGGGTAAAAGCTAATTTTGGATCCAGACGTACTTGAAAAATACAAGTTTTTCCACCTTCTATGAAATGGTGAGGAAAAGGGTGTTATGAACGTTCTTCAAATTGAATGTTGAAATTGTTCGTTCAGCACTTTTTCTGCAATACAGTATGTGCCTAACCTTTATAGCTGGGATGCCTCCCGAGGGAGATGCATCTCTCCAGCTGAGAACCAATGGCTTAAACCACATGTTCCTGCAGACGGAAAATGGTTATATCCTTGATTTACCTGTTCCAGGACAGCACCTTACACAGCTTTTTTGAGAAAATGACAAATACTTGCCCTGTGTTCATAAATCTTATCTAAGTTTACTCCAATTGGCCACAGTAGAAGTACATAAACTGCTTCATTTAACTGTGATGCAACTACTTATTTATCTGTGATATATATAAAGATGGGACACTGTACTGGAACTCATTGCTAGTGTTGGGGTACTCTACTCCCCTTCAAGAACAAACCTACCGACTAAGGTGAAGCATAAACTAAAGAGGAGATACAGAAGGGACTGTAAACAAAGTGACTGGTATTAGATTGCAGTTTTACTTTGAATACTTCCTGTCTTAAATAAAACAGCAGCCATTCCTCATCACTGCTTGGTTTTTGGCAGTAATGTCCCTTACAAAGTTGCAAAGAAGATCAACCACTCCTGCACCAACAGAAAGAGTCCGAATCCTCTATTTGCTTCTGTAGAGCCAGGTCTTGAGGCTTAGTCTGAAGAAACAAAAGCAATACTTCCTGCTGTTTTCAGGGTGTATTTTAGATAAAATATGTCAATATTCAACAACTCAGAATAGCTCCTCTTGCCTCACCCCACGCCACAAGAGTCACTGATGAGACTCTACCCCACTCTTAATGCTGGCTGGGCTCTGCACCCACTGCGTTGCTCCAAGCAGTTGCTCTATGCCTCCCTTTGCACCTCTTCAACTGCACCTCATCTCCACTTATGCTGTATCTTCCTGCCTACCTCAGCTGCTCCTCATTAGCCTTTTCATGCACTGCATAGCATACTGGGACATCAGCATTGGTTGGGGCTCTTAATTGCTGCTCTAAAAAAATATTTAATAATACCAGAATATTACTAACGAAGGTGCATAGATATTTGGCAAGTTTGCACAAATACTTTCCCACAGTCCCCCTTCATAGCATCTTTCAGGATTTGATAGCACACCTTTAAAGCTGGAAAGTTAGTTAAAAAAAAAAAGCCTTCGTTGTGTTCTGGAAAAATAAGGCATACGAAAGTCACTGCAATCAATCTGAATTTCTTCCTGTTAAAATCTAACCCTGTCTTACAGCTTTGTTTTGTTATTTTTGTCAGATCCCCAGATTCATCTTGTAATAATGTGCTCGCTCCCCAGAGACCTAGCCGGTGCCTTTCATCAGCAACAGCCTTCCAGAAGTTCCACTTAGCTCACAAAGCAAACACAATGTTTGGCATAATATTTCAAAAAGGTCATACTGTGCTTCCTAACTTAATGGCCATTTATATTACTTTACAACATTTAAATTCACACTCTGCTATCAAGTGGAGCCATGCCATCTAAAAATAAATGCTTAAAAGCTAAATAAAAAAAAATGCCCTAGATACTTGGGTTTGGAAATGTTTTCTGCTTATCTGAAGACAAATTCTGATGCCCTTCTTCACAAGTCCTTTAACTCAAGGGTAGGTCCACTGAAAATAGCAGGATAGATGCTGAGGCCATTACTCCCAAGTATTAGATAGTACCATAAGTTCCAAAATACCCACATCTACCTCATATGTCCATCAGCACAGTATCCAAGTACCTTGAATTTAGTATTTATTTTCACAGCTCACCTTTGAAAGAAAGAAAGGGTATTAATCCCGTAGGACAATGACACACAGAGAAATTCAAAGCATGCGTATGTCACGTGCAACAGTCACAGACCTGCTCCACACATACATGAACTAGTGCCAATCCAGAAGTCTGGAAACCACGCCAGCCTGATGCTGAGCCAAACCTGGAGTCCTGCTTGTAGGCATGGCCTACGAATTTTAGCTCAGCACTCCACTCCTCTGCCCTTACCTGGCCCCTAGCTCTGATTTCCGATTAGCAAAAAGGAATTTCACTACAGCCGACAGTGCCATTTCAGAATGCGGCTGCTGAAAAGTCAGAGAAGAAGCATTTGCCCATAGGTAACCACTTAAACTAAAAAGCTGATAGTAACTCTTCTTTCGCTGAAATGGAAAAGTTTAAACTTAAACGATTGTTTCTTTGAGGCAGTACAATCTGATTAACCAGCACAACAAAGCTTCACCAGAATTTAAAGCAAGCACAGCTTGAAAATACAGCCACTATCATTAAAGTAAGTTATCCTTTACCACTCTTAAACACATCCATAGATAAAGATGTATTCTGTCAATTCATTCATTTAGATACAAAATCAGCTGAAGGGCACAGGGCATTTCTTTGTGACTTGAATTATTACTTATTTCGACTTGAACCACTGCATCCATACTCTTTTTACCTGCACAAGTGAAGTAGCTCTACATGGAGCCCACTTACATGCAAGCTCTAAAGCCACAAAATTGAAATAGCTGGCATCCCACAGGTACATGGGGCACAAACAGTTAAAAACATTGACATTTCCCACATCACAGTGTTTACCTTACCTGCAGTATTTGCAGTGATTCCCTGTGCTTTGAGGGTGAATCATTGCAAATGCCACTGACCCAATTTTTGCTTCCTAATTTGGACTTCCTCATACATATTTCATTTTATTGTCTTTCAAGCTACACCAAATCTTTGAAAATTGCAACATGCCAAAATTGTAGGCAATCCACACTGACAATTTCACAGGTCTGGGAATCCTCCCTTATTCATTTGTTCCCACTTATTCAAACCACAGGTTTTCACTCACTTGCATAAGAAGATAAAGCAATCCAAGTACTTCAAACATGCACATTCAACATTATGTTTTCCAGAGTATGTTTATTAAAAAAACCCCTATTCTATGAAGAAGTACTATACCAAGCTATGAATTGGCATATCAATATCATAGTAGATCAGAAAAAGGTACCCAAAATGAAAAGCATAATTTTGCTCTTTTTACATTACTTTTCAAGTAGCTATGCTATTTAATTCTCTGTTATTTTAAAAATCTCCATTTCCTACCAAAAGATGATAAAGGCTGAATTAATCCAAAAAAGTTATTGTGACTCCATGTTGTAATTAGTAATGTCCAAATTTACTATGCCATGCAGTTACTTCTGTATTTCTTATCTCCTGTGAAGCCTGAATTTTGCTTATGCTGATATCACAATGGATTATGTACATCGTGTCTTAAATTTAACGCATGTTTTACATTAATTTCAAGTCTCCACAGGTTTTCCTTTAGCATAGTTATGGAATGGTGATTAAGGCATGTATCCAAAAAGGCTATGAGAACATTTATCCTAAATCCAGGTGCCACAAAAGCCATGTGTAATTTTTCAAATGGAGGTGGACCCATCAACATTAGACAGATCTCAGGCAGCTCTGTTCAGCATTTTCCCCTTAGCAGCACTATTCAGACTTCCTTAATTTCTGTCTCTTTGATCTCTCCTCAAAATACAGTCTGAATTTAATGATAGCCAAATATGCTGGGGGGCTTTTCATTGACTTCCAAGAACTTTAGGTGAAAAAATCAGTACGTACTTCCGTAGCTCTCACAGGCAGTGGCTCTTTCCTCACACTACATCAAGAGCCGTTCCATTAACTTGATCTGCATAGCACTGGGGTGGAAGACAAAACTGGAACTATTTTTTCTTCCCCTAGAAAACAGCAGTAGGAAAAAACCCTCAAATTTATCCAATAGTTGCTACATCTAGATAGAAAAGTGACAGCAGTTGTCTACAATATTGCATCCTACATATCTAATACTCTGCAGACCTGCTGTCCTGTTCTGGGTAGGATGGAAGGTGGCCAAGGATGAAAGGATCATTTTCCTTTCCATTTATAAAGATTCTGGAAACGATATAGCTAGTGTCCTGTCTGCTCTAAAATGAGAAAAAGCCACGCAATCACGAGATGAGCGAATGGAGTAACAAGCAGAAAGTCTGCCAAAAAGAGAATCTCTGAGCCTTGGGTTCACAGACATGACACCAAACTGCAGAGAATGTCTGACTGGCAGGACCTCTGAAGAACTGCCTTGGCCCCACACAGCAGCTTAACATCAGGATGTGGTTCGGTATCAAAAAACTAACAGGGTCTTTTAATGCTAAAGATGTTATTTTCTAACAGCTGTTTATATCCCCATACAACCCCACCACTGGCTGTGCGGTGACTTGGTGATATTCCACAAGCATATAAAACATGAACTGTCTGCCATGAGACAGAACAAACAAATATTTTCAAATAAAATAACCTTTTCCCTGCTACAAATAGAGACAAATGCTGCAATATTCCTAAGTTAGTTGCACAAGTCAGGAAAGTAACAGTTGTGATAAATTATTTCATCTTATAAACTTTCTTCCTTTGGGCACAAACTACTTTCAGTATTTATGATTTAAATAACTAAATGATATTCTCCCATGAACAGAGAGAATAAACTAGAAATCAGATGCATGGTCATCCCCCATCACATTTTTGTGGATCTATAATGAAACATTTGAGAAACCTTATATGCTGCCTCTGATCATGATTGTTCTGTTCATTAGCAACACTTCTGCAAGTAAACTTTCAGCCACAGTGCCAATTAAAGCTACTTAGTGGTGTTTGGAAGTTAATTAATAGCAAATTAAAGTTCTGAATTTCATGCAAATTTTTCATCCATACATTAAATTTGTCTCATGGCTGGCACTTCAGAAGAATTTTTTGTCAAATTATTTTCATCTAACAAAGGAAGCACCTAAAATGGCTTTGTGTCTTGTCTCTTGGTGTCATTGGAAGACATCCTTCAGGATATTTTACCAAATATTTTCAAGGAATCCTTTCTCCCTCTTCATATTTGTAGTAGCTGTCTATATTGCCCTAGCATTAATAGAAATTCTGTCAAAAACTGGAAAAAGAAATCCTTCAGGCTCCTAATTGACTTCACCCTCATCTACTCACACTCACAGGACATTGTTACTCCTTTCCAGCTAGCAGGTTACCAGATGTGTTAAAAGGAAGCAAAATGAAATTACCTACTCATCAGATAAGTAGGTATATCTAAAATAGATTGTTTGCCACATTAAAATATTTATATGGTAAAAATGAATTAAAACTGACATGCAAGAGTAGAAAAAAAGTTGAAGAACAGCTCAGGAAAAAAGAAAAAAGGGTCATAATTATTTGTCAGGCTTTCATGCTAATTAACTGATGGACCATTTGTTCCATAAGCTTTCTATCACCATATTTTTCACAGAGAATAAGCTAGTTCTTTCATCAGTTTGCTTCTGTGTATGCTATGGGCTATGTAATATTTCACAGGTTCAGACTGGGGTTGAGGTTCCACCCCGGCCATGGGTCACTGAGACATCTCACGAAGGAGTGTGTGATGAATTCCCTTTGCAAGAGGAGATACTGCAGCAGGCTCAAGCTAAACACCCTGCTCCCTGAGACAGCTTTCCTCTGCCCAAGAAAAGCAAGCATCACGCAGNATGTAATATTTCACAGGTTCAGACTGGGGTTGAGGTTCCACCCCGGCCATGGGTCACTGAGACATCTCACGAAGGAGTGTGTGATGAATTCCCTTTGCAAGAGGAGATACTGCAGCAGGCTCAAGCTAAACACCCTGCTCCCTGAGACAGCTTTCCTCTGCCCAAGAAAAGCAAGCATCACGCAGGAACTGTTTGCTGGAAACAGGGAGAATCCAAAGTCGGGGGGCTGGTGAAACTATATTGAATGGTGAAAGGTACTCTATTGACTTCATGCTGTATTGCACACTAGAACAGTGACTGGGCTACAGACCCAACTCATAATGATGGCAAAACAGCTTCATTAGCTTGCTTAGCCCTGGGACTTCCTCAAGGTCAGGGCCAAATTCTATATTGTTAATTTTTCTGCATCAACAACACACAAGGAAGGAGGACTGCAATCCTCCAGATTAAACTGGTATAGCCATAGTGACCCTATTTGCATTAGCTTTCTTATGCATCTTGACCGGATCAAGAGTCAACAGCACAAATCTACCTCACTGAATCTCTGGGGCCAGTGACTTCAGTACAGTTGAAAGAGACATGAAACCTCCAATGACCACAACATCTGATTCAAGATAGCAAATCGCTTGTTCAGGAGCCCATCATGATTTCAGAAGTCAGTGGGAAGAACAAGGAGCCACTAGAAATGGAACATAATCAATCCATTTTGATAACAGCTATTTTAAAGAACGGTTGAGGTCAGCTGTAAAATACAACTATAATTGTACAGCTTAGCCTGTAAAATTACTCTTCGCTAATACAGCTATGCCAGCTTACACTAAGCAATCTGTGCTACGGAGCTCATGGAAGTATTAAATTTGCTTAAAATTCCGCTCTGTTTCAACAGGATGACACTCAGAAGGATGTCTGGAGGGAGTGTTAGCTTATACGTAACGCACAGTTCTGAGTCACCAGTCAGCTGTGTGATATAATTGTCTATGTAATTCTAATGGTGACCGACTGAATAGAAGCTAAAACCAGAGAAGAACCATTAAATTACTAATGATTCTAAAATAAAATGTGTTTGAAGTGGGTTTGTGACGGCCAGATCCCTTCTGTATGCTCCACTGCATGACAAATAAAGAGATCACAAATCTCTGTAGTTTCTTCCGGTATCACTTTAAAATAATGCTTAATCTGATCTTCTAACTATATTTAAATTAATTAAAACCCATTTATCACTACAAGTTCTCTGAAGTACTTGAGGATTCGAAGTCAGTTTTTCTTGCTCTATCAAATATCCTAGTTTTCTGAGCGGGTAGGATGTGACCTATAAATTACCATGATGAATAACTCCGTGAGTAAGAACGCGGGTCAGTTTTTCATTAAAATTAAAAGGTCCTGATTCTCTGTTGTCAGATTATCAAGTGCTGCTGCAAAGGGAAACAAAGCACTGTCAAAGCAGAATGATGATATTTTACATCCAGTTTGCCCTGGTGTAAGGAACATGTCATGTTATAGGACACTGCGTAGGCAGAACCATTGCGCTCTTTTTCAAGGACAGCAAGTAAATTCTGATTTATTCATGGAGAAGAAATTTCTTGCTGGTTGAAACTCACTTCCATGAACACACAGGGTCAATGTACCACTTAATTCCTATATAAATCTTCTGAAGATGGACAAATTTCAAGTAGCACAATGGTGTATCATTTCTGCCAATCTGAGGGAAAGACAGCATTACCGATAATTCCTTCTTCTGATCCAAGGGTTTTGAAAGTCAGAGAAATGTGAGCAGGCTGTCAAGTTATGGAGACTGCTGGTGAAAAGCAGATTTTAGGGTATTTTTTAAAATGCAGCAACGAAGCCTCCTGGCATTATTGTGCATTTTACACAGAGAGAAACTACCAACAGTACAAGATGCAGCTGAGAATCCTTAAAGAAACAGTTGAAGGTAAACTAAAAGCAAGTTCAAAAGCAGCTTGAATACTTACAAGACATGACTTTGCAACTTCAAATTATACCTTTTCATGATGGGGACAGCTGCTCCTATCGAAAACCTGACAGATGCCATGTAGAAACAGCGAAATTCCTTACTCCTTACAAACCAAGTATTAAGTGTACCAAGGAACTTGCACAGAGAACTGAAATACAACTCTCTAAATTATCGTCATGGCCATTTGTAAGAATCATAAAGGAGAAAAGCTCAGCTAGAAAAATGATGTTTTTCCATCAATGGAAGACCCCTCTGGTTTGCACATGACCTCAGTCTTAGCCAGTGGGAGGCACACAGCAAGGTTCCTCTCTTACCATTCTTGTCAAAGACAGGAGGCACCTTTGCATCTCCATCCAACCTGCCACTTCTCCAAACCAGTCAATTCCCAGATGAAAAGTGAACACATCTGACAGGGCTGACATTTTCCCTCTAAGACAGTTTTCTGACGAGAAAGGAGGGGGAGGATCGGCAGAGAAATGGCAACCTCTTGCCCTAAAAGGAGGCTCATCACCTACAAAATGCCTCCCCGAACTCCATAAGATAAGGAGGGAACCACAGGTGAGCCTCTGTGGCTCAGCTCTGCAATCTGTTGTGCCGCTAGATACTTTGCAAATTTGGTGGTTATTTACTGATTTCTAACAGTGTCCTTCACAGAGATTTAGAAGATAGTATAAAGCAGAACAAAGAAATGCTTCAACTATCTCATCTCAAGCGAGTAGATAGAGGGAATTTTTAATGTTTGACCTTAAACATATTGAAAGTATAATATGGTTTCATCTGTTTTCTCAAACGAGAGAAACATCTATACCAAGAAACTGCAGAGGACATAAACAGTACCTGAAGTGAATTACCTGACCTGAAAAATAAGGCTTTGGGCAAAGATGGGAACATTAATCAGCATACAAAGATAAGGAAGAGCCAAGGAATGAGCATTTTTCAATAGAAATAATGAAGATTTGCCTTTTTATCATTATTTTGTGCTAAAAGGGAGCTAAGGAAGCTGCCTGAATAAAGATGTGAGAAAAATGGATGGCAGAGAAGTATATTAGATATGTTACTGTACTCTGAATAGACCATAAATAGGTAATGAACAAGACAAAAACATAACACATAAATACTGTAAATAATGAAAAATATCACATATAAGATCATATAGAACAGCATCATATGTAACGCACACTATAACAGAAACCGTAATTGGATATGCGAAGGCAAAATGTGAATCAATTTCTTAATGGTGTAACTCATGCAGCTTGGAATAGTAAATTACTTAGAAGGACCTTCTAATGATTTTCTGGTGTTCCTCCTGAAAACACCAGTTGATTCAGTCTAACACCAGACTGAAGAGTGAAACAAAATGTTCAAAACAGTATTGTCAACCACATCCAAGCTTTAGCACCCAATATGATTTACACAGGTGTATTCTACATGCTAATGTGTGAGATACAGATTGACTATCTGCCCAGTCTATGTCCAGATTGTCTCTGCACACCCAGATTGACTGTCCAAGGTCATACAGCATCACCGTTTCCCCACAGTATGGGACAGAATTTGGACAAGGACAGCTCCCACAAGGAAAGGAAATGCTGTGCGTTACTGGTGGGAACCACTGAGCTTTAGAGAGGCTGTTGAGAAGGGGAGATGTGTTCAGACTCTGATTTATTGAAGATGGCTATAGGTGTCCCTGGAGATCCTGGTTTAAGGTATTTCCCTAAGCCAGTGCAAAGGATGCATGCTAACCAGTATGAAGTACACAGCTTGACATT
>WAAD01018785.1:315-18630 GCA_013389945.1 Fregata magnificens
TCCAGACAGCTGAATTCACCACCAGAAGAAAAACTGGTAATCCATCAACCTTTTTTTCCCTCTCTCATTGCTTATACAGACTCCTGCTCTCTAGAGATATAGAGTAAAATATGGTTACTGGACATAAAGGGCAAACGCTTTTGCCATTAACTATGTCACTATGAATGTAAATAAAGTTTACACTGTAAGTACCTTGAGCACAGCAACACATGGATCTTTTTATGATTACCTGTGATTTCTGTTTTTCTTGTCAATCAGTCTCTTCTAGTTATGGGTAAGATTTTCAAAAGTCACTAGCAATTTTTGAGTGCCTTAATTTTTATTAATCCAGTTGGAGGGTGCTTTGAGGGTTGAGTTTTTAGAAAGCGCTGAGTATTTGCTTTCTGAAAGTCAGGTCCATGCAAGGTGCCTGAAATGCAAGACCCAGCAACTGAGGCAACCTTTGAGAGCACCTTGGCCTAGGGTTTGGAAGCGTCGGGCTCATGTCTGGATTCCTGAGAGTGAGTTATCAATAAAAGATACTCAGAACTGAAAATAACTGAGACCTGGGTCAAGTGTAAAAACTGACATTTGAGTGAGGCCTCTCCTGACTTGCTGGTTTATACCAAAATACAAGTTGCAGTCTTTTGGATGGCAGATTAAAAAAGTGCTACTGGTCTCAGCTTAGTTTCTGGTGGATGCAATTGCATGAGCCATCTCTGTATCCAACACTCCTGCTGGTTTCCTCAACAGGGGTTCACCAACTCCTGTTCTAGCTGTAGAAGAGGTCCCTCCAACTCACTTTTTTGCTGTTTCAGCAGAGGTTGTGACAGTTGCTGTGGTCTGTGCTAGACTTGATCTGTGGATAAAAAGGAGACGTTATTTTTCAGGATGTCTTAAGCCATCAACATTCATCACGTCCATATCTACTTTCAACCTCTTTGCATCCACCCCCAAAACAAAACCAGCTTTGCACCACTTGTGCGTCTGCTGCTTAAGCCTCTGGTCCTACTCTGGCTCAGTAAACATGATATAACTGTGTTTCAGGGAGCCTTTTTCAACATGTTAGCTATTCAGTAGAGCTAAGTGACCAGGGAACTGCGTAAGGCTTCTGATACTGATACTCCCAGTGAAAATGACTCTGTCCCCCAGGAGACCTCAGATATCTACAAGTTGTGGGGCCAGAAATCTTGCTGCTTTTCCCAGGAAGGAAAAATCCTACCCCTTGCCTGTTACGGAGTGATTCTGCTGGCTGAGTTTTCTTCACTCTGATCCCTCCCCCGTGGTTTTTGTCAGGAGGGTGGTATCCAACCCATTGTCAAGGTACCCTGCTGCACTGCAAAAATTACACAATAAAATAATCTCCTGTAGTCTCTGTACACATCTCAATGACCAAAGAAAATCCATGGAGAACTAATCAATTACTGCAGCTATTAGGCTTAAACTTTAACTATAGATCTCAAATCTTCTTTTGTCCTCTTGTCAGTGACTACTAGGTAATCTAGAAAAATCAACCACAGTTCCTACTGAAAGCACGTACCAGAATGGTGTAGAATCCTGGACCAAAGAATCCTAAGCTACAGGCATATAATATAGCTGGAAAGCACACTACTATGAGACTTCTGTGCAATATATTACTCTGTCATAATTACCATTATTGAATGTGATCCCAGTGCTCAGAGCTGCCTGGCTTCATTGGGAGTTTAGGGTAAACAACGAGTAGGCACTC
Organism: Fregata magnificens; assembly: GCA_013389945.1. Lineage (NCBI taxonomy): Eukaryota > Metazoa > Chordata > Aves > Suliformes > Fregatidae > Fregata > Fregata magnificens. Next base: position 2,024 of record WAAD01018785.1, read on the forward strand.
AGGTCAATGATATCATCCACTCTTATTTAAGCTATTTTATGTCATTTTAAGACGTAAGGCTCAGAAGCACTCTTATTTGCCTTTTCTGCTCCATGCTTTGTAAAATGAGGTCTCATGAGAATAGTTTTACAGAAAGGGGAAAACATACTGGTAATAAAGAGAGAAAAAAAAAAAGGTAGAACTGTCTATAGTAGTAATGTATGACCTCTTTGTATATTGCACTAAATTACGGTATTTGATAGTATCATCAGGATTTAAAAGAGAAATACAGTTGCATTGAGTAAAAATTACTTAGTTTCCCCCAATGCCAAATAGTTCATCTAATTCAGAGGAAGGAAGTAATTGAAATGTAGTCATTTACACAGTGGGCTAAGAGGAAATATTATAAAGTAATTCTTAGCAGTTCTCAAATGTAGCTTGAATTTTTAGGTTCTTTTTGGCTGGAAAAAAATCAGGCCAATTACAGGAAGTTTTGAAGTTAGAGAGTTGGCTAACTGAAAAAATGTAAGGAAACATTGCGAATTCGAGGGGTCCAAATGTTTGGTTCTCATCGACGATGTTTCTGAGGCCAAGGCAGACATTGCTGGCCAATCAAACTATTCTGAATAGGAATTTAGAGTAATGCCTGGTCAGCTGTTCTGGTCAGCTTAAATATGCAGCCTGTCTGCACGTTTAGCTATCCCAGGAGAATTTTGTATGTTTAGGTGGCTCACAAATAAAAATGAATTTTAAATGATCATTTTATTGAAATTAATTTTGTATACGTATATCTAAAGGGAATTTTGTGACATTTTGAAAACCACACTGTGAGTCATGGCAACTTTATTATATTTGTGCTATAGCACTTTGAAATGCATTTTCTAAAATAAGTCCTGATGTAAAATATATACATTTTATTTCTGTTAAACAGGTAAATACTTCTAGAGTTGATTTTCTCAGTAGAGTTTATTTTCTGAATGTTACTGTCCGAGGGCTTTTCTTTCATTTTGTTTTTGTGCTGTTGCAATTTAGAAAAACAGATTAAAACAATTACCACTCTGATGACCAAAATCTGGAGGTCTGGGCCCCGTTGATCTTTTGGGCTTTGAACACAATGCTGAGTTCAAACTAGGACTGTGGTTTCCAGCCCCAGATTGATTCTTCTGTCCAACTATTATTAAACTATGACACAGAAAACCAACAATACTTTCAAGAGGCTGGCTTTCGCTTTATAATGTCTTGTCTTTTTCTCTTCTTCAGCATCTACTGTACAGTGAGCATTAGAGATAAGTTTTAATATTCTTGTATTGCTTATAGGGAGTAATTTACTGCCATAAACTGAAATTTGCTGAGCAGAGATTGTATTTCTGTGTGAAGTCTTTCCAGCATAAAAAAAAATTATAGGGTATGCATAATATTGAATAAGTATCTTTCCTTCTTATCAGAATATCCTGTTTATAAACAATCTATTAAAAAAACGGCTGCAAAGGTGCTGTAAAATATATGACGTACTCCTGAAACCAAGCTTCTCTATTGCTTCTTTATTTGAAATTAACCTTGAGCTTCCCGTAGCCTTGTTTGTTGTCACCCCTTGACATCATACTGCTTTGTTCATTTACTTCCTTGTAGCATAAGGTTCCTCCAGTATTTATGTGATATCTTCATTTGCAGCTCAGAGGTAAAGTTTGTATAGTTCTCCACTGGTTCGTGAGCCTTCATCCTCTTGAGGGGACAGAATGCCCTCAGGTCCTGTTGAAACAACTGGGAGGCTGAGGCACTCGGTGTCTGCAGGGCTGGGTTTATAATTAGCAAGAGTAACCCAAACCAGGAGTGGTTTAGAATGCCTTGTTTCTGTGAGAATTTGTTCTAATATTGCAGTAGACCAAGTTCAACACAAGTTTGATATTCATATAAAGACTGAAAAACGTTGCTTGGTTTGGAGTNCAGTAGTATCAGGAATGGTTATTTCTGTCCCTCTCCTTTGTAAGATAGCTAGCTGTTTGCTGTTTAGAAGCTGATAATTTGGGGGAATATACTTTATCCAGGAGACCAGCAGATCACACCAGAGACACCTAGCACTTTTGTTAGCATTAAATGTTTAGCAAGTGATTTAGTTAATCATGGAATGGAAGCGTAACCCAGTTAATTGATTTGACCTGGTGTTCTCTGACGTGTCCTGATTGCTGTATCTTTACATCTGCTACAGCAAGGAGTACAAACAAATGCAACATGCAAGCACATTTAAATAAGTATAACTGTTATTTTAAAATACTGTGGTATTTTCTAAGAGTTTTATGTTGTTGAAAGCAGGAAAGGGAGTAAAATACCATTATATTTTCATATGCACTCATTGTAGGATGATGTTTCCTTTGCACGCGCTGTCATGTGCTTAGATTTACTACGTGTCTATGAGGCATCCGTGCTTGCAGATGAACCTGCTGTCTTGAAGATTTCAGTGTCCATCCTCATTCCTATAATGAAAGGATTGAGCAAAATCATGTTTTTATAGCAGGAAAAAATCGCGAAAGTAGCCAGGAGCCCTGGAAGAGATCCACACCCTCAGGCTACAGCATGTAAATTGATGTTAGCGCTAATGGGAATATTTTCCATTTGATATAGCATGAACATACTGTATTATTCACTTGTTTGCTAGCATCACTTTAACACTATACTCTCATCATAAAAAATATTTCTTTTGGAAATTATTTTTTTCAAAACCAGTTAAGACTCCAGAGGAAAATGATAACAGTGTTTGATAAGATACTTTGATTCATCTTTATAAGCAGAATAGAGACTTGGAGTGCTTCCTGAGGGGGAATGAGCATTGTAGATCATAGCTCGCCCTCCACCACAGCTCTAGCTGGGTGCAGACTGCCAGTGTATTCAGTTGCAGAAACAAGGTAAAAGCTGTTCTGATTATGTAGGCTGTTGCCTGATCAGAAATCTTGAAGGGAGGTCAGTCATCCTGAGTCATTACTGTAACCTGATTAGAGGCCCAAATCTACTTTTGTTGAATTTAACTGGGTGTTTTGCCATTGATTTTGACAGGAGAGCATCCATACTCTCCTACTAGAAGCTGCATGTCATAATAAGATGACATATAAGTACCATTTAACTCCTGGCTAGATGATGTAATAAATTATGAGGGTCGCTCCAAAAGGTACTATTCCCAAAATACAATATGCATGAGGGTTAGCTAGTCAGTGTTAATTAAATAGCTGCTGCATTCCACCCCAGAAGTGGTTGCTTCTCTGTAGAGAGTGATGCTGCATGTGAAATAGGCCCTTGCAAAGTAAACCCCAGAGCATTTTATATGTGTTACTTCAGCCACTTAAGAGATGAAGTCACTCTCAGGATGATCTATAGCAGCTTTTCAACAACCAAAGCAGCAGTATTAAATAGTCTGGGAAATCAAGCAATGAACAGCACGCTCCCCTTCTGCTCCCCAACCAAGAGAGTATGGGAGGAAAGTATTTCCAGGACACGTTCTGTTAAGAATGCACTTACTTAATTTGGCATTTGATCAACAGAAAGCTTGGCCCTCTATCTTTTAAAAAGTTGCCATGGTTTCTCTAAATTGATGATGATGTTGTTATTACTGTTTCCTGAATTTCATGTACTATTCAAAAATTGGCACCTCCAGTCTCCTCTCATTATACTGAGACATTTTATCATTGTTAATGAATGTAGCATAGGTGCTATTCTTAGACAACCTTAGGAAACAACAAGGGTTTTGATCCAAGGATGGCTTGGACCAGTCGTCCTTACTTTGCTAAATCTGATGAGACCATATCGCAAAGTCTACAATGTGTTTGGGAAAGAAATGAGGTTTTATTGTATTGATTTTATTACTTTATTAATTTTAAAGGATAGACCCTTTCCACAGCATCTTGAAAGTGTTAGAGAATATATGAAGAAGTTGGTCTATAACAGATGATATTCCAATTCATTATGTAGCAAGCATTCAATAATTAATAGTTACTTCAAGTGCCCACAATATATTATAATCATGGTTGGATTCAATTACAAGAGACATAAAGGGGATTATTGTACTTTTTTTTCCCCTGATGGTATAATGAAGTGGAGGCAGTTGGGATCCATAAATATTGGAGAACAGTCAAGTTGCTACATATGTAACAGGAACTGCTTTTTCCAGCTGTCTGGATGTGTAGTGTCTTCCTTCTGCTTGATCAATGACTGTAACTAGGAACTGGTGAGAATACAGCTTGGTTAACATGGTATGATTGCTTCTGATCCAGTAGAAACAAAGAGCGTTTCTCTTGGCCACATATTTGAGTGCCATGTTCCAGCATTAGCTAGCTATTTCATGGTGGTACGACACGTATCTTTCATCACGACAGCAGAGAGACTTCAGAGTGCAAGTCGCAAAAGCGGTCAGGAGGTCAGTGGCTTGTGACGGGAGTGTTTTGCCCATTGCCCTGGGCAAGAATATTTCAGCTGTAAGGATTTGCCCCTTCTGGCAGTGACCCAAAGGCCTGGAAGGAGGAAGAGGAGACACAAGGAGCTGGAGAGTTCACTTAATTCTTTGATTCCCAGCAGGATCATGTCCTAAAGCTCCCATGCCAGCTGCCACAGAGAGATGTATTCTCCTGAGAAGAGGAATCCTGGCTCACCTGGGTAAGACTGTGCCCCCAGGATTAGTACATTCGGGTGTTTGGTGGTCAGGTAGCAGGGCTGGATGTGGTGGTAACAACCAGCTTGACATCAGTAAAAGAAGACTGAAAATGAATGTTTCTGTGGCCAAGCAACCAAAGAAGAATATGGACAATGTGACTGGCCTTTCAGAATAGCTAATGGTTTATCATTGCTGTGTCTGTTTTACTTATCTAATCCCACACCACTGCGAATCAAGAGATCGAGAGTCACAGGAAAGCAAGATCCAAGCAGGAGTGGATGATGCTTCCTTACTGCAGGCAAGCAGGACTGTAGAAGGTAAAGGGCAGTGGTCTACATGAGTGCTACAGGTGAGGTTGGCAAAAACCAGTTGGAAGAGATTGCAGATGTGTAGGTGGTTATAGATTGTGAATGAGATACACTTAGTGTATTAAGAATTGATTTTATTTTTCTATTTTTGTCTCTCTTTGTTAAAAAAAGTCATTCCACATTCAGCATTCATTAGCTTATCTCATGGGGAGAGGAGTCCTTCTTTTGCCATTAGTTCTTCTCATCATCCACATTTTTGTAGATAGCAGTCACTTTTGCAATCATGTCATTCATTTCTTTTCCTTTTTGTTGCTTTTTTCCTACCAGATCCTGTTGACCATAAATTGATGATTTTGCCCAGCAGCCACTTTGTAGATGTGTTTTAAACTCCTGAAAGAAGGAAAACTTGCAGCAAAATGAGTGTTTTGGTTAAACCTTTGAAATACAATGTAGCTATTCTTCTATGGGATGAATAACATTGCTTTCAGCATCAGGAAAATAATGAATGGAAAACCAAATGTGCTCTAAAGAAGTTGAAGCTTTTTTTAAAGGGCTACTGCCCAAGTATGTCATCCAGCAGAGGAAAGTTGGTAGCTGCATTGTTTTTTGTAAGACAGCTACCCAGACGGTGATGTGATACCTTTTATTGGGCTAACCAAAGTTAAAATTAGAACTGAGCAAATAAATCCCAATGAGTAACAGAGTTAGTACATTTAACCTTTCTTGCTTCTCATTAAGATCAACTTTTTCAAACCTGGCCACTGATGGTTGGCTTCCAGTTTACAGCATGCCAGAAGAGGACCCGATTGCTAAGCCTGGTGAGCTTCCTACCTTCAACTTGACAATTTTGATCGCACAAATCTAGTAGGCACAAAAATAAAGTCTGGCCCTACTTGTCCAGGATTATTGCACTGGCCAGAAAAAAAATTTCTACAAATGCTCTTCCACCTCTCTGTCATCAGAGATGTCCAGTAGACAAATCTGAACCCTGAGTGTTTAGCCAAGTTAGGCTTCTTAGGTCTCAAACCAGTGGGCACATCCATCCCTCTGTGGCTAAGCTAGGAAGTGAGTTCAGGCATTTACCTATATGTTTGTTTACTTGGGTTGCTATAGTAGAGCTGGGGGAGGCTTTGTGATAACATTTGTGGAAACCCGCATGCACTTTACCTTTTTTTTTTAACGCGGATTGTTACCAAATCACTTCCATGTTGACTTCTGATTTGAAACTCATTCCTCTCTTTCTCTCTGGTCATTGCCCTCACTACTGTAAATTTTTATTCACCAGGTTTAAAGACAAATTATTCCTTCTCTGTATCTTGCTTACCCCTGTCGATAACTACCTCTCTTTCAAAAGCAGCCGTGCAGTACTGCAAGTGAAGTGAGCGGCACAGCAGAGGTAAGCAGATCAAACCGCCTGTAAGTAGTGACGTTGTGTAACTCTCACTGATTCAACATCCAGCGGGTGTGGTAGAGCAGCTTCCAAAATGGTAAACTTACTCACCAGAATGGCCAGAGGACATTTTTGTTCAGAAAAAAAAAAAGCCAGGGTGTATAAGCAAAAGGAGCACCCTTTTCCTTAATTTCTTGTGCCTACTTCATCATTGCTCGGGACTAGACTATTAGTCTTGTAGCTTCTGTGGCGAGAAGATTGTGAGTTTGACTCTCAGCTAGGACAAACGAAAAATGGGGTAGTCGAGGCTCTGACAGTGTACCTGGGCAGCCCCAGAGCCACGCACTAGCCCTTTTCCCCTTCTCCCCCTCTCCCCACACGTGCACAGGCTCCTCTGTGGTCCTGAGCAGGGCAGAAGCAGGGATGCTCAGTTTTACTTTTCAAGGGTAAATCTTGTGCTCCAGCACATGACTCCAGCAGAGGCTGCATCTGCAGTCAGGCTGTACCAGCATCCTTCAAGACTCGCCACGGATTCCCCCAGCTCTGTGCCTCCGCCTGGCTCACATCAGAGGTGTCATCTGGCTCCCCTTTATATATTTTCCACCCTTTGTAAACTATAGCATCAAGTGGTACTTAGAAAATATTAATAAACCGGTATAATAGTTTTTTGCCTCTCCCTACAGGCTCCCAGGTCTCTCTTCATCTTCACTGTGTGCCCACGGGGATATATTTGGGTTAATGTACCACTCTGTCTCTGCTAGGCTTGGCTCAGTCCCTGTCCTTTCCCTCGCTCAGGCCTGCATTATCAAAACTAACTGATAATTTGGATTGTGCTTATTTTTTAGATACCCCAATTAAACTCGAGGCCCCATGGCTCAGTCTGGGAACCCAGAAAGTGAGACTCCAGATTCAGAGAATTTGGTTGCAGGTGAATAGAGCTATTGCTTGGCTGCTCCCATGCTCATACCTTTGCAACCCGGCTGGATTCTGCTAGCTGTGAAAAAATACTTAGTTTGCATTACACCTCTTCTAGGAGAAAACAAAGTATAGCTTTCAGAGCCATCTATTCTTCCTCGTTTCTTCTAGTTTGCATCATGTCAATTCAAACTGTCTTGTCTTAATCCTTTTCTGCACTTGGGCCAGCAGCCAAAAGCCTGCGAAAGTTTGTGCGTTTTATCCTCTGTGCGCTCTGCAGAAACAACTTTACAAACCACAGAGACTATTTTAAAATGAATGGCCATTTTTTGAAATCCTATCATTACAAAGCCAAGGCTTGATTGTTGTCCTCTAAGTGCTTCATAGCAGCAAACTTCCTGCATTTTGGGAATTGTGCTGTCTATTCATCCAGTTGGAGTGGATCCAAAAGCAAAGCATGGAACTGTTGTGAGCACTGGCTAGTGCTCACAATGTTACTTTCTCTAATAGATGGCCTGTATTGTCATTTTGTGGAATGCTCAGGTGTCAATTCATCATTTGGGGTGTGGGGATGATTTTTTATTTTTAAATAAAGATGCACAGAAATGATCTTTAAGAAGTCCAGTTGCTTTCATTACTTCTGCCACAACAGAACTGAAAGCAGTTCCATTGTGGGGTGGTGAAACCCGCAGTTCTGTGATTTATTATTTGATATTTTTCTTAGTATGAACATTTATGAAGGTAAACACATGCTTCAAAACAAGTCCATCTAAGAAAGTAATTGTGAAAGTCAAGAAATATCATCCTGGATGATCTCTTAGGGAAAGGTTGGGGTCTCCATCCTGCAGGTGCTCCACGCCGTGCGTGTCCCAAGCAAGCCATCCAAGCAAGGCCAGCGGGCAGCCAAGTCACGCAGCTTGCTTGGCGTAGTCTGTAAGTACAGGGGCAGTCTCATGCCTTTTCTCCAAAGGTTTCCAGCTGGACTTTTGGGTTCATTTCTGTCTAGCTTCCATGAAAACCACTGGCTCCCAAGGAAAGCCTGGGAGACCCTAGACACTGACAGTTGCTTAGCTGAGTTTGTGGACTAATTTAGGTCTGGCACCAGTTTGAATGCGTGGACTAGCTAAACAGGTTGCAACGGGGTGGACTGTCCTTGGCTGCTTCTGCGACCACGATCACATTCCCCCAGGCCAGAGGTGTGGCTCTCTGTGTGCACAGCACTCTGTGCTGCCACTTTTACAGGGCTACAGACCAAAATTCCTCCTCCTGGGGGCCCCAGGAGATGCACCCCCTTGGGAGAAGAGACCTGTTCCTTGGGTAACCCAACACAGAGTGAACCTGAACACAGGGGCACCCCAATGCTGTAGTCGCCCTGCTTTTGAATGGCGTTATCCTGGCTTCCTCTGGGGACCTGCTGCAACAAGTGCTTACAGGAGGGCCTTCTGCCCATGGTGGGATTATTCTTATTGACCTCATTGGGGCTACTCTGATGTGTGAATGTTTCCCAGGGAAGGGTCTAAATTATGTGGTCTATGAGCATGGTGAGCAGTTTCCGAAGTACTTCCAGCACGGTAATGTTCTTTTTGTTTAATAATACCTATCTTATTTATTATCAGACTTCCATACTGATATAAACCACTACAGCCATACAGACTGACTTCAGTTTGATCAAAACATAAGAATATTAAAGCCAATTTGATCAAAACCTAATACTATTAAAACCATTTAGAATTTTAAGTGACTTGGTAAAGAGGTAGCTCTGTGTTGTTTTTCAAACTAGCTTAATTAAAACCCCAAATCCCCAAAGCCACAAATTCTGTTCTGAAAATAGTTTATCACCAACCACCTTCTCACAAGACATCGTTTGACATGCCAGAATACCTGCCAGCTATTACCTTGAGACTTCAGAGTCTACGTTTAAAGATACCTAAAATAAATAGCATACACCACATGTAAATGCATATTTAAAATTCTGTGAAGCCTTAAAACTGTTGATTAGTTGTTTTCTTTGGTCACAAGTAATTCAGTTGACTCTCTTGGGTTTAACCTGCTAATATATACAAGATGTGTGACTGATACTTTCCCAAAGTAAATACTATTCCCTGTCTCTGTTCACCTCATGCTTCTAAATGATGTATTTAGAGGTATGCTACTGTCAGAAAACTTGGGGATTTGGCAGAAACCCCCTGCAGATCTGTGTAATGACACCAAAAGCCCACCTCTGGCACATTTAATGATGCTCTCATCTCCCCCTGAAAGAGCCTTAGATAGCTGAGAGGCAGGTAGATGACGTACACTGCCTTCTGGAAGTACATTTTTTGTCTTGCCCAAGTGGCTGTGTGCTTTCTTTTTGGTGAAGGTCTGAGATTAATCTGACCTGGGTGGATCGATAGCAAAATGAGATGGGTTTTTAATGAATTTCTACTTTGTTGTTGCTCGTATACTTACTTATTTCTGCTTTTTTTCTGTACTCTTGTCTACTTTGGGGTTTAAGCACATGCAGAATATCCAGGGCTTAATTAGTCAGATTGGTGGGCAGTTCAGTATAACTATGAAATCTTGTAGTATTGCTTCTTTAATAATGGCTATATTACTCAATATGAAACTGCATAACTAGCAGAAGCTTCAGCAGATCAGTGCAGGATTATCCTGATTTGCTCATGTATATTATCTGAACATATCCTGATGGTTAGAGCTGAAAAAGATTGCTTATGGTTGTAAGTTCATGGCTTTTTATATGTGTGGTACTGTCAGTCAGTAGGACAGATCAGGTATTAATGCTAATTGAGTGTGTTTCATTTAAATCAGAAGCCAAGAAGAAATAAGAGGGAGGATTTCTTACCTATTCCAGCTCTAATGTTGCATAGCCAATTAAAAAAAAAAAAAAAAAAAAAAAACCACCAAAAAACAACCACAAAAAAAAAAAAAAAAAAAAAAAGGTAATTCTTGCATTGCTTTAGCTTTGTATCTGGAAAATAACAACAAATAGGAGTTCTTTGTAAAACTGTCTTTTGTTTTGCTTCCAGATAAAACAAGGTGTGCTGTACTAATTGCAGGGACAGTAAAAGTGAATGTCCTGTAGAGCCAAAGGCAGATGAGCGAAAAGAAAAAGTACATTCTGAGAACAAACCAAGGGAGCATTTCGCTTGTGTAGGAGCAAGACATTAGCACGTATGGATTAGATTGCTATCCCCAGATCTGCGGTTCAGGTTAATTGTGGAAGCAGCTCCAGCTCATCCCTGCTCCGCGGCTGCCGGCTGCGGGGCTCTGGTCTCCCAACACTGCCACCTGCCAGCAACTGCACCACACAGCAGCTTGTCTTTTTCGCCTACCATTGTCGGCAAGCTGTAACTTTTTATGATAGATGACTTAAAATTAATGGCCCTTAGTCTCCTCTCCCTCGTTTGAGTGTGAATGAGGGCACCCACGTGAGGGAGAGGAGGCTCCGACTTGATGTATTTCGTTCCTCAAACCTCACCTCTGAGATTTTAAGCCTTCGGTTGTCGCTCAAAAAAAGTCCTGGGAGAAATTCTGCTGTGAAACAAGACCAGCAGCAGGAGGAATGAATTCACGGGGTAGAGTCTCAGTAGGTGAAGCGATGATCTTACAGAACGCATGCCACTGGAAACTTGTCTTTTAGCAAAAATGCGAGCCTTTGCCTTTCTGTGCTTGGTAGAGGCAGCTGCTTTTTGAACTGGATCCTGGCTGGAGGGAAAAATCTTCTGTCAAAATAAGCATATCTTGTTTTGCGGGGGGGCGGCAAGGGGTGGGATCAAGAATTTCTGCACACGCAGAGCGGCAGTCTGTAGTACAGAGAGGATCCATCCTCAGCTGCAATCATCAATCTTCCATTTTATAAAATGTTTCTCGAGTACTCCTGTTTGTTGCATTTATTAGCCAGTACGGCAGCCAGGCAAAACGCAGGTTTTGGTTTGTCTCACAAATTGAAAACAAAGTACCACCTCACGTATGTCACTCTTCATGTGATTTCATTAGCTCTTATCCTTTATCAGACACAGCAGATGTTCAAGGGTAAACCTAACACAAAAACACATAACTCACACAAAATAATTTTTATTATCTCTGGAAGACAAACTGTTTACAGCAGCAAAGTAACAAAAAGGAGTACAAGCATATGCCACTTTACTCTGTTTGCTTGGCCTATGGCCTCTTGAATAGCTTCTGCTGGGAATCCCATAGTTAAGACGGCATCAGCATTTCTGTTATGATTTACTTTGTTGTTGTTGTTTTAGCATTTTTGATATGGACTACTACAGCAGTCTATCATCTCCATATTGGAGCGATGTTTTCTGCTGCATACAAGTATTTTTCAGTTTGAGGTACTGGTGGCATTTATATCCAGTTCAGTTTATGTTCTGTTCGTTCATTTTGCATTTGTACGTATACAGATGATGAGGATCATTTTGAAGACTTTTGCAACCAGAAATTCCCTTTTGTAAGGCTAATTTTTTTTTAGTTCTTAGAAAATATAATTTAAACAATAAAAGGATGCAAGTTTGACCGTGCCAGAACATTCTATGTTAATAAACTTTTTAAACATTACTCATTATCTTGCCACAAATAAATTAAATGCTTTGCGTGTTCCAGGGGTTTATGGAAAACTGTCAAAATGATGAGTCGTTTGATAAAATTCATAAACATTTATTCAAGTAACTCTCACTGTAACTTTTAGATACTTTCTTGTACTTTCCTTTTATTTAAGGACTTTGACCATATGCCATTTTTAATCCTGTTACAGTTTTAAAACCTCTTAGTGTGGTTTCCAGACCTCATTTACATCCATTTAGTTTTCTGAATATTTTGCAGTAGGGGAGCTTTGTCAGGGGCACCTCTTTGATATACTCAGGCCAGTCTCGCGGTTTATTAACATTATCTCCTGGAGGAAAAGTGGCCATGCAAGGAATACTGTTTGTTCCCACTGGTAGATACTCTTAACTTTAAAACATGATTAAGCACAGAAATGAATGAACATGCGTAAGCATTTGAAAGGCTGCAGCCCAGCTCAGTACGGCCGAACTGTGAAGACCTGATCAGTTACCGAAGGATGAACAGTAGAGTAACTCCCATCCCCTCTCCTGCATGAAAGTGCAATGTCTCCATCATGATTCTATGAGTTACTACGGAGCTTCCCGATTGCTGTGTGCTGATGCAGCATGATAATAAAATACTTTCCCAAATTACAGGTGTCTCTGCAAGAATTTGCAGGGTTGGAGCTTAATCAGACCCACGCCTCCAGCTACAGCAAATGTGTAAGCTTCTTTTTGATTGTGTAAGTTATTGGATCGAGAGTTCTTTATCTTTAGTAAAATGTTAATAGAAATGTGTAAGCTCAATCTGGTATGCAAACCACCTTCAGTGCTTCGTAAATACATAGTCATTTAGCAAAACAGAACCGGAAACAGTGAGTTGTGCCAATTTACACAGCCTTCAATACAGTGTTTATCAGAGACGTGTTTTCTTTATTTTGAGAAGTCTCATAAATACAAAGAAACTGTGTTAAAATAATGCACAGCAACATAAAAGTAATAAAAGCAGGACACTCCCAGTGCCGATGTATACGCGTTCCTATGTAGCACGTTTATTGCACGCTTTCTTGCGTGGTAAGGGACCCTTAGGAAGCCCTATGCCCAAGACCTAGAAGGGTGAATTTCCTAAACAAAAGAAAAGACGTGAATTCTAGTGTTTCAGTGCCTTCTTCCACTTCTGGAAGAATTCTCTGGCCTGTGAAGAATGGGCCTTCTAGTGATTTTGACTTGCCTGTAAAACAGATAATCATGAAGAAAGACGTAAATGTCATCCCTGCCTTCTTCACTGCTACTATTGTTAACCATAAAGCTTTTCTTTCTTTTTAGGTGGGTGCTGAGTTGAACCTTTATTATGACTAGCTAACGGCTGGTATTGTTTTATGGCTGACAGCTGGGAAAGCATCACTGGACAAGGAGCTGAATTACACATACAAAGTGGTATTTGTGAACAGCTACCACTCCATCAAGCTGGGTGAGCCCAGGCTGACTGATCAACAGAACTAATGAACGTGTGCTTTCAATAACAACTGATACTATGTAATGCTTATACAAAAGAGGTAAGGGTTTTGATGACGTGACTTCTGTTTTAACTGGTGGCATACAACAAAGTCTCTGTGCGTATCCGATAGCAGGACACAGTTTTCAGTGTGACCCTCTGATTTTGCTAAAATGACCACAGCTTTGAACGTTGCTTGGAAAAATAAGTACCTCTTCAAACAGGGATGCAAAAGGGAAAAAACCCTTGTACCTAATGCGGCATTACAACCAGGAAGGATGCTGACGTCTGATAAGGTAGATTTTGGAGATAGGATAAGGGAGAGGTAAAAAGCTGAGACAAAGCCCATACTTGTAGCACTGAATGAGTGAAACTCAGGTGGGAGGATTAAGGTGGCATATTTCCCTCCCAGGCTGGGTTTTACTTCATGAGAGATTTAAATGAGAGTGTGATCGTCCTCCGCGACATGTCACCATTATCAATATCAGGAAGAAACAGAGGTTGCTGCTAACAACGAGCGTCCCCCCTCTTCCCCGATGAGAGGGGACATAGGGAACCAGGTCATGGGGAGGCTCGGGGGCAGCACGAGTCCTCAGCAGACTCTTTTACTGGCCAGCTAACAGTCTGTGAAGTGTGGTGTAGGCATGGTACGGGGAGGCTGAGAGTCCCATTTCAGCAGGTGTTTCAAGCAACGGAGACTGGCAAATTCCTCACCCCAACACTGGTACTACTACGAAAGTGGCACGGACCCGATGAGCTCACTCCATGGACAATATTTTCATCCCGCAGGTGTGGTTTCAGAGGTAAGTTTTAGGCCTAATTGGTGTGTTGAAGGTGCTTTAGTGATGGTCACGCTTTTTTTTTTTTTTTTTTTTTTTTTTTTTTTGCATAGGAAAAGTAAAACCGTGTAACAAAATCTGTGTGTATTGCTCCGTAACTGCCCTGCCTTAGGTATGATCTCATTACATGTTCTTATTAACTGAATGAGTTACGGCAGTGAAGTTCAGTTGCTGTCACCTCTTTATTTTATAACAGAGATGAAACTTTTGGCATTTTCAGAGTATTTCAGCAAGTTCCCTGCTGTTATTTGGATGCCTGAATTGTTATTTGATGCCCTCATTGTGATTTGTATGTTTCTCACACCGGGTGACGTTAATATTTAATGAATTTTAGACCATCACGAAGAGCAAATTCGATGCACACAATGATATAAGTACTCTCCTGTGGTAGTTGTCACTTGACAAATTATTAGGGTAGGGGTTTTTTTTTTTTCTTCCTACGGCTGTTGCTTTAGAAGGGCTGTGGCTGCACTGGAATTAGAAAAGGGAAATGTAGCCACTGATTACAGATAGAGAAGTAAGAAAAAGCCAGTTTGCCAAAAGATTCAGTACATCTTTCCAATGGAAAAAACATTCAGACATGTGAAAATCTCTTTTGGAGTAGTGCGTAATCATATGTACCTCTGCAGGCTATGTTTAAAATGCAGGGAACCGTGAAGATGACATTTCCCAGAAAAAAAAATACGTCCAGGTTACATGCACTGTATTTATGTAGTGAGTTTGTTATGTATTCTACACAATGTAGAGCAAATTTTATATCCCACTTGTATTTTTTAGGGAATATAGAACCCTTTTAATGGCACCTAAATTGTCATATATGCCTATGCAGCTTCAACCTGTACTGATTGAGGTTGGGAGGTAAAAAAGTGGGCTTTCTTTTCTCGTAGAGGGGGATTTTGCTAGTGATCTCGACAAGTTTACCAGTATCGGTTTTCCATAGTCCCTATCATAGGTGTAATTTTAGCTATTTTAGGACTTTTGCTTCCTACTCTAAAGGTAGGTGACAAGTTGTGTTGGAAATGAGGTGTACCTCTCTTACTTTTTAGAACAAAGGTGCAGGCTTTCAGAGGTCTTCTCTTTGGGGTTTTATTCTTAAAATGAACGTGCAAATGTAATTGTCTTGCATGTTACTGGGAAGCGAAACGTACAGTAGTCCTGTATGTCCCAGCCTGCCATGCACCTGATTTGCCATTACTGTAAGCTTTTTTGAAATAGCAACTCACACCTATCCCCCCCAAAGAAAGAAAGTAAGAACGTGTATAAATCTGAAAACATTTTTCAGCTTGTTGTCAGACTACTTTATTTCAGAGGGCATTCATTTCCCCAAACAAAACATTGCAGTTTGAAGGAAAACGATTTGTAAAACAGGCTTGGGAAGATCTGTCACAGAAAAACATCCCACCATAGACCACAAGTGTCATCCTGTCCAGACCATACGTGGTGTCATAGAATCATAGAACCATTAAGGTTGGAAAAGACCTCTAAGATCATCAAGTCCAACCACCAACTAACACCACCATGACTCCTAAACCAGGCCCTGGAGTGCCACGTCTACACCTTTTTTGAACACCTCCAGGGTTGACGACTCCACCACCTCTCTGGGCAGCCTGTTCCAATGCCTAACCACTCTTTCGGTAAAGAAAGTCTTCCTGATGTCCAATCTAAACCTCCCCTGTTGCAACTTGAGGCCATTCCCTCTCGTCCTATCGCTAGTTTCTTGGGAGAAGAGTCCAGCACCCGCTTCACTACAACCTCCTTTCAGGTAGTTGTGGAGAGCGATAAGGTCTCCCCTCAGCCTCCTCGTCTCCAAGCTAAACAGCCCCAGTTCTCTCAGCCGCTCCTCATAAGACTTCTTTTCTAGACCCTTCACCAGCTTTGTTGCCCTTCTCTGGACACGATCCAGCACCTCAGTGTCCTTCTTGTAGTGACCAGCACCCCCTGGTCCTTTTCTGCCGGGCAGCTTTCCAGCCACTCTTCCCCAAGCCTGTAGCNCCGAGCCCTGGGGAACACCGCTCGTGACCGGCTGCCAACTGGATTTCACTCCATTCACCACCACTCTCTGGGCTCGGCCATCCAGCCAGTTTTTTACCCAGCAAAGTGTATGCCCATCCAAGCCGTGAGCTGCCAGCTTCTCCAGGAGAATGCTGTGGGAGACCGTGTCAAAGGCCTTACTAAAGTCCAGGTAGACAACATCCATAGCCATGACACAGCTGTGTCATCCTGTCCAGACCACACCTGTGTGTGTGCGCGTGCGTGTATAAGCTCAGTTTCGGTGATGTCTACAGCTAATATTGCCTGTGTTGATATCTGGGATAGCAAAGCGTGGACCTGCAAAGGGAAGGCGTTAAGGAGGAGCTGCAAAGGCTACGGCCCACCGAGGAGCAACGGAGCGAGGGACCCGCTCGGCAGGTCAGGCTCGGGGAGGGAGAGCACGGCCCGGTAGCTGCCACCCTGCTGCTCCCCAGCCCCTCGGGCGGGGTGAGCCCAAACCCCGCCGA
>WAAD01018785.1:19812-97803 GCA_013389945.1 Fregata magnificens
GGTTGTATTTTCCTGATGCCTGGGGCATGGAGGGAAACGCTGAATCAATTTCTAGTGCAAGCGAGGAGCCATTAGATTTCGAGAAGCGATTCCAACATGACACAATACCGGCTAATCAGCGCTAGGGCTATAAAGGGATTTCTAATTTGATTCCGTTTGACAGTCGGCCTGCTAATTTTGACTCATTTGCCAAGTGGCTGTCGTGCACGAAAGGGATGCTTGGTTTAGGGCTCGCGCTGTACTCCTGGTCCAAGTCCTCGGAGTGCAGTGGACAGCTTTCTGCTGATTTCTGTGAGCTCTGGATCTATCGTTATAGAAGTATCCTGCTTTGCATGGAGTACTCATTATTCTCCACACGTCATCTGAGAAGAGAAAAAGCGTCCTCCTTTGCTATAACTGGGGCACACAGAAAGTCTAGGTTTGTGCGGCAATAAAAGGCCAGTCATTTCCCGGTTCCCTTTGGAATCTTACAGAAACGCTGAACATCCTTGCTTGCTTAAAATGGGCAAATTAAGGCAAGATTTAAAATCGAAGGCTAGGAATGGAGCAGGGGTTAAACAAGAGTGCGACGACAAGGGTTTCCAAAACCACCTGGGGGAATTGAAATACGTCAGTATTTTAAATTTTTTGTTTCTATTTCAGGATCCGTTGCAAAATGTGAAAATGAAGGGGAAATTCTGCAGATACCATTTATCACAGACAACCCTTGTATAATGTGTGTTTGCCTGGTAAGTTTGGATTTCAGTTAGTAAGAACATTCAGGTCTGTACTAAAAGTAACTGCACAGAGCGGGGAATATTTCACATAAGCAAATCTTGGGTGCCTCTGTCACCTTTATGTAACACAAGGTTATCTCGGAGCTGAGCTAATGGAAAGTAATCCAATCCATGATCTGGCAATCATTTCTTTGACTTTAAAACGCTCGAGCACAAAGTTGTACATGACTTTGATACGACATTGTGAAACCGTATTTACCAGGTGAATTTGGAGGGAGAACTGTTTTCACAAAGTCAGGGGTGCACACAAAAGTCTCAGCGTGTAGCTCAGCAAAGAGAGTGAAAGGTAAGGTTTGGAAATGCTGCTGCTTCGAGCTCCCACGTGCTTAGTTTCACACGCCAGTGGCTGAGGAGCTGCACAAGGGTGTAAGGTGAAGGCTGCAACGTGACTAGACACGCTGTAATAAGACGACAGTGAAAGCACAAGTGATGCTTTCATCAAAGCGCTTTGTTCCAAGGGTGGCAGTGCCTGCTGTGCTGGGAATTCAGTGGTTAATAACATCACTAGCTGATACGCGTTTTGGGGAGAAACATTCCCTTTCCTTGTAACCCTGTAACTCTTCGGAGTTAAACATTTTTGGGAGCAATTCAGCTGGATAAGCCAAAGCTTAGGAGATATTGAAAACCAGTTGTCCTAAATAAAACTTCGAACAATATGTTTAAAAGAAAGCCATAAACCTTAATTTGCTGTTGAACGCAAAGAAAAGTATAGACTGGTAAGCACTACATTTTACATTTTGGAAATTATAGAGTAGCTGAACGTACAGAATATGTTCTACTTTAGGACCGAAATACCAAGACACCCTCTTCCCCTCTTCTATTATTGCTATTAATATTACTAGTATTAGCCAACATTACTATAAGCCTGTAAAAGACTTAAAGAATTGTTTCAGACTGCCTTTTAGAAGGCAATTTTGGCAACTGTAGGAACCTGATCTTGACCCCCCTGAGGCTGATGTATATCGCTGCACTGAGTTCAACAGATTTTAAGTGAGACTCGGTGATAACTTTTTAGCTAATAGTGATAAAGAATAAGTTATTGATTCTTCTGAGTAGAGGGGGATGGGGAAAGGAGGAGCATGGGATGTGGTGAGTACAGAAATCAAAGGGAAAACAAAAAAAACGACGAAGCTGTGTTTTATCATGGATCACCTTCCCAAATATGTCTGCCACCACCCTTGCTAATGGAAGCTGGTGTTAACCAGCAAGGAAGCAATTTATCTGTGAAGGAGCAGAAGTTCAGCCTTGGGCATCAGAGCAATAATGCATCAGGGTAAAATACTTGTATTTATAGATCTCTCTAGACTTTGGCTTTATTAAATCAATGAGCACCCTTTTAGTGCATGAACATGAAGAACTGCAAAAAACATTGGCTGTAAGAACTCTAAATCTATGCGGTTTGTGGGGCATACTTTAGCAAAACGGCAACTGAGGGCATTCGGCTCCCTTCTGTGCAAGGAGGACACTATGTTTTATTAAGAATACGGATGCCCAGTGAGTTACCACAGTTACCTGCACCGGGTGCGCTCTGTTTTATTTCTGCCAAAGGATAAATGCGATCTCTGTTTCTTGATTTGGAAACTGGGAGACCTGGTAGAGGAGAAGGAAACCAGTCTAGAGATACTGACTTTAACGCTGTGCAGCATCCAAAGAAATGACTTATTGGACAGCTGGTTGCTGAAATCTTTGTTCGGTCCTGCCACAAGGGAAAAGATCAATTTTAAGAGGTCTGGGGAGAACAGAAAAGAAAGAAGCGATGTGGTGATTTGTGACCAGGGGGGAAGAGAGAACCAGGTTTCCTTACATCCAACTAGAAATATTGATTGTCTAATAGCGATTCAGTGAGGAACTTTCTCTGGAAGTCTGACCATACTCTTCAAGGGCAAACCTGACGGATGTTCATATCGTAGGAAGTGAGCAACTAAGAAGAGAGCTTAATCAGCTGTTCCAGGAAGGAAGCAATTGCTGTCCAGGAGAGGACAGAAAATTCAACAGAGGGCACTTGTGTTAAAAACACCAGTCAAATGAGTAACTGAAATATTGGATTGGATTATGGCAGGTCTCCCCTAGCAGTGATACATTTCCATGACTGCAACCTGCCATAAATAACTGCAGAAGTTATGGAAATCTGAGTGGCTCTGAGAAGAAGAGGAATATCTAAATAACACCCTTCCAGGACTTTCTCATCTCACAAATGAGAGGAGACAGAACTGAAATGCTGGAACCAAATCATCAAGTGTTTGACAGAACTGACTCTGCAGGTTGTGTCTTGCAGAGCACGG
This sequence comes from Fregata magnificens, assembly GCA_013389945.1. NCBI lineage: Eukaryota > Metazoa > Chordata > Aves > Suliformes > Fregatidae > Fregata > Fregata magnificens. The sequence goes on from WAAD01018785.1 coordinate 22,871, forward strand.
GGACGCATCCTAGCAAGGGAGAAGGAGGCAGGCAGTGTAAGCAAAGCAGTCTCCAGCTTTCTCTTAACAGGCTAAAGTTGTTGGGAGGGCAAAGCAAGGGGTTGTACTCTAAGAGCAAATGTGGTGAAAACTGGAAACTCATAGGTGTGGGTAAGTGGCAATAATGCAACAAGACTGCAAAGAGCAATTACAAATGCAATTCCTTACATACCGCTGAGAAGCGTTGGTAGGAAGACCAAAACTGTTTTGTCTTTTCTCATTGATTAGCAGAGACAGGGCAGGCTGATTTTCATGATAGGAACATGAACAGGAACAAGGCAGGCAGAGCATACACTGGCTTCTGGGGGTGCTGCTTTAAGAAAGCCTCTAGCTCCTGTTTTAGAGTTACTGGTAACACAGAACCAGATAGCCAAGTCTAGCTACCAAACAAGATGAGTTCATTCTCAAGCGTCTGCTGTAACATGTGGAAAGAGAAGTCATGGTGATTCAGGAATTCGGGCTGGGGGACATGTGCTGGAGGTTTCGTATATAGTACATAATTCTTTTCTGAAGTATAGGTAACGCTTTTCTAATAGAAAGGTACTGCACCCACCATGAGATAAGTCTGTTTTGGACTTCCCTGCTTGTCGAAATGAAATGTGGTGGAGTGCACGGAACAGCACTGATGCTTGCCCCTAATATAAGGAAACAGGTAAGACTAAGAGCCTGTGTGTGTGTAAATGTACGCTGTAGCTCTGTATGCAAGAACTGGCAGCTGAACAAGCCACTATGGCTAAAATCTAGAGTTCCCTAATTTGTAATTTGTAATTTGTATGTCTCTATGGTCTTAATAATGCTCATAAAAATGGTCATTTTTAACATCTCTAAGACAATAGTTTCAATGTGAGCTTTTACAATTACAACACTTTAGCAATGATATATTGCTGTCCAACTAATCATCTCTAAGCACTTAATAAACATGGATGAATTTGATCTCCAAAGAACTGGTCATTAATTACAGCTGATGGCAAGAAGTGGCCATTTTTACTTTTTTTTTTAGAGAAAAACATCAAAGTCGAAGAAAGATGGTGGTTTATCCACAAGGAATTTCTTGTAGGACTGTGATGAAACCTCAGGTCTCGTAACTCCTGGTCTAATGGTTTGACTACAAAGCCATCTCTTCTCACTTCATGCACTTTCACTTTACAAGTGGATGTGGGTGGTATAGTCACAGTATGAACACACTCATTTTCTTTTTTGTCTCTCTGACAATGGGCAGGCTGCACAGATGCCAGGTTTTTGGTATGTCTGCTCTCCCGAGCTTGTTCTGAGGCATGGATAGGCAAAGGCAAATTAAAGCCGACTTCGTGATCTGGAGGTTTTGAGAACTGGGATTTATGAGTTGCTGTTGCTATCTGCAAAATGCTGTTAGAGCTAGTGTGCTTTGGTCTTCTGCCCACTTCCACTTTGAATGTCTGTGGTTCCACATCTCCGAGGCGATATGCTATCTCCGGAAAGCTGCCATGCCACCTGGCTTTCCATAGGGTTTGAGATACTGGAATAGCGCAAAGCAGGCTGAAGGCAACTGAAAGCATGTGCTTTCTCATGCATTCACCTTATATGCTGTTAAACACAGAAACTGGAGAAAGTACTGGCATCCTTAGTATGTAGAGCTAATGGTTAAAACAGATATACAGAAGTTGCACTGGAAAATTGTTTTTCTTGAAGCTAGGTCACGTAAAAAGTGCAGGATGGCCTACTCGTGAAATGCCATGGCTGAGCGTCCCATTGCATCCATGTTTATAGCTAAAGATTTCTCTGATGAAAGGATGGAAAATGCTTTAAGCTGCAGCAAGTTCTGTACCAGAGGAAGGTGAACAACTGAAAGGAAATGCTGGATGTGATGGGCAGTAACAAGGACTAAGTCAACCAACTCTGTGAGGAAAAAATATTGTTGTCAAAAAAAGGGAAAGTATTATTTCAGATAATGACGTGGCCCTTGACAGTACAAAAAACCCCCCATATGATTGGGAAATTATTTTATGCTTAGTGGTCAACAGTAAGCACATCTCATGTGCTGCTGGTTTCTGAAAATCAGAGTACTGAAACTGTGGGTTATGAAGTTGACTGTAAAAAGTTTGGGTTTTAAAGAACTTGCCTGAATTGGCAATGATGATTATAGGTAAAAATATATAATCTTGATGGTATTCATAATGGAATGATATTGATTCAGTTTGAGAAATGGATTCTTTTATTCCAGTTACTAAATGTTTTAAGACCGCAAGCAATTATAACTACACTACCTAATGCAAAAATTCTCTTCTATAAATATTCTGCCACATCTGTGGAAAAATGAGTTTATTTCAATCCATAGGAGCATTTCACACACCTTGTGCAGTTTGAGGAACCCAAACTTGTCATGTATAACAGACTCAGATCTTTATATTTCAGATATGAAAGTTTTAGGCTGAGGGTAGTGGAGGCATGGGTGAATTTCTGTTAGTAGAAACGGAACTTCATAAATGTGAAAACTTACCACATTTTAGTAAGTTTTGGATTTTTTGTAGTGCAGATATATATTGAGGATTTTGAAATATTAGGGGGAAGATGCTATTAACAGAATACTGGGAGAACCTTTGGTTAGGTTTCTTTTATATGCGTGTCAGCACTTAAAATAGGCATGGAATATTTAAGTTCAGCTCTGGTACAAGTACAATAAATGATCAAGTGCAGCAAGAGTTTTTGTTGGTACAGCTTTTTGGCTGGAAGGTATCTAAAACTCAAAATAGAAGTAGGCTCACACCTGATATTATGGCATTTGCTTTCAAGAAATATATATTTCAACATACGCGTGGAAAAGACATAAAAATGCTACAGTCCATTGGAAATAGGTGAAATGAGAACCTGTGCGTAATTATAGGATGAGAACGTAAAAAACCCACAGAATTAACTTAGCCTGAATTAAACTTCTGAGTGCTGAGTTTTTTGAAGGTGAGATGAGCTCAGCAGTGACAACGATGACAGGTGGTGGTGCTGGTGGTGGTGAGGAGAGCCATGTCATTTCATGCTCATTTATCATCATCTGCATGGACCCCGAACACCTTGCCAGAAGCAAGCAGAGATCCAAGAATAACCTATCCGTTGGCCAATGGTAGATATAGTGTTAAAAAGAATGGTCCAAGAATGCCAGCTGAAAGGGACAGGTGAGGAGCCAGGTACTGCAAGGAAACAGATAAGTATACCTGAGCTAATGGTGGCCTTCACATTGCAAGAGCTTTTTTTATTTTTTCAAGAGAATGAAGGGTTTTATTTTCAGTGTGTTCTTTGTGGAGAGAAAAGGTCGTTGTTTTTTTTTTTTTATTTTTCAAAAATACTTTAGAACAAAGTGAGTTGTGTCAAGAAACAGCTGATAAAAGCCAGTAGTGATCTTGACAAACCACATCTAAACCAGTGCTATTTCCCCCACCTTTTTCTCCCCACTTCCCTCATGCCTGCACCTCAAACTTGCCAACTGCACCTGAGGAGTGGTAATCATATGTCTCAACCTTTTATCACCTAAATCCAGAACAGAAGGAAACAAATGTGAGCCAGAAAGTGTAACCAAGTGTTGGAAACCTGAGAAAAGTTTGGAGACAGGAGCTCAGGAAACTAGGAATCAGAGCTTTGCTTGGCGTAAGCTTTATTCAGCATGAAACATCATTCTGTAGTTTAAATTTCCGCTTTTAAATCCAAATGTGCAATGTAGAATTTGACCCTTGCTCATAAAAGATTATGTTAAATTCGTTGTTGTAAGACCTAGTGTTCTACCTAGCTTGAACTGACGGAGTAGTGAAACCGCGTGCAAGCAAACCAAAAAATGGAAGAAATAACCTCTACACTTGGTCCTCCCTGCACCCTGTCCCCCCAAAAAAACCCCTCCCATCTCCTCATTGAAGGCTAAAACAAGAAAGCTACTAGATTTGCTGGGGTTCTTTACCTATAGCATAGTTTATTTCTGTGGCACAATACACAAGTGGAAAGCGCATAGCTAGCCTGAGAGCAAGTATTTGACACATGTTCAGTGAAGATGGCAGTGTTTTAGTACAGCAGGATTCAATTGTTGTTGCGTCAAGGTATAATGCGGCCCAGATGACTTCTAGTGGAGTAGTGCATATTAAAAAAAAAAAAAAAAAATCATTGGAAGAGGGTGAGGGAAAGACAGTTGGTGTTCAGGANCTGCATCTTCTTTCAATTTAAATATTCTTGGTCTTTATTACTGTAGAATATAATCAGCTTTCTCTTCACCCACAAAAATAACAGAGAGAGAGACAAAAAAGCCTATGATACAGTAGCATGTTGGTAGTTTTCACCCCCATATTACTGCAAAAGAGAATGTTGTTTTGATCGGTGTATGAAGGGTTCCTGGAACACAAGCATGCTCCAATGTGATGAAAGCTTTATTAGTTTTTATCCAATTTAAAAAAGATACAGATGTATATGCCATCTCTTAAATGAAAAAAACCAACACGCCATGCCCCAAAAACAAACCCTGAAAACAAAAACCAGTCATAACTCCGTGTCTGGTGCAGCTGGGTGTCCCATATGTGCTTTGTCGTGGAGACCAAAGAACAACGTGCATGTGTGTGTGTGTGTGTATATATCTGTCTGTGTGTGTGTCTATATATGTATACATATATATATATGAAGATGGTTTTGCAAGTGAGAATTGAATTGAATCAATAGCCCAGAGCTGGTTAATCACCTGTTGTGGAGGTGATTGCTTTGGTAGGCTCTCCTGAAGGAGGATTCAGGTAGGTTCAGTTGTACTTGGTCTTAATTCATGCAACACCTGTAAGACAAGACTTTGGCCTGAGAATGAAACACAAACTGTCTATGGTAGAAGATGGTTACTCTAGCTTGATTCTCTAAGTTTCCAACAGCAGAGTTGAGGCAACGTTCAAGTCAGTTTAGTCCCATATACAGATATGGCCACCCTGGCCAAGTAGTACCATGTGCAACATCTCATCTAATTTTCTCCTCTGAGGAATGAGTATGGATTGTAAGCTGGGTGTTGGGTCTGTGCCGTCTGTGGACCTTTTGAAGTCCACTTTCTGTAGTTTGCTTCACATCCCAGAGCTGCCTCAGAGTGTGGCACATCCCTGCGCAGGTATGTTTGCCTTCAGTTCGCTCTGCTTTATCGTGACATTTAGTTTGGAGACATGATGCACAGTCATATGTGACAGCTTATGATGAAGCCTTTCTGGAAATCTGCAGGCTTGAAGAAGCTATTTCATGTTGTTCTCAGACCACATGGGATAGTGAAGAGTTCACCACTTGCAGATTTCTAACATAGTCAGCTGCATTGAGCAAATATACATATGCACACAGTGCTGAACTGATTATAGGTCTTGGCAAAACCCTTCTGGAAGAGAGCTGGTGATATGTCACTGTAACGATGATGAAGATCCAATCCATCAAGTATGGAAATGAGATTCTCTTTGGCATAATTAAAAGATCAGAGAACTCAAATACAAAAGAACATATTTAACATGTATAAGTAATATGTGGAAAAATATGAAGGGCACAAAAATGCCATAAACTAAATGGAAAAATGTAATATAAGTTGCAAATGTCTTTGGAATGTGTCTACAATAAGTGCAAAATGGATCAGTCTGAGTTAAGGCACTTTTTTATTGCCAATAAGAAAAACATTATTAAAGAGCTGGTCCAATATCAAAATGGCATTTTAAAAGCATACAGTTACCTGTATATAGTTTTTATTAGCTTTCAAGTTTCTTCCATTGAGTTGTTAACGGTCTTTTTAAGAATTATGGTCCTGTAAGTGAATGGTTCATGGTGTCGGTACTTCTGCTGTTCTGCTTTGTGCTGCTATATAAAAATAGATATTTTTTCCCCACCAAATATCTGGTTTTATTTCCCCATCATGTTTTAATAGAAATTTTTGAGGGAAGAAAAATATTAAGCAACAACCAAAAAAATCAAATGAAAATGCAACCTTTTTATATTGAGCTTATGGTCAAATAAAAGGCCATTGTGAAGAAAAAAACAATATTGTATAAAAGCTTTTACCTGTAATACTACTACTAAAATGACTATCGTACCAGTACTTGCTCATATTGTACCTAATAACTGCTGTAATTACTTCCTCTGAGGCCTCTTGGCCTCTTCATCTTATGCATTAAGCTGCAGCCTAAAAAATTCCTAGTCTGACCATTTGTTAGGTTGAGCTCTGTGCACCATTTTGCATCCAACTGAATCAAGTGCTGAGCGCTGGGTCCGAGTACAGCATGGACTCCATCTCTTCTTGTCATCCCCAGAAGCTGACCTTGTGTGCTCTCTGAGACCTGGATTTCACTCCCCTCGCCCCTGTCTCTCCCGTTTATGTATTAGTCTTTTTTTCTGCTTCCCCCCCNTTCAAAATGGGCCATTAAACTAGGACTACCACACTGCAAAAATAACATGTCTTCATGCATCATCTATGATTTGCATCCTCTTTACTTGTTTCCACATCCGTTCTACACATCAACCTCCTGGCTGTAGTTTTCATCTTCTGTATTTTATCTTAGATTTTTCAGAGAGGGAAGCATTATATGTTTGTGCTTTAAAGTGCTACAGCAAAAGGCAGTACTATTAAATAGCATTAGAGTCGAAGATCTATTTGTTCTTGTGAGCACAAAGGATGGATATGTGATAAAACGTTGTTTAGAAAAATGATGCAAAAGATGTGATATTTTTCCCTGACAAATTGAGGCCCCAGTTTTTCTGACTCCCTGTTGTAAGTAAATCTTTTTGCAAAGCTTCAGTGTTGAAGATTGAATCAGGTCTTCTTTCACTCTGCCTGCTGTGCTTACATGGTTACACTGCATTTTGCTCCAGAGTAGGCCTAGTTCACATAGGGCATTTGCAGTCGGTTGTGTGGTAACGACGCTGCCTTGTATATGCATAAGCCCCAACCTGCAGCATTGAAACTTCTTGCTCATTGGACATTTTGTGCAAATTCCTCAACCACATAGGCGCTTCCATTTCAGTTCTAAATTTCTCTGTGCCGAGCACTGCGTTGACTTCAATGTCCAAAGCTGTGCCAGACTTGAGAAGTTGAAGACTGCCTTTTCTACTTCACGCTGAAAACCAGAAACCAGGTATCACTCAGCCCTGGGCTGTTAAGGTGCTCAGCGTAACCCCAGGGTCCCTTGTTTGCCCCTTTCTCCATATGGCGTGGTACACAGTGTGGCTCACCTCCTCTTTTGTAGCTAAAGATCTCACTTGAGGCATGGAAGCAGCAGCTCCACACTCCTCCTCACCTGGGGGGATGCAAACCGATGTGTCCTAGAATCCTGGCCAGGAAAATCAGATTTCTGACAGCTCACAGGCTAAAAGTTGTGTGTTTTGGGTTTTGTTTTCTTGTTTTATTTTTTTAGCGGTTCCTGACATCTTTATATTCAATCATATTAAGTGGCTTCAAGGAGAATTGGATCTACCCCAAGGTTTGGAACCGTCAAAGTGTATTCTGATGGCCAGAGTAATACGTTTGCATCTGTTTTTCTGGTTTGTCTTATGATTTATTAGTGGCTGAAGAATAACAGACCTTGATTGTCCTGAGGTTGTCTCCTCCTTTTTTCTGTCTGGTTGGTGATGTCCAGTTGAGGCATGGTTTGGGAGGGAGGGAGAAGAGCTGATAAACGACTGCTCTAAGGCTGCGTAGTGGTTATGATCTGATTGTGCCAGTTAATGAAACACCTCCAGGTTGTGCCGCTTGGCAATTATTGGGGCAGGAAGGAGCTGGGCAGGGTGACTGGAATTGAGATAAGGCTATTAGCTGAAGGATTGCCTGTGGGACCCAAAATACTGATAAAAGCAGCTGGCTCTGCTACTACAGGGAAACTGTTCATCATTTGCTTGTGACAGAGAATGTTTTTGTCTGCATATGGCAGTGCACAGCTGATCATTTTCATATTTAGCACTTCAGCCCCCCCACCCAAATACAGTTAACTTGGTTAGGTGGATCGGTGACTCAATCTGGCAAATGCTTTTTATTAAAATAAATGAATAAAATTATGTTGGCAGGCAGAATGCAAAGCATGCAAGCTTTTTAGTGGGTAAATCAAGGGTTGGTGGATGGGTTGTTTGTAAAAGCAGTAGATAAAAAATGCCGGACAATTAAAATCATCGCACATTAAAATGTTGACGGTACGGTAGTGTAAGAAACCTTTCCAACAGAAGTATGCTTGAGGCATAGTTTGTCTATGGTCTAAAAACATTAAGCATTTCTGGAGAAACTTGCTGATGTGGACGTTTGGGATGCAGCATGGTGCACTGATACTGAACCAGAGCTTGTTTAACATGAAAACATGGGGAAATAGAAGTAGTGTATGATTTGTATAGCTTCTGGAAAAATGTTTGTATATGTCCGATTTAACTTGGCAAGGTTTCCAATCCTCAATCAAAACCTCTTTGACCCAAAAATCCATTGGTAGTGGAAACTTTAAAAATATCTAGAACTCTAGGCCGTGGTAGTAAGAAATTGGAGTGGTTTTATGTACTTGTTGTTACAAGAAGGGTACATATTTGGTGCCTAAAACGAGATGTAATCATTTTAGTATAAAGTGAGTATCTTTGATGTCATCAAGTTTCTTGGCATAATTAAACCAGTCCACATATGAAAACATAAAAAGGTGGGATCCAAAAAGGGAAAAAGAAAGCAAATCACCTGCAACAAAAAGGAGGTTCGCTGGAAGGCATCCGTCTGGAGAGATGGGTATGCAGCTCCAGCCTGTTCGCTGGGCGTTACCTCTTACATGCAAGACAGCACAAAAACTACTGGTGAGACAGAGCTTTAGTTGAGAGAATGTGGATGTGAAGTGTCTCCAGGAAAGCTATGTATGACTCTGGAACTAGAGGTCTAAACCGATTTTAAGCATTTTCTGGAGACAATATTGCTACTGTGTGTTTGTGGACAACTTGTGGCTGTAGCCATAAGGTACTGTTACCATCAAAGGATTTAGGTTAACCTACTGGATAGTGCTGTTGGCTCAAGCAGCCCACGCTAACCATCTTGCCTCCTCCATTGAGAAGACAACTCAGAACAGGGATTTCTTACAGCCGACATGCTGAGCAGAGACCTGACAGGAGTTGCTGAGTACAAGGCTGTACCCTAAACCCTTATCTCTGTTTTGGGGCCAAGTACCTCATTCTGTGCCCTTCAGGGTTCACTGCTCTGACCTGGGTGACAGGGGCATCTCCTCTTACGTCATACAGGTTAGTAGTTGGAGGCTGTGAGAAAAGCAGTTTATTGTAAAGTACATCAAGAGTCATTGATGCAGAAATTAGTGATCTCATCTTGGTCAGGAAATTTCCTGCTCTTCTCTAGGCTAGAGAAGTGCATTTCAATTGCCCGTGCAAAATGCAGCAGTGTGGACAGGTTGGATGAAAGGTTGTTCCTCTTCCAACCCAGATGGGGCTGCGACTTGGCAATGAGAGCCTTCTCTTATTGCACAGGAGGGTAACATTTCTAAGACCTAAGGTAGATACTTTTTAGTTTTCTTCGGTTCAGCCCCAGGTTCCCATTTTTACACGGTACTTGGGTCTCTCATCATAAAGAGCCCTGCTTATGCTAAAGGTGTGAAATCTTTGGATTTCAGACCATCTTTCTGACTTCCCTGTGGTTTCCCCTGGCTGCCCGGGTAGTAGCGTTGCTGCCTGGGTTCTTGCTCTTCAAAGAGAGCAGTGCTGTCCCACACAATGAAATCATCTCTGGCTGTCTCGTGAGTGCTGTGGACTTCCAGCCAGGCATAATCCCTTTCCTGACATTTGAGTCTCATTAATTTGGTTAACAAGATGCTATCTGCACTCCATACTTATGTAAATATAACCTGCTAGCAAAGATCTTAATGGCACCTGATATATCACACCGCCTTTACATCTATCAAGAGGTACCATTGCAGGAGTCACTTCCAAAACCAGGTTGTGTTCTCGGTCCCATGGGTCCCTTTATAAGCCATAAGAAATGCTGGTGGTCAAGGCCAACTGTTCAGATGTCTTTAAAGTGTCCCACTGGTGACTGAAAATCACTTTGTCAAGATGACAAATGGCTTGCACATACCCCATTCACCTTATAGTTTCGCTCTAATGTCAGCTCCATTTACTTGTCAGAAACAGGTATTTTTTTTACTTCCAGCAGTGCAAGTGGGGCAGGGGAAAGGAAGGAGTGAAGGGAACGCAGGCTGAGGAAAAATCTGCTTGTATGGCTTCTATTCAATGTATTATTATAGTTGAGATTTGCAAGCTTTGGACATACCAGAATCTGTTTGTTTGTACATGTGCAAAACAGAAAGAAGGGAATTCGCTTTTCAGAAGTGAGAACTGTCCCTGCAGGGCTACGATTATGCAAAAACATGTTTTAACCGCTGGATTTTTCAAGCAGAAAATGGTTGTGCAATATTAGTTTCTTATTTTGGACAGCAAATTTCTTTCCAGAGCAACATTTAAAAATAACTGTTTAATTAACTGGGTCTACCCAGTACATAGGGCATTGTGCATGTGTCTGCGCTGAAGAGCTCAGCTCAAACCTCTGAACTCGTGTGGGTGGTTTCATTGACTGCAATGGTATTGTCATGTGGCTAAGTGATCACTGCTGTGAATGAGGGCTGCTACATCTCACCCAAAAGCAGTGAGGGCCAGGCCACAAAATATGGTCAAAGTCAGCTCGAGGACTGTGAAAGTGACTGTGACGGCTTTGGCTTTTAGTTTCCTCTCAATGACTTCCATATCGCTTTTGCTTAGTTGACAAGTCAAAATACGCTTTTTCTCCTAGTAGCTACAGCGCTGGCTGAAGTTTTGAAAGTCAAAATCTAAACTTAATTTGTCAATGAGGTTGATCACAACAAAGGAAGCTTATTCTACCTTCCTTCTTTGCATCTGGTGGAAGCTTTGCATCCATCAGAAGTTTGAGGAAATATGAAGTAGAAACACATAGAAATGAGATGTGTCAAATAAAACATCGTTGTGGCATAAGTTTTTCTGACTAAATTCTCCTGTGCCCTTGAGCCTTCTTCTCGCTGGCACCAACTGGATGAAGCCCGCTTGGGGATGACTGCTGCCACAAGCTGTCCAAGAGTTAGGATTTCCAGCTGCCCCTCAAAGATGTTACTAGCGCGGAGCAGTTGCAGCAAAAAAGGAGCAAGCCCCTGTGAGTTGAAGGCAGCATTAAAAGACCCCCGAAAGCTCTTGCCCCCTTCAAGGAGTCCTGGCTGAAATGCTCTTGGTCCTTGTCTCTTCCCACTCTTCTCTATACAGACTGACAAGCTAGGGGTTGCCCCTTCTCTCTGCAGACCGCTGTGAATAACCTCCTCTTTTTTTCTAATACCACTGTGTAGCACAGGCAAGATCACGTAAGAAAACAAATGTGGGGTCAGCGCTCAGTTTACTTGCAAGTTCATTAAAACAGCAGTGTCTGGAGGCCTCTTGCCTAAAAAATTTTGTAATAGAAAACAGACTCTTCTTGCTTTCTTTTGGGCTACTATTTTTATTTGGTTGTTGTTCCTCAAGCATTTTGGTCCTATTTCAAAACTTGCTTCAGTTAAATGAAGAGGGGTTTTTTTGGTGCTTTCCAGTCTAAAAGCTGTGCTACTACTGCAAAAGGAGTCCTCTGGATGATGAAGCTGGGGTTGACAGGGATTTTCCTGACCAAAGAACATTGAAAAAACAACTTGTACATTAAAAATTTGGAAGAAAATAAACCCCCGTCCCCCTTCCCTCCCCCAGCCAAGATCTCCTGTTGCTGCTTCTGGCATGCATCACATCTTTGAGGATACAGTATCATGAGAAAACTGTCACTTGGTGATGTATTAGGGTAATATATCATGAGAGCATCATTTCTTTAGAGGATATGGGCAGTAAAAGACATGATTCTGGCCAGACAGAGCAGCAGGGGACCTTGCTTTTTTTTCTTCCCTTTTCTTTAATCTTGCCCTGTTTTTGTGTTGTACAGAAGTGAGTTTCTTCATGGGATATGACTTGTTGCAGAGTAAGTTAGGAGGCCCAATGGGCTTTTTAAATGCTTTAAGAAGTATATGGCCTCAAGGGCTGCTTTGTTCAAAGTTTTTAGAACAGGCTCAAGCCCCAAACCAGAGCATTTGCCTAAATCTCCAGTGTAAGGGTTGAGTAAGCAGACTTCAGACAGAGAAGGCAATAAAGATGCAACGATAGGTAACTATTGTTTGGATAATATATTTGTAGATTTAGCCCATCAAAATGTGATGAAATGATATTTATGAAAAAAACTGTCAATGCATCTCTTTTAAATAAATGACAAATGAAGTTTTAATTTACATCAATAGAAGAAAAATGACTATCGGTCAGTATTCAGTCTGTAATAGAAGATACAGTTATCTCGGCCAAAAGTAGGAATTCTGAACTGATGGACTTAGATTTTGATGTACTTTTAAAATTATATTCATGATTTTGTTTTTCTCTCATTGGCAATGTCTGCAGGAAAATAAGCTGACCACAATCTATAGGACCAGGATGGCAGTAGTTAAGAAACAAAAGTAGAGTGTTGTTAGGACACTCTTTTGATGGGACTGAGTTAATTTTTGAGATGGGATGGAACGTAACACCATGGCTTGATCTAAAATTTGTTGAATTCAAATAATTTAATCATTTATTTTAAACCTTTAGCACAATCTGCTTTACCCTCTGTGAAATCAGCTTGATAATTCATCAGTGCCATCTTCAACAATTTTTTTGGCTAGAATTTACTTGGAGTGTTTTCAGACCAGTTTGGCTCGGGGATGTTATGAGCAAACTCCCTCTTCTCCAAGCCATCCTATGGCACCTGAGGGGGGTCAGCAGAGCAGCATGCTCCAGGAGCTAATACACCCAGGGCAGCGATGCTGTTCCACATCTGCTGACTCCAGCTGTGTGCGGGTGGCCTCTGGATTTGAGCTAAGGTAGTGGAAGATTTTATGGCCCTCAGCTGCCTATCCCTTCCATGGGAGAATGAATTCTGCTCCGTTGGCTTCAGTCAGGGTAAACCAGGCTAGGCTGGACCACGCTTTCAAGACTGCTCACTTCGCTCAAAATGAGTTGGGCAGTGGTCATCCAAAAAGTTTTGCTGGCTGATCTGAGTGACTGGGAACATCCAGCAAGGGGTAGATCGTAAACTCATAGGGTTGGGTCGGTGAGCTGTAACCTTTTCCAGCAGCACGGGTACAGGTTTGCACCCTGAGCTTCAAATCGACAGGTATTGCCTGTGACTACTGTTTTCTTAGGCATTGGCATCAGCTTTAGGTGACTGATAATTAATACGAGTTCTTTATTGACAAAGTAGAAAAACCATTAATTTGGTTTTTGTTTGTTTAAAAACACATTTAAAATTCACGGAAAAAGCCAGGAATTTTAAATGCGTGCATCTCGTGAAATGCAAAGATGTGGTGTCCCACAAGAACCCCGGTGTGCGCCGCCTGCCTGAAACCTGGCTCCTGGATTACTATAGGTAGTTTTTCGGACTACAATACAAACTGCTGGGAACCTGTGAAGACTGTGTCTCTTATTGCTAGAAGACCACCATGCTGTTCTGTTGACAGGTAAAGAGTTTTGCCTTTAATTTTACAGCTGAAGAACTCTCATCTGAAATGGCACTTGGAGGTTGAGATGGAGGCAGGGAGATTGAGAGCTAAGCGGTCTGGATCTTGCTCTGGCTTTCTTGCTGACTTAATCTGCAGTTGTGGTCATTTTATCTGGCTGTGTCTTTGTCAATAAGCTCACTGGAGCAGGGATGTAGTCCTACGATGTGCTTATGTGATGTCTGATGTAATGGGACCCTGATCCCAGCTGCAGCCTCAGCAGTTGCATTAACACAAATAAATGTAAGAGGAAGAAAGCGCTTTCTTTTCACCACATAGTAGTGCAGCAGGCTGCTGTCAGGGAGCGTCGGGATAGCAGCAGGCCACCGAGGTCACTTTCCTCATGCTGGTGAACATCATTAAACACAGTGGGGGAAAAAAAAAAAAATAAAATCTGTTCAATCTATAAGGGGTTGTGAGTGATGTGTCCTGAATGACTTGCACATACTCATGCCTTCCTCACAGCGGTGGGGAATACCCATTTGCAGTGAAATTCGGTGTCATCTTTCAGCAGGGCCTTTGTTTTAATCGTCGTTCCTAGGGAGTGGGGAGAGCTCGAATTATGAAGGGGGTGGTTGATGCTGGCTGAGTACCACCGCAGGGAGAGCTGCAGCCTCCTCACTGCTCGCCCTCAGAGAGGCCAGATAAGCTAAAGAGATTACAGGGATGAGGGGATAAATCGGAGGCTACCGTGTGCTCTGCTCAAAAAAGGAAAAGGAGACTCTGTGGACTTAACTGGAATATTTTGTTCCTAACGAACTACCATCATTTGCATCTAATGCAATTTGTGCTGAAATCACGGTCATGTTGTGCCATGGGCAAGGACTTAACGCTGGAAGTACTGAAGCATGTGTTTGGCTTTACTCCTGTGAGTTGTCCCATTGAAATTGAAAACATGCTTAAAATAATAGGACTTTTCTCTCTGTGAGGTGAAGCATATGCCTTGGTGTTTGTAGGTTTACGTGGGTAAACAGGGACAACTGTATCATTTTGCAGAGAACACACATTGTTTCACAGGGAAATATTTTTTCCACCTTGAATTTAAAAACACACATAACTGTGCTAAACCATTTCTGTTATTGTACTCACAAAATTTGTTTTTGCAAGGAAAAAAAAAACCAACCCTGATAATTGGAGGGGGAACAAGGGAAATGAGACCTTTTTTCTCATCTCCCTTGACAGTGGTTCGAAGTGTCTGCAAACATCTGTCCTTGGGGAGTGGTGTCTCCTCCCTGCAGCCAAATTGTGTGGCTCTTGCTCAGGCAGAGAAATGCTCACGGAAGACAGCAGTCCCACAGTATTAGCAGGGATTGCTTGCTTGCATCAACTCCACCAATTGAGGGGAAGTTTGTAAACTGGACCAGAGGCGGCAAGTTCCAGGCAGGAGTTCCAAAGGAGCAAGGGTACTATTTTCAGAAAGCGCCTCAGGATTTGTCTAGACCATGGGTTACGTACGTGTCTGAGCCTGTTCTCGAGTTCAGGTTGGCCCAACATCGGGGTTGTCTGCACGTAAGCATAGGTGCACGCACATGCTTGGGAGCCTGGTGCTCCCAAGCTTTGCGGAGGGACAGAGCCTGTGGCCAATGCTGGTCCAAACCTTTGCTTCTGTGGCCTGTGTGGACTCAGTGTGGCTCCGTGCACTCTTGAGAGGATGCTCTGGCCGTGTGCAACATCTGGCAGAGAGCCAGCAGCATGGCCGGAGAATGTGTGGGTCGTGGCACGCGATGTGCTCTGACTTGTGTTTGAGCCTGCCCTATGCCTTGCAGTAGAGATTTTGCCTAAGTGACTTGAGTGCACTTGCTTCATTAGTTTTAAAAGGCTTTTTCTTTTCCCAAGGTCATACGTGCACGTTTGAAAGCTGCATCCCAAATTCCCTGGGGGTAACTTCTGCCATTGTTTGAAAATTGTTGTTGTTTTGGTGGATGATCCCACAGGCTTCTCCTGGCGGAAATTTAAGGACACTCTGAACTACTTGATGGGGAGTCCTATCAGAGTTACTAGTGGGACTGTGATGAATACTGGTAAAAAATGAATGTCTTCCGGATTAGCCATTAATGGTAGTTTGTATTCCTATCTAATCTGTCCCTGTTGCTTTTATTATTTTTCTCTCCACAGCCTTTTTTGGTTAAATGAAAGTTTAAGCAACATTTTTCCCATTCAATATAAATAGTTAATAACCTCAGGATATCAGAAATGCAGTGCGAGCCTCCTAAAAGCATTTTCAATACACAAGAAGGGGAGGGGGAAAAAAAAAAAAAGAAAAAAAGCCCCCAAAAAACAAACAAAAAAACTCCCCAAAAACCAAACCAGGATCTCACAGTGGAAATCTAGCCTGAGAACCCACATCTGCAAGGTCTTCAGGAGCCAGCTGTAACAGCACAACAGTGGGCTTGGGGTACCGCTGATGGAGGTGCTCCTTGGTACAACCCTGAAGAAATGAAGCGGAGTCCTGATTTTTTTTTTTTTTTTTATTTTTTCCCTCTTCCAAGCCAAATCCAGGTTGAAAAGAGCCATCCTGGTGGCTGCTGTGAGCCGGCAGGAGCCCAGTGGGGAACCCTGTAGAAAGTTGGCTGTGGCTTCCAAGCTGTGGTTTGGCACACGTCCTCTCCAAGACCTCTGCCAAATATTCAGATTTCTTTTTAGTGTTTTTTTTTTTCTTTTTCTTTTCATGTTGGCATTTTATTTAACTGTACCACATGAGTTTAAGGCCGTTAGTTTGATATATTTTGTCACCAGAATGGGCTATTTTGTGCGGAGTTCTTTGATGGAAGGTAAAAATACGAGGTGTATGTGGAAGGTGAACAAATTGCGTTGAGAGAAGGTTGTAGTAAAGGTAACATGAAACAGTAACACTGGTATTAGGTCTGGTTAGTGTCTCTCTCCTGTATGGGAATTTAACATCGCCTTTGCATGCCAAGTTAAAGAAGAGACCTTTGGTTCCCACTGGCAAAGCGTGGGAGAGGGGAGAAACGTGAGCACCCAACAAAACTTTCTGATCTTTCCCCAAATGTGTTAAAAAGTGAGTTCTCCAGCAGTCGGGCTGAGTGAGCGCAGGAGAGGAGTCTGGGGTGATCCTCCAGCACTTCCCTAAATTTTCCTTTCCGAGGGAGTCTGGGATTCCAGTGCGAACCCTTTGCCGAGCCGAATGCTGACTGGGGAGTTGCGTCAGCTGTGGCAGCATTGTTCTGGATCAGCCTGACCTCTTTTAAAAAAATACGTATTTTTCCAACACTAATAAAAACCTTAGCTGAGGTTCTCTCCCTTTCTGTGTGTGTGCCTGAGCACTAAATTAAAAAAAAAAAAAAAAAAATCCCAGATGTGAATCTATAAACCATCTGTTTAAAATAACTATTGTGCAGGACTATAATTAAAAGTTATTTATTATGAATCTTGGGATCCTATTATGGATTTTGACTGACTCCCAGGTTTCTGATTTAGCAAACGGTTTATGTATTTATGAGCCATGTGCCTCTTCTGCACTTCTTGGTGCCAGAGTGCATGTCCTTTAAACAAAAGGAAAAAAAATCCCCCACCCTCCCATAACTGCTGGCTTCTGAATGTTGCTGTCTAAGAAGTTTTCTCTTAAGAACAGCAAAAATCAAAGTATCTGAGAGCTTTCAACAACTCCAGAGACGCCGTTGACAACACAGATGGAGGTTTGGTAATACAGCTCTCCTGCATGCAGCTACTTAGCAACTTTTTAAATGTATGGTTGGGACAAGTAATGAAATGTTATGATTACTGGAGGTAGGAGGGGATGTATTTGGAAGGAAAGGATTTGTTGCTAAAGTCCATTTGCTCTCGCCCTCCTTTTTGCCCTTGTGAAATGGGGAGGGAAGGAGGCAGCAAAATTGAAAAAAACAGATGGACGGTACACTTTAAGAGCAGTGTTTTGGACGACAGGGTGAAGGAAAAAAAACCTGCTGGTGACAATTGCTCTTTGTTTTATCTTTGTACCTTTACACCCAGTGGGCCTAGGAGATCTGCACTGGATAATGCCTGACTGCAATAGACTAAACAATGATTTACCAGCCCTGTTTTATCTGCTGCTGTCCTATGGTTGATCTGCATGGTACATTAACCCTTTCCTCCGCATCTGCTGGCCTAGTTTTCCACAAGATGCAGCGCTGAGATAAAACAGGATTTTCAGAAAGAATGTCAGGGTTAAATCTGGACCGAGAAGAAGCAAGAGGCACTCGGCTGCGCTTCCCCAGAGCTATGCTCGTCTCTGTGTACTACAACAGGGATTTTGCTGTGAAGACTACATCGGGGCAGTATGTTGCAATTGTGGCTCTACTGTATGTTTGTTCAGCAAAAAGCCCCAAAAGGAGCCGTGGGAGCTGCATCCCTGAGCGGTGCTGTACCTCGCACCCTGAAAGAGCAGCCCAGCCCCGATGGGAGGGAGTTAGGCACCTCGGGGTGGCATCTGAAACAGCCAGTTTCAGACCTCTGTGGTTCTTGCCTATAATACCAGCTTGAGAGGAGAAATATCAGCTTTGCAAATCTCACCTCGCTTAGGGCTTAGCCGCTCTTCGTGTGGTGGCAAAGATTGGTTCTATTTATCTGGGATACACAGACCTATCTCTGCAGGCAGGAGGCTGCAGCTCCTCCTCCAAAGGATAGAGCTGATCTTGCTCTTTTCTTTAAAAAAAGAAGAAAAGAAAAGAAAAAAAAACCCCAAAAGAAAAAAAAGGGTGGGGGTGGGGGTGTG
The DNA here is from genome assembly GCA_013389945.1 of Fregata magnificens. Lineage (NCBI taxonomy): Eukaryota > Metazoa > Chordata > Aves > Suliformes > Fregatidae > Fregata > Fregata magnificens. Next base: position 41,183 of record WAAD01018785.1, read on the forward strand.
TGTGAGACACCTCCTGCTCACCTTTTAGCACCGTGCTGTAGCAACTCACCTTTGAGACAGCGATCCAGGTTCGGTGCCCTCTGCCTCCAGAGGCAATTCAAAGATTCCCCTCCTGCTTTTCCCAGAAGCATCCTCGCTGTCAGGACGGGTGGCTTTTGGGAGCATGAGGAACAAGCCCCTTTTCTGCTGAAGCTGGGCCCCTGAGCAGCAAGTAGTTCAAGGTCTACTGGGCTAAAGAAAGGAAATATGAATCTGGAGCCTACTGCTTAAGACACCCTCCAAGCAGGGAGGACCCTTCAGTTCCCATCTCTGCACCGTGGGCCACTAATGTACTTTACGTGGAACAGCTGCTTAATGTAAAACAGCCCTTGGCACTGGGACATGAACTCAAAAATCATCTTCCCCCCTAGGAAACCTCCCAGTCACTAGGCTGTACAGCCCAGGTCCGTTTTGCTTTCTCTTTCCAGTTACTTCCATCCTCACCTGTAATGCAGGTCCTGAGTTTGGGGTTGAGCCACCAGCATTGCTGGTGATAAGGGAAGAAGAGTAAGATCTATATTCGGCTGCCCCACTGGGTTGGCTCAATGGTACCAAACTTGTCATTGGCAGAGAAGATTTCTGATTGAAGTGATCTGGGCCAAATAGCAGACTTCTAGTTAGGAACGGTAACTAGCAAGTAGCTCCTGTTTGAAATACGTGTGTCGGGGTCATCCTTAGGAACATTTTGTGTCACCAACAAGAAGCAACTATGTCAGGAGGTACCTGAGGGCAGAAGGAGGCAGCCGATGCTCGAGGGAGAGGGCAAGAAGCTGCCTGGGAAGCTGGGCTGCATGAGACGACGGCTCCAGGAGTCTCCTGGGAATCAGGGAACAAAAAGAAATACGGAGCTGTGTTCTACTTCTTGTCCCTCTCCCTGCCATTCGCAATAATGATTTCTCCCTCCCTCCCAGAAGAGGGAGTCTGATGGGTAGCTGCCTGCCGGACCCCCTGATGTGGGTCCTACCCAGCTAGGTTGGCTCAGAAGGGCACTGTGCATCTCGCGTCTTGCAGAGGTAAATCACGTTCTCCAAACGAACATACTCTAAACTGGATTTTGCCCTTCCTTCAAACCCGCTTTCACCATGCAGATGATTTTCCCACAGATAAAGGTAACGGGGCCGCTAGGCTTATTAAATCCTTCCTTGAGCAAACTGTCATTAAAGAGAATCAGATCTTAGCAGAACCCTTTAAAATACAGACTGCGTGTAGTCAATTTGGTAAACTTGATTCTACTGCTCCTCAACAGGCTTTATGGAGGGAAAGTCAGGGGGCACTATGTTCACGTAAAGGGAATCAAGATTTCACCCTCTGGTCTAAAAAGAAGTTGTTGAGCCAGTTGTACTGCTGTGCTGTGGCTGCTTTGTGCCAGTCCAGAGCTACAGACCTGACATAAATTCAGCTTAACTCGCCAGTTAAATTGCATTTATGGTTGCTCTGCAAAGCTGGAGTGATGCAGAGCAGCCAGCATGTAGCAGTGACCTGGCTTTTTACAGTAGTCATTTGTGTTGCCGCAGCTGCGCTTTGGGGCTTGATTCTCATTTGCTGATTTCACACGGGCTTGGCGAGAGCGAGCCCTCATTTAAACACTGATAAGATTGAAGTGCCTTTATAGCTCCCATCAAATCAGGCAGTGACTTTAAAGAAAATAAACCTCTGATTTTAGACAAAGAGCTGGAGTGCAATAAAAGCTGTGTGTTATCCTTCACAGGCACCTTGAATAAGGCCACAGGGAGCAAAAGAAAAAGACTGGAAAGCACAGGTTTTTTTCCTTTAGTTTTATGATTTACATTTTTCTAGCCCTTTGATTTTTTGGTCTCTAATTAAGTCATAAGACTGGGTGAGGTGGGTGCTTGCATCTAGTAAATGGCCACCTGTGTTACTCAATGAACTGAGCTACTAATTATAGGTGGAGGTCACTTCAGAGGGCTACTTTCAGTCAGGAATTTAAAGTAGCAAAATTTTACTGAAAGAAACCCCCGAAGTATTTGTTTTCTGCCCTCACTTAAAGGCAAGGGTAAGCAGAAGGGTTGACACCACAGGGGCAAGCTGGGCTACAAATGGAATATTTCGCCTGCCCGCTGTCACACATCCTCTATTGACATTCCTTAATGTGGTCAACGTGCTCTTTGGCCTTGGCCATTGCTGGCTTTTTGCCATAGAAATATGACACTATAATGTACAGTGATTCTGCCTGCTTGTGTTGTTTCATCGATTTTCAGCATTTTGGGGAGCAAGATGAATTACAGTAGTCTCTTTTCTAGTATAATATATAGTAGGCTCTTTTGAAAACCCTCTGGGTAGCTAGGTAATACGGCCAGCTAAAAATTACTTTCAGCAGTGGCAGAGAGTTTTGTTTTCTCTGAGGTTGCCATCTCTTTCTTAGCCGTCTGTCCTTTTGTCACCACGAGAAATGATTCCTGAGCTGTGCAGTTCATGGGGCAGCACCTCAAGACGCCTAGGATATTTTAACAAGTGCATCGTGTAGCTAATTGTTCATTTAAGTAAAGTGGATTTCTTCACTGGGGCACATTTTCTGTACTATGGTGGGTAGCAGTTATGAATTACTGTCTAAGTGGAGTTTAAACACCATTACTTGAGTTCCTGGATAATTCAGACTGCCTTCCTTTAAGGGGAGAAAGGTGTTTTGAATCAGAAGGCCCTTTCATGAAGTGAAAGAGCAAATTGCTAGCCTCACGTTTTATTTTCTGAGTTGCAAGGAACTGAGCTGTGGGTTTGGTTTGCTTGCAACAGCTTTTGTCTTTTTTTTTTTTTTTTTTTTTTTTTTTTTTTTTTTCTTTTTCCAGAATAAGGAAGTGACATGCAAGAGAGAGAAGTGTCCGATGCTCTCCAAGGACTGTGCTCTCGTAATTAAGCAGAGAGGAGCTTGCTGTGAGCGTTGCAAAGGTGCGGTTCCCTTCCTGTTGTTTCCCTCTTTTTAAAATGTTGTCAGTTCACATTTATGTTGCCAGGGATAATACAAAGTTGGGAGCTTCTCAGCTGGGACTTGGCTGTTAACAGAGGCTTGAAAAGGGCAGTAACCACAACTAAAATCAATATGTTTCCAAAGTTGGTGGAGATGCATAAATTCACATATTCGTCCTGTAATTATTAGGTCTTGCACAGACAATCCTTTAGAAATACATCTTTCTTGTACTTCATTGGTATGTTGTCAGTCTTTTGAGAGATATCTCCTGTTCTACCTTTATCTAACCGAAATATTTTAGGTCAAAATCAATCTGCTAGTAGTCACCGGTCAACAGGAGTTCCTTAAAGTTTTTGTGTGGTTGAACAGAATAGGAATAATGCTTCTGAGTAAAAGAGCAGAGTAATTATCTGTGACTATTTTTATTTCTCCCTATACTAGAAACAAACCAACCAAGTTCTATTCATTTTACTAAATATTTTCTGATTCAAATAATAATATTGTGGACATTTTTATTAAAGCCAAAATGGGCAACAGCCTGAACACTGTACATTTATTTATTGACCAACAGTGTATCTTCCAAGCTCTTTAGAATGAGCTAATTATCAAATATAAAAAATTAATAAATGAATTGTGTAAGAATGCATGGTATGTAACTACCAGGCTTAGCCACGTGAAAAATGTGCAAGTAGATGAAGTTGAAAACTAGTCTCTTTTTTAATATCAATGCAGTAAGTAACATGCCCTAAAATACTAATTTTGCTGAGGGACTGTTGACAGTCAATGAGATGGAGAATGTCGGATTGAGACAGCTTTAGTTTTCTTTATTTCTCTGTTGTTTAATTCCCCAGTGGTGATAGAGTGGCTTTGGGAGGGAGATAGGGTAGGATAAATTGTTGGGAAATGCAAGCGTTTATTGCCTTCCCAGAGGAGATACAAATGCAGGAAAACAGATTACACTGAAATTCAGACGGAAGAGGCATATGATGGATATCTCTTTTTCCTGGATGGTTGCAGAGGTTTGTTAGCTGCTGTGCTCGTGATTTGCTTCTGTGGTGCGACTTTGGAATAGGTTTGGCAAGCCCCAATTCGAGGATTTGTCTAAAAGTCTGACACTTAAAAGAAAAGGAAATGAACTAGGAAAAAGAATTAAAGCATTACTGAAACAGTAAGAATTTGTAGTTACAAGTTTTACATAAATTAAATGTAATGTATTTCTTTTGTCAAAATGTGTTTAGTGTCAAGTTTATAGCAAAAGATTCCTAAACGTTGGTTTGATTAGGCTGGAGGTTGATTCTCCGTTTCGATAAAGGGATGTGTGGTTGGTCAATTGCATGAAAATTTCGTATACATACATATGCATATGTGCACAAAATGATTCTACACTGAAGAAGATTAACGTTTCAAAGTTGAGGATAGAGATATTAGTGTGTAAGGGCTATTAGCATTAGATGGAAACTTTAATTCAGACTCCTTGCAAGATATTCTGTTTATCCTGAATTGGGGTGAGTTCCTACAGAACATTATTAATAGCCTTGAGCCTAGCATCTGCAGATTGGTGTGCCTGACATCTCTAACAGGAAAATTGATAGAAATTGTTCAAAAATAGAATTAGGAGGCACACAGATAATTGCAATATAAGGGGGAAGAGTTATATCTTACAAAAATGCTAGTCATTTGAATTTATCATAAGTATATGGACAGAGATATCCAACTGATGTTGTCTTCCTGGGTTTCTAATAGGCATCCAACAAGATCCCTCAACAAAAACTACTAAAGAAACTAAGCAGTTTGTAGAGAAACTCATCAGTTAATAACTAACAGGTGGTGACAATGAATGATTGTTTTCATAATGGAAAAAAGTTACCAGAAGATCCTTGCAAGGATCTCAACTTGTCAACGTTCTCAAAAATTATCAAGAAAAGGGGTGAAGAGGGACACAAAGTTTGCTGCTGCTGACCTGACCTTTTTAGTGTAGTAAAGGAGGAGGGCTGCCTGCGAGGAGCTGCAGAAGGTTCTTGGGATATTGAACAACTGATGACAAAATGGCGAAGGAAGCTAATGTGGATGAGAATAAATGGGTGCACACAGGACAAAATGGTCCTAACGGTACAAATATAATGCTGGGCTCTGAGTTGACAATTACCTATTAACAACTGTTTCTCAGTGTTATAAAAGACACTTCTGTAGCAGGATCAGCTCAACTGTCAGTAGCTCTTCAAGGGGAAAACAAAATTTTGGCTAGAAGGACATTTGTTCTGATCCAAGATGGCAGTTCCTATGTACTTGCAAGAAGAGCTTTAAATTTCAGAATTTAAAAAAAAAAAAAAAAAAAGACTCTTGAGGGCTTAATTTTCAAAGTAAATGCAAAATTTCTGAACAAGTTTTTCTGCTCTTTCTGAAAAGTAAAGCTAAATATACACCTGTATAACTACAGCAGTCCTGACACCACAGATTGTCACCAGGTTGTTCTGGTGCCATGGGAAGAGACTGATGGAGACACCTCTATCCCCGGGGAAGCTGCTTGTTCTCCTGCCGCTCTGAATGCTACTGAAGGTCCTGCTCTGTTCTATGAAAAACCCAAAATGAGTGTCCCGTGGGGAGTATTTGGGGAATCAAGGGTGCAAACACCAGCCTGGCTGTGTAGTAGTTCAGCTACTCGCTTTGGTGTCCCAGCAGCCCTGCGGCACTCCCCATGCAGAGCTCAGCTGCAGCTGGCACTTGGTCCTGCAGCGCTTATTCTCAGTCACTATTTTGTCAAGCTGCCAGAGTGCCTATAGGGAATGCAAGCAGAAAAAGGGAAACAGGGATTTTAATTTTTTGGGGGTTTTTTGCTGGTTGCATTTAATCTAAACCTGAAAAAAATGTTACGAAGACAAGACATCAGAATCTGATGGCTTTTTTCTTTGATTCAGTCCCAAAACCTAAAAAGACTTAATCAGGCCTTACGGGCTATTGCCAGCTCTCTTTGATAGCTTCACATCTTCCTACCTTGTGAAGAAATGAATGAATGAATGGCTTCTGTCATTTGAGTACGACGTCAGGAGGATAACATCAAGACCAAAGGGTATGTTTCCAGAATTGGCTTGTGTAGGAAGGAAATCACCACTCGTGAATCATTTGTGACATTGCTGCCAGGATATTTTATTCTATTATGATGACTGCATGAGGACCGGGTATGTAGGCCCACTATCTCTGATAGCAAAGTAGCAGTCTGAAATGAAGAAAAACTATATGCCCGCAATGGTGCCTCCAGCTGAACTCCCGTGTTTAGAGGTTTGCATGCAGGAGAAACCGAATTGTTGGTAGAGGATTTGTCCTGCAAATGGTTGTGTGCTGAGCATAACTCCCTGGCTTCCGTGTGGGTATTTGTATGCTACTTAGATAATTTCTAGCACTTTTTTCCTTTTTCTTAATAAACAAAAAAGTAAGAAACAGCAGCCAAGTGTAGCTTTTGCAATCAGAAAATTCATTGTGGTGGAAACGACATGTTATCCCTAATGTATTAAGAGATTTGGCTTTACTTAAGATTTTAATCCTCCAGACTAGCAATGTGTTTTAACACTATTCTTAACTTTAGGCTCATAGGACCTTGGATCGTAAAGTTGGTGGGGCAAGGCTCTCTTTTGCTGGGTGTTTGTGCAAAGTCTGGACCAGGGAAATGTAGGCCCATGATTATGGCTCCCTGCTGCAAGGAGAATGCAAACACCTAAGTATAATAGTGAAAACTTTCAGTGAGATTATTCTTCTGACAGATACTCACTGTAGTTTATAAAACATTCTATATACCTCTAGCATACTATTCATTTTGAAAATATTAAAAAATTAAGCCCTCTTATTACTTTAGCATAGGATAAATAGGCCACTTTTCATTTCTCATTTTATTTAATATGTTTAATGAAAACATATGAGATCATTGAGATTATAGAAATAGATTTGGCAGCATTTTCTTATTTAGTTGGATGGAAACCTGTCACTTGCATATAGAGCTCTCTACACCTCTAATAATAAGGTATTTGCTTTCTGAAGAAGTGGTATTACCGGCTCAGGACTGCATAAAGTTTGCATTTCTAAAATTGTGTACCATATTCTACTCTTTTACCCCTAAGAATTTGAATCTTCCATGGATGTGCAACGACAAAATTCGTGGGTATTTGTTACAAAAACCAGATATGATTTGTTCTGAAGTTTCTTTCATTTCACATGTGCAATTTTGCTTTTTCTGCCCTTGTTACCTTTTGAGAGTTACTGTGGGGTTTTTTGTTGTGTGGGGTTTTTTAAAATTAATTAATGATCTTAGAGGTTCATATGCTGTGCTCTATTGATCTGGAGTCTTGCAGAGAATGGAATCACAGCCCAGGCAACAGCAGCGCTAGTTCCCCTGAATATTGAATATCCAAAGCTATCATAGTTAATCGTGCATTTCTTGGAAAGGATATCAAATATTATGGTTGAGGATTGCAGCCAATTTCAACTATTAGGGCTGGCTTGCAAAGGATGTTAGAGGAAGGTTATGAGTTTATCAGTGTTCTGGCTACTCTACTAACGCCCTGCAGGAGCCATACATGCATTTGGCACTTTGTTCGCCTGTGGACACCCCTAGGTGAGATACCCAACACCAGTTTGGTGCCCCACTGTAAGACTGACCGGGGTGGGCCTTTGTGTGGGGCCCTGATGGGGCACTATAACTTGGAGCCCATCCTGGCACACTCTAAGGCAAGCTTTCAGAGACAAGGGTGCAACTTAATACATGAATGGAGGGGATAGGCTGGCAAGATAATGATATATTTTCCTAACAAAAGCTTTTTCACCTTCATCTGAATAATCTAGTCCTGGCATCTGTCAGAGGCTGGTTACGGAAAGAGATGGTTTGGGGACATAATCAAGCCTTAACTTTTCTCTTGGCCTTTCTCACTGTCTCTCAGTCTCTTGGTAGTGTGCTCCAGCTCTGAACCAGGAGGCCTGTTTCTTGAGGCTGGAGGCACAGGTTTATCTCAATGTTCATTCAGTTTCTAGCTTTGCATTTCAAGTAAGGCAGGGATTTTGAAGCAGTGACATATAGCCGCTAAGGACAGTGTCATCCAGTATCATCATGGTGCCAGCTCTGATTACTTCAGGTTATGCCTAAGAAAAGGTCTCTATTTCTCCATCCTTCCTCTGAGTTAACTCTTTTTACAAAGGTCTTAGCACACACATTTCATATCGCTTGAATATCTGTTGTATACTGTTGTGTTCAGTAGAGCCTCAAATTTCAGATTTTCTTATTACCTTGGTTAATATAATTTTCCATTTATGTAAGAAGCTTTTAATGAACCATCTTGTCATGTTGTCCTAAATACTTTTGCAGTCAAACATCAGTTACCCAGACTTTTACAATCACAGAGAAGTTGTTCAGGACCCTTGTATTAGAAAATAGCACAAGATGTCCATGGTGATACATGGATGCACTTGTACCTTGTGTGTGGACATTGTGTCCAGTGCAGCAAAGTAAAAGGTAACTGAAGACGAGGATGGAGGCTTCACACAACATTCACATGTAACGTTTCTCTGGAACAACATGACAAACATCTTAGGACACTTAAAACTAGAATAAGAATTTCTTTTACTGTTTGAAGCTGTAAGCTGTACTGATCATGAACGATTTTGCTGGTGTGAGGAAATTGGGTATAAATGGCAAGTAACTGCGTCACCAAGCAACATCATTCATGACTCCCCTCGTAACCATGAGAGGTCACATTTCTCCAGCTTCCCGGCTTGGCAAGCACATTGAGTATCAGCTCAAGATTCAATGATGGCTCTAACTATATGGCATTTTGGATTGCGAGGTTCTTATGGGCCCTGCAGAGTGACTTTCCCCCCCCTGTATATATATTTGTGAAACACAAGACATTTGGGAAGGTGAAATTCAGTTCCAGTGGGGTGCAGGGGGCAAAAGCAGCACCGGAAGGAGTTGATGTTTTTGTTTCTGCTGCTATTTGCTGAGCAAATGTGAGCTGCTTTGCATCATATGCCTGTGAGCTGTGCAGTCCTGGCACAGCTCACCCCCGTGGCCACTTTGCTCTGCTGTGTTGTACGCCCTTTATACGGCCCCTGTGCCTTGTGTCCCTTGGGTATTATAATTGCCATGGCTCAGCTGCAAATAGGTTTGATTGTACTCAGTTATGGAGGAAAGAGTTGGATTTTCACTGTTTAGAGTTAGACTTAATAAGCATGGGAGATTTTGTATATATTTTCATGCTTCTGTGTTGACAAATGAAGACCAGGGTTACCCAATAGGAAGTTTAATTTTCTAGTAGCTGTCAGTGGCTTTACCATCATTAAGACATGAAAATATATTTTATAATAGGTATATGTGTGATTCACAGTTCTCTTATTTTGGCCAACAGATTTCATGCCAGGGAAATACTGCAGAATGTGCAAGTTATTGGGTTTTTTTTTTTTGTTTGGGGTTTTTGGGGTTTTTTTGGCTAGAACTGGTATTTAGTGTTAGCACTGGATACCTCCCTGAGGATTAATTTATCAAACACTAAATAAAACATGTCTTCTGACTGTTTTCTTTTTCCTAATGTTTATTTTCCATGCCAATAGAGAGATTACTTTTTTAAATAGAAAGTGGAGGGAAAGCAAGAAAAAGACTTAACAGGAGAAGAAAGATGCTGAAGAAATGAGGGATGGGGAGCCAGTCTATTGTGCACCAATCTATCACTTTCTCTTGGGAGAATACGGAAATGACTTGTCTATAAAATTCTCATTAGCCTAAAATAAGCAAAAATCTCTTCTGGAATCTTATTAGGCAATGTCAAATTGAGTAATAAAGGCTTGTTTTTAATGAACTCCTGAGGACACTGGTTGAGCTTTAGCACTACTAAACTCTTACAGTCAATTTCCCTACCTTCATGATACTGCTCTGTGCTGGGGTGTCTGGGGAAGAAAAAAAAGGCTCATTTAACAATGTTACTGGATTTGGAAAGATAAATGGCTTCCTGATTGTCAACTTGTCCACATGCCAATAACAAAATCTGCTATAATTTGCCTCTCTTGTTATTCTAGTCCAATTCCATGTGAGGATGCTTGTTTTGGAATTAAATTGCTCTCTTTCAAATTAAATCAGCCAAAAGTTGGTTTATTATGTTTGAAACTAAGGTGCTCAAGTAAGGCATGCACAACATTGAAACAAAGTAGCTAAATTAGTAAATTAGAAGTGATTTAACTATTTTATGGTCCTTTATTGTGCAGGAATGACTCAAGTCTGGAGGATCATTTAGCCTTTATGAGGTGACTAGAAGGTAATTAGCAGTTTCCACTGCATACACAACAATTGACCAACTTCAAAGTGTTCAGTGGTTTGGTTTGATTCAGATAAGCAACTGTCAGCTTGCATATTTATCCAGGACTTATCTGAACTATTTGGGCTGAAGTAGGTAATAGGAACAAAACCTACAACTAGCTGAAAGTTAATATTTTACATTAATAAAACACCAGCTATTCTTAAAGAAAGAAGCAGGAAAGACTAATAAATTAGGACACACTCCTTGGCTGATATGAATCACCTTAGCTCCATTAAAACTGATAGAGACCACTGACATTTAACTTCCTTCCGTATGTGGAATCCTAAAGGTTTTCCTTATGGGGGTATACGTCACGGGATCAAATTTACCTATTAATGTCGAATCTGTTACTTTTCATGTACTTCTTAGAACATTCTCAGGCTTTTTGGGTTCCCCTCTTGAAAACCTCTTCTGTAGCCCTTTCTTTTAAAGTTTTGTTTTAAGTATGTATTCAGGCAGAAGTAAGACTTTGCTGATGCCTTTGGACATGAGATATTCAGTGACCACTACTTTCCAAGCCAAGTATGATGGACCTTTAACCATGGATGAGCTAGAATGGCTCAGCTGAGTTGGCGCAGGGAGGCAGGTGGGTTTCAACTCGGCTGAATTTAGGTGAGGCTCATAAACTTCCATGCTATGAATAGGTGGGCTAGGAAAGTCTTGGTGTGTGTTTGCAGGTGTCAGCTGAGAGATTTGTCCATTGAAAATGAGGTTCAGAAAAACTAGCTGGTATGTGGGCTTTGTTTCCTTTTCCTTTTGAATAGTGAGTGGTGGGTGTAGCTCTGGGGCGTACAAAGGGCAAAGTGTCAGGGCACACCTCTGGTCAGGGACAGGTTAAAATCTTACCCGGAGATTGTAAAGCACTTCCTTTCTTGCCCTGTCTTCAGTTTGCCTGACCTTCAGCCTTCCCCCAGCTCTCGCCAAGCCTGTCTGTGTTACTGACTAACTCTCCCCTTCTTTTGTGCTGTTTTCTGCAACTGAGCATCTGATCAAATCCAGCTCCCACCATGCCTCGCTTTGGTGCTTGCACGATGCTGCTCTGACTCCTTTATTCAACCTACTGGCCTGTGCCAAAGCTTGGGAGCAGTCTTAGCATCTCCAGTGCTTCTGCAGACTTTTCCACCCTGGCCTCCATTTCTAAATTACCCTTTTGCTGCCTGCAAGCTCTCTCTGCCATAGTTACTTCTGGTGTGCTCTCCCCCCAGTGCTGCCGGCACCACGTACCAGTGACAGAAGTGGCTCATGGGCAGGTGGAGTTCGGCTCCTCCCTTGCTGCTTTCCACAGGGACAACGGCTGGTGCTGCGGGTGGAGGATTTTGTAGCATAGCTTGGATATGCACTTCAAGAGAGAGCAGTGGTGACTGCATGGGTGCGTGACCTTCACACTTTCTCGACCAGACTAATCCTTGAACTGAAAATTTCAGTTTAATATGCACATATGTACATGTAGATTAGCCCAGGGTCATTAGCTTTTTTACAGAGAAAACATTTTAAATTAAAGAACATAATTGGTGAGCAAATATGCAAGGTATTTTGCAGTTGTTAGTTTCCAACCTGGCCCTTGATTCTGCACAGTTTTGAAGACACTGGACCCATCTGGGAAAACACACGCACGGATATTTAACAACCCAGCTCGTTCCATCTTGAGTGTCCAGCACACGTGTAAACTTTTTCTCGGACTTGGGCAAGTATGCCAGTATGGCTTGGACTTCTGCAACTTGAGGGTACTAAAATGCATTGAACAGGCTCTGCTATCCATCAGGGTTTGCGGTGGGCAGTGAGACTGTGCTACAAGATTAGCTTGGTGTTTTTCGGAACGGGACTTCAAAATGCGTAAAAGGAGTATAGGGCTTCACGTTCCTCTTTTGACATGTTGGCTTATGTGTGTGAGAGCTCATGCAGACCTTTCTTAATATGCTGAAAATCTGAACACTTCTTTATTATTCAAAATCACTTCATAGGGGCTTTGCTACTCAAAAAAAAAAAGAGATTCAGATGTATACTTTGTACCTTTCAATATTTGTCAAAGATTAAATTATCACAGCCAGCTCTTAGACTACTGATCGACTCTTTTAAAAACATACCTGTTTCAGCTTAGGTAAGTGAAATGGCCACAGCACCTGCAGATTTCTCCTGTCTTGCTCTGTACTTAGCCTGGAAAAATGTCCGAGTACTGCAAATCCTGAAACAGAAGTCTTCTGTTGTTTAAGATCTTAACTGGAGGCAGTTAACACATTCGTAAATGATCTCTGTATATCAGGTTTTCTTTAAATTTGGGGTTGAATACAAAATGATTCTGTGGGTATTTTAAGTTCCTCAGCAGTTTGGAGCTGTGACCCTCAAGTTTTCTTATACAGTAGACTCAAAGAGTTACTGGTGTAGGGCTGATAACTTGCCTTTATTTTCAGAAGGGCATAAAATGTAGCCCAAAGCAGTTCGGGACAGTGCACCCTGCCCAGCAGAGAATGACTTAGAGTAGCTGCTGAGGTAGGGTGTGGAAAGAGAATGGTGCCGTGGGCATTGTTTGCCTGATTGTAGTTTTGTGCTTGGTGACTCTATGTATGTCTGTGTTTCAAAGTCTCTGGCAGGACTCCTGTTGGTTTCGTGGGCTCTTTGATCAAGCCTATTTTGAATAAAATAGACTAGGAAAAAACCCTCAAAGCAGTAAATGGAAAAATGAGCATTTTTCCTGCAGAAAATGGGGTATGTGTTGCTTTTAAAATTTTTTTTTCAGAAACACTTTGGCTCTCCAAAGGATTAATTTTTAATTGAAACAATTTTGCATTAATAAACTAACTCTTTTAAAACAAATACATTTTTTCCCCTTAATATGTCTTTTCTAGTGTTGCTTTTCTGGCTGGATATTTTATTCTTTTCTTTGTGCTCCTTTTTGGTTTTCTCTTTCGCAAAATACCAGAAAACAGTGAAAGAGTGGGAAGGAAACTAGTAGGAACATGTAATAAAAAATGTGAAAATTAATGGGTTTTTTTTCCAAACAGCTCAATGAAACTTCATTTTGCACAAAAAATGCTTGCCGATCCTGCGCACGGGCAAACCAACCTATTTTCTGTTAACAAAGTTGTCATATAATGCACAAAGACATATAAAGCCAAAGCCTGTGGGACTCCAAAATGTCCCCACTCAGAGATTCACCACCCACACAGAAGAGCCTGATGGCTTTTAGTGTATGTGGATGTTGATCCCTTTTGTCATGAAAATGAAAAAAGATATAAAGAAGGGGTAGCTCTGCCAATGTCAGTGCCTCCATGCTGAGCTGCGCTGGCTGAAGAGCTCTCCCAGGGGTTTTGGTTAACGGATGAGGATAGCACAGCCAGGCTGGATGATGAACATTTCCAGCCCTTCTCTTACCCTCTCTCCTCCGTCTCCCCCTTCCAATGCATGGATGGCTGAGCAGCTCCTGAATGGACAGCAGAGTAGCCACCGACATCCATTTTTAGGTAATTGCCACTGATTTTGGTTTGTCTTGAACAGTCATAGTTTATAAGGAGTTTGGCCAGTTATGCACCAGGAGCAGACATCTGAGGTGGAGGTTGCTTCCAGCCCTCCCAGGGCACAATCCGTCTTGTCAATCCCAGCTCTCAGCTCTACCTCTTCTGTTAACCCAGGGGAGAGGATGGGTCGCATTTAGGATGCTGCTCTGTGATCCTCATCAGCAGGATGATTGCATTCAGCCTAACTGCCATGCTTCTCTCTCTTCCTCTAGACTGCAGTTTTGGAGGAAATACGTACAACAGCTCTATGAAATGGCACCTCCCTAGCAATCCCTGTGTTACATACCAGTGCCAGGTAAGGTTGTCATCAGCATCATGATAATTGAGTCGTGAGCTTTTCCCATGAAATTCTGAGCCTTTTTTATCCAATCCAAATAACCTGAAATATTTTATACCCAAAGCATAATACAGAATTGCATCTAGAGTAGTTTAAATCCACTCAGATGTGGCCAGCTATAACCAAACATTCAGAAGGGTAGGTTTTATATGACTCGACTACCCAAACGTTGCTGAAGGAGAGGTATGCAGCCCTGCCATTACCTGCTGTCTTGACCTTAAACTAAGTCCTCATTTTTAAGCATGCTAAGCCTTTTCTGAGATACATATTATTATTTCAGTAATTGGACACTTGTGTGTGTATGTGTCCATGGGTTTTACTTAGGATGTTCTTTAAGAGAAACCCACAACCAAATCTTCTTTTCCTGGGCTCCTGTGCTGTTACCACAGTGGAATTTTTGGTAGATAACCTAACTGCAACCATAGTATTTGCAAGATTGTCCATTTTCAGGCACAAAACAAGGAATTATGTAGGTAATTTTAGTTTCTGGCTGTGAATAGATCTGCAATTTTTGCTTATAATTTGATCCAGTTTTAATAACACTCAAGCAGCTACTAAGAATTGCAACTATTGGAAAGAGGAGAGATGAATGAGTATGAAGAGCTTCTACAAATAGGAGAAAAGGGTTTCAAGATTTTTCTCTTTTTCTGTGATACTTCTGCTCTATGAAACCCACCCACATTTTTAAAGACAAGTGCACTGAGAAGCGTGAAGTTGGAGCAGCAGTATTCTATATCCTTTCAATTCATGAAAAGATACTCACAGCTTGAATTTAGATACTCTGATCACTACTAGCTACCTGAAATGAGCAATTCTTTATTGCTTGTTTCAGCGTCTAAATGCAAAACTGGGTGATCCTGTTTACCCTAGACCCACACATTTAAAAAACAGGTTTCCCTTGCCTCCAAGTGCAAAGTTGCAAGCAGCAAAAAAAGTAGCAGCCTTTTGTGCACAGATCCTCACACCCAGATTTGTTCAGGGGGACTCTTGACTTCTCGAACAAGAAGTACAGGAAATGTTAATTTACTAATACTTATCAGGCGAAGCATCAAAGATAAGCGTCTCCCCTCTACAGAACAAGATGCTTTTATCGGCTTTCTAAGTCTTTTTTCCTCCAAGAGGAGAGGGACGAGAAAGCCTTGTGTCTGGCCTGTGTTCACCAGAGCTGCATGGCAGATTACTGAGGCTAAGGATTCCTGATAAAGCAGGATTCCTGTTCCTAAGAAGGTGCTTGGTTTCTTACCTGATGCATTTTAAGGCAAATCCTGTGTCTGGAGTCAGGGAGACTCAAGTAGATCTTTTGACTGTGGATTAACCTGAATCCCGATACCAGGCAGCAGGTACAGAAAGAAAAGAGGTTTTGAAATCCAGTGCTCCGCAGCATGTGCCGTGCTTTAATTGTACCACTAGCAATTGTGGATTTTTGCTTGTTAAAGCAGCCAGAATGCTAACAATGAACATGTCTGATCTGCTTCTTTTTCAGGAAGGAGTGATAGTAGAGTCGGAGGTACAGTGTGTTGTTCATTGCAAAAACCCTTCCAAACTCATGGGAATGTGCTGTCCTGTGTGTCCAGGTGAGATTTCATGGGAAGATGCTGTTCCACATGTGCAACTGTATTTCTAATGGTAACCAACATTATCTGGGAGGTTTCCTCTAACTTCTCCGTTATGCTTGACAAGTTACTAAAATGTGGGCCAGTGGCTCGCGAGGTACTAAATGACACAAGAGCACGCTTAATATTTTTTTGTGGAGGACATGCAGACTGGGGGATGCATAGGCAATAGCCTGTGGCAATAGTCACATACGTATTTATGTTCTTCTTCATAGGGTCTGGCAGCTGGGTGTGCCTGGCTGATGAGTGGGATTTTGTTAGGAGGGGAAGTATAAGAGTAATCCTAAAAGAGGAAACTCACTTTTTGAAGGGGAGCGGGTTGCCTTTGTGAAGCACAGTGGCAGATTAACCTGGTTTTATAGGCTAATTTAATTTTAACAGAGGTTTTGTAGGTAAGCACTGCTCCAGTTGTGATATAATGGGTTTATTATGTTCTAATTTGTTATAATTTCTGCCAACATCTAATATAAATTCAGGGAGTAAGTATAAGTAGTAAAAAGCGAACAGCTTAGAAAAGTGTTTCAAAGCTACTTTTAATGGAAGATCTGACTTAGCCTTAACTTCATTGGTGCAAATTTATCTGCTGTAGAAGGATGTTTTCTTTACCCCAAAAGAAATTTGGGTGTTCTCAAGGCCTTTGTAAAGGCTTCTGAAGTGATTTGTATCAGAGAGGATGGTACAATTTACTTTTCATATTGTCCTATGGTGGGGTGTGTTATAGGGAAAAGGCAGCGTGCTATCCTGAGCTAAACTTATTCAAATGCTGTTTTCTAGGTTGTATATTTGAAGGGAGACATTACAATGAAGGAGAAGAATTTAGGCCTGAAGGAAATAAATGTACCAAGTGCTCTTGCATTGTAAGTATTTGCCTTTTGGCATTGTATCTCCCTGTATGAACTTCAAAAGGCACATTATTATTGCCATAACAAAGCAAAAAATAGAAGGAATTCCACACTATTATGCATTCTTCTCTTAGAGTTCAAGTTTCTATTGAAGATTGCACTGCACTAATACATTATATCACTTGTATTCTCTGTTTATTGTCTTTTTTGTGACCTCACACTGTGCACAGATAGAGCAGGATATTTGGGAGAGGCTCGATGTATTAAATTAGTGATGCTTTTTTTTTTTGTGATGGGATCATGCAGGAGGAGACAGAAAGATTTTGGGGTTTCATCTATTGATCAACATTTATTAGATGTTTCCTTAAACTGATCTTTCGCAAGGATTCTTCTCAGCTGTACGTGGAAAGGGCCTTTGCTCTGAATTACTGAGTGAAAGGATGAGGGTAGCCTCCTTAGGCTGTCCCAGGTGGATTTTGGCTTGACGCTTAATGAAAAGGTCATATCCTGGATTTTATCCTTCCCTAGCAACAATATAGAGAGGAAGTAATAATTACATCCTTTGGGTAATGAGCACAGGCTTCTCTTTCACTTCCATTAAGTTAAAAGATAATGCTGTATGAGTTGGGGCAGATAACTTTGACTGTATTGGTGTGATCTGAGAGACCAGTAAAATGCCAAGTTCAAATCACTGCTTTTCTTGCAATCTATGGGCTGGTTATCAGCAGAAAATGCGAGACCAGGGAACTCTACATTTCAGTAGAATGCCAAGAGTTTTGTCAGTACCGGGCACATCTCTCCGGCATCATGAAAATAAAATAAAAAAGGGAGGAGAGAAGGATAGAATTTAAAAATGAATATGTGTGTATACATAGACACACACACACATTTAATGAAGCTGCTGCAGAGAACTGTTTTGCAGGAAAAAATCCCGGTAATCTGCAAAATTAATTTACACCAAGTCATCACTGCTACTGTGGAGAATTAGGCTGCTCAGGTGGGTTGGTTTTGTTTTTGTTTTGTTTTTGTTTTTAAGTTTTAATCCTGGAATAATGAAAATATGCCGTCACACATGTCACGGTGATATACACCCTGGGCTCCTGCTCTCTTGAATGCCTTCTGTCCCAGGCTGAGGAACATTGCTCCTTCTGTACTCGGTGGGTCCCCCTCTCACTTCGGGTCCAGCTGTAAAGCAGTAGCTTTACACTCTGGCTTTCCTTAGTCATGTTCCTCAGAGGAAGGCAGGTCTGAATGGCTGAGAAGTCTGTGGAGACATGCTTGAGTCTTTACGGGCTGTGCTTTGCTCTTTCCTAAGTACTGTACAGATATTGCCTATTGCCCAGTTGTTGGCAAGCCAATATCTCCTTAATCAACTTTCTGTTGATCAAATAGCAATTTAGCAATTTTGATTAAATAGCAATTAAATCTAATTAAATAGCAAAAGCAACTGTGCCGAGAAGAGTGTGTGTGTATCTGGGGGAGAAAATGTAAACAAATACAGGGTATGTAGGGTCAGACCTGAGGGTCTTTCCTTGACAGTTACCATTCCCAGGTACTTCAGAGAAGGAAATGCATCAGCTACTGATAGTAAAAGATTTAAAGTCCCAAGCAAGGGGCTTAACAATCCCTTCCGAGAAAGGTGGTCTGACAGTTTTAGATGTTAACGTCATCTGTATAAAATGTCCAGCTCTAATTCTGAATCTTACCGACAGCAAAAGAAACGCCATCTGTGTGTAAGCCGCACCTGACCCTCCTTCCCTCTCTCTGCAATGCTTTTTTTTTTACTGCCTCTTGCCTGTTTCCTTCAGAATTTGGGCCCATGCTAATTCCTATGTAATTTAAATTGGAAGCAAATAACAGGAGCGTCCTCAGGGCTGTGATAGTGGTTGGCTGCCTGCTTTACATCCATTCCCTTTGGGGAACGGGTCCCCACTGAGTCTTTTGTCTAAGCAGTTGGTGGATGTCTTCTTTAAAGATACCTATCTGGTCACGCGATGTGATGGGAACAGGCTTGTGTGTGATGTGCTGTAACTTGTGCAGGCTTTAATAGATGAAAGGTAGCTCCTCACCCCAAATTAGATTTTTCTGGGATTTGAGATTGTAACTATTTAGTGAGTCGTTTGTGGAAACATGGCAGAGGAAGTGGCACAAATTATTGTCAAGGTATTTTGGAGGGGGTGGTGTTGTAAGGATTCAAGACACCTTCACTTCAGGGTGAATTCTGCATTTTACTTCAGAGCAAGCTTTTCTAACAGTGGATTATTCTGGACTCCATAGGCCATCACTGTCCCGGGGGTAGCTCGGGCTGGGACTGCAGCTGGCGTTGAACAGGAAGAAAGTAAGGAGGGATGGCTGGGGCTTGTTTTCCCAGAGAGATGCAGGGCTGTCCCGCACTCACTAAATGTATTAAAATGAGGTATTACTTACAAAAAAGCAATTTTACAGTTGCAAAATGATGCACTCAAAACTCAGCAGGCCTGGACTGTGGGGCCCAGTCTTTGGAAAGCTCTTTGGTAGTTCAAGTTTGTGGTATTTTCAGCTCAAAGCGGTGCCTGCGGGACACTATTGAGCTCCTAAAGAATGTGAAATAGTTGCTCAGATTTTTTTGTTGTTGTTCTTAACACGCATTGCTTGTGCAAATGAGGACAAATGGAGATCTTAGGAGTTGGGGATCCCTATCTTGGCGGAGCAGACCGGCCAATTGTGGGGCTTCCTTTGCGTTCCTCGGCCCCGAAGGGTCGGGAAAGCAATGGCACGGCTACACCTGGGCAATTCACTCAGTCCTTACCCACCATGCGTTCAACTCGTTAATATGGTTTCTGTTTAACACCACTTGTGGTTCTATTTATCGTCTACTGAAAAACGGACCAAACCCACCAAACTCATTTCATGTAGGTCACCAAAACAACCCATTAGCTAATAACTTTTGGGTTGCTACCAAGCCAGGCCACGCTGGCGGCGGTGAGGCGGAGATGAAAGGCCCTGTATTCCATTACCGCTCTCCTGAGCGAGCTGCTCCTTGGGGCGACTAAGATTTCTTGCTGAAAATGAAAATGTATCGCCTCTCACTCAATGCATATTGCCTGTCAGGAGCGAACGAGCTGGCTTTTAATGACTCGGTTTCTCTGGGGAGAGGCATTTGTGTAAGAAAGGTGGACGGGATAATAGGGATCTCCTGGCACCCCGGCTGAAACCCAGCTGTCTTGCAATAATTCATCTGTCTGGCCTGTTCCTGCTTTTTGTGATAGGCCAGCGGCCTGTTCTAGAGAAACCTTGGATATTTTCCCTACCATAAGCACCTACTTAAATGAAGGACTGGTTGCTTTAATCAAGTGTTATTTCTCAGATACTATTTTTACGAGGTCGAGAGTGTGTTTCTGCTTGCACAGTGAGAGCACTTGGCTTACATGTTTCCTTTCCTACAGCCTGCATTAAAATAGTCAGACTGTGATTATCTTAAATGTTTTCATTTTCTCTTTTGATGTAGCACGTTTGGGGGAAAAAAAAAAATAGTGGAGGGGGAAGGAGAGAGAGCCAGGAAGGGAGCAGAGGAGGTTTGGCAGGAAAGTGACCTTGTGTGAGAGAGTAACCATGGAGAAGCTTATCTTTAAATGGTAGTATCCAAACTTATAACTAGCCCCTTTTGACTCACACCGCTGTTACCCAGACTGTGGGCGCTGTGCGTTTCGGCATGCGAGGCATGCGGCGGTACGAGGCACCACCATGCTGAGAGCGCGCAGCACTATGGAGACGCCGCAGCCCAGGACCCGTCTTCCTCCGCACCCCTGCGGGGAGAAAGGGGAGTGGACCCGCTTGGGAAACAGTTGGAGGCTGGATTACGGCATTGCTGGGATGGCCAAGGGCCGGGAGCAGCAAGGGTCACACCGTCTTTCTGTCCTGCAGGGAGGCAAGTCGTGGGGACGGCCATTGGCAGGGTGGTCATACACGTTTTGTCCCCAAGCAGCATCGTTTTGCTTCTTAGCTGCTCTTCCAAAATTATTTGAAGCAAGTGGAACCCAAATGGCTGGAAGCAGAGCGCGGGGGTTTGGGGCCCTTGGAGAGCTGAATTTAAAAGCATCTTCGGCTCGATCTCCTTTGCATCATCGGGGGCTTTTACACCACTGCTCAGGCGTGCTCAGAGGGACTCAAGACGCACACAGCTCCTGGTCTGCAGGTGTACGTGTGGGTCTGTGCAGGAAGCATCTTGTCACTTATGTTCCTGAGTGCTAGGGTGCAAAAGCTGCATAATGAAAATTTTGCACAAAGAAAAGGAAATCGCACCGAGGAAATCTGTTCCTAAATCAATGAGTAACAGGCATTGCAACTGTGATAAGTAATGAGAAACTACATATGTTAGTGTTTTGGACACTGAGAGTGGAATTCATCTTGTCTAGCTCCAGCTATTCAGAAGTAATGTGTCTGGTCTGAGCTACTTATCTGGGCTCCTCTTCAGTTAATGGAGAGAGAGAGATGTGGGATGGATTACTCTCCGCAGATGCCTATCGTCCTCCACTAACTACAGGGGGAGCCTGCCCGGCTCCCTGGCCTCTGAGATGGCTGAAGATAGCTGAGATGGATCCGGCCCCTGCAGTCAGCTGGGTGATAAAGCACCCTGATACTGCTTTAACAGCTTGGCTTTAACAGATATTGGGAGCTGCTGAAATAAGTTCCCACTACAGCGGACTGCGGGGGAGGTACTCCAGTCTACTGGGAAACTCAGGAGAACACACAATTAAAAGTATCCTCAGTGAAGGCTGGTAGCAGAAGCTACATCCAAATTCAAATTTCCATCCTCAGTGCAGTGCCAAACACTGATCTTCCCAAATTTCCATGTACTCCAGCTGCTTTGATTCAGCTCCAAACTCCAGCAGACACTGTCTGCCCCCACTTTGGGGTCTAAGAAACATAGACAAAGAGTTGTAGTCAGGGGTGGAAAAGCAAAGAGTTGGTCTTTTGGTAGGAGTGCTCACTTTCTCAAAGTTAGTGACATAAGTAGAAGCAGTTGGCTTACGGGTGGATGCAAAGGGAGAACAGTAAGCATTCAGAAATGGGATATGGAGGGGTGCTCAGCGTGTCTCTCTGGGAACCCCCCACAAGTTTGGCTGCAGATTTTTTGCAAGGCTAGACAGTTTGGTTTTCTGACTAGCCTAATGAAAACACAATCTTCCAGGTAGGTGAAGAAGTATGGCTGTGCAGGTAGGTGTGGAAGAGCAAGGGCTTGGTATGAGCTGAACTTCAGCAAGAAAAATAATGCAGCATAGAGACATAGACAGTGTCCTGTTATTTATTCTTTCTTTACCTGATTTTCTTCACACTTCAAAAAGTATACCCACTTCCATGGGGATTCTACACTACATGTGCCACATCTGAAATATTAAATTCCTTTAATTTTGGAAATATCTAAGTTAAAAAAAAATAGTTTAGACATTCAAAAAAAATATTGGTTAGAAAACAATGTGAGGTTCTTTCTTTTCTCTCATTGACATGCATAGCCATTTTTAATCTTTCTTTTGATTTCTCTCAAAAAATGCAGAAATTTTCTCAAAAAATGTGTCAGAAAAAGTTTGAAATAATTTTAGTAAAGGTCATGGAGTAAAGTTAAAAATAAAATTGATCACAGTTTTTCTGAAAGACAAGTAAACTCTGGAATAGCAATGCAAGTGAGCATAATTCAGTGTAACTATTCAGTGTAAATGATCCATATTCATAAGCACTTCAAATCTCAAACTTTAGAAAGCATCTTTCTGTGGCAAGGTCTCATTTCCTCCCTCTGTGGATATTTGAATTTCATCCTACATCTCTCCTACCTGCAGAGCTTCCTAGCTCACCTAGTCTGAATATGCTCCCAGCTCAGGCTGCAGAAACCCTTCGTCATACTTTTAATTTTGGTGAGGATTGAAGGAGTCTTTCTGTGCAGTGAGAGACTGTGCCCAGTTTGGGCACATTTCTAGGGGAGCAGAGGTATTGAGCAGCTTCCTGAAGATCTAGGTGACTCTTTAAGGATCATAAGCCTGGAACATGCAGCATCTTTCTCATATCCCTTCCTTCCCCAGGGCCCTTTGCTCGCCCCTTCTGCCCTTCCGGATTCAGTTCAAATTTACCTTCCGTGCTTCAGCATGGTCCATGATCCTCTGGCTGTGCAGTCAGAGGGGTTACCTCCAGCTATTCTCTCTTCTCCATTGTTTTGCATAGGTAGCACTACCCAGTTGTTATTATTTCTGAGACGGCATCTACGGCCACCGGTCAAAGATGAGTGCCCGTTGTGCTTTATATCATAAGGACATGTATTCCTGTCCCCGAGGGAAGAGAGTGTGGAAGAAGAATGTGAAGAAAGATAAAAGGGTGATTTGGCAGATTTCTGTGGGGAATTTTTCCTGCTGGAAAAGAAGGGTGGAAATGCTGAGGAGTTGGAGGAAGGAGCTGTGCCTTTATGAGGCTCTTGTTTAGACCGAGACTGACTTTCCAGTTTGATGATCCACGATGGTATTGCGATAATTAATGAATTAAGTGATACTAGGAGCCATGAAAGACTTAAAACTTCCTGGGTACCTGAAGGGCCTAAGTAAATGCTGATTAACAACCCCCTCCAACTGTGCATTGCCTAAACAACCTCTTGCAGTACAGAGAAAAAGTGTCTAGCACTTCTTATAATTTAAAGGAAATGAATGCACAGAGCGGGATGGATTTTGCACTCCTAAAGCATACAAAGAAAAAAAATAATGCAGGTTGGCCACTTTTAAATGGTGATGATAAAGGCTTATACCTCCAGTGTAGGTTGCTGTAGTTCTTGAGAGCAAAGGAACAGCGCTTATGCTGTCAGGTGTCTGTCCCCTGTCTCGTTAAACTTTTGCTAATTAATAGGCTGCGATTGATTGTTCTTATCGACAAAGAAGAATTAAGCACACAGAGCTTTAACAATAAAGGAGAGCTGTTAACAGGCAGCCTCTGACGAGGGGACTATTTTTTATTGGCATTGGACTGCAATGAAGACTGCAAACATCTCTGCTATAACTCACTCCTTGCAAAGGCAAAGAACTATCTTGGAGGGAAAACAAAGCAGTAAGATGGCAGAAAACAAAGAACCTGGTTAAAGTAAGCAAACAAACCAACAAAAAAAGAACCTGCTGGCCAGCAGGGGATGAAAGGGTAGCACGTGGATTCAGAAGTGCCTGGTGAAGACAAAGGTTTTATGTGAGATGGCTGTAGCACTTCTTGTAAGTGGCTTCAAATGGGAAAGCGTGTGGCATCTCATGGGAACGCTTGTGTGCAGAATTGATTTGGGTCTAAAAGATTCCCACAAGTTGTGGTAGGAAGCAGTAAAAGCAATAGCTTGTCAATTAACAGGGCCTTTGTTTGCCAAACATTTTATGAAGAGTCCAAGACCCTTCTGGCTGGTGTTACAATGAAGGAAAGGCTGAGAAGAGTACGAGTGCTTGGCTTTCATGTTTGTCACCCTTTCAGTTTAAATAAACTTGGATGTCACAGGTTTGGGGGTTGTTATCGGATAACAATAGTTAATGATTTTAAACTTGCACACAGCCCTCTGTGTCTTGAGACAAGATGTCTTAGTATGCACAATGCTGCTAAACGAATTTACACAAGAGGGCTTAATTAACTGCATAACACCTACTTGTTCTCCTTTGTCCGATTTTCAAAAGCAAAAAAAAAAAAAAAAAAGAATTAAAGACTGGAGGCAATAAGTTGCTACATGTGGGACTTTGGGTTTTAGTTTTTTCCCCTCTCTCAAGTCGGACTTCTGCATCACTTTGCGTACCATATTTTTTTACTTAATTGTGCTGTAGCCGTTGGCATTGTTCATATTTAATGTCTTTTGTAGAAGATGTATAGTGAAACTTGGGATCATTAAGTTTGAATTGCTGTTAAGATCTAGTGTGACTGCCAAATTCCATCTTGACTTGCTATCAGTCTGCCTAAATTCTCCTTGCTCTTTCCACTGCCTCCTACAGCATTGCTTTTGTTTTCTGCCCTGGAAGCATTTTGTGTTGATAAGGGAGCAAGTTTCCAACCCTGTCTGATAAACTAATCTCCAGCTGGGATATGTGATAAATTTTCATTTCTTATAACAAACCAGTGATGTGGAAAGACTCCTTCGATTCCATCAACTTTTTAAATGTTAATGAATGTATTTTTTACTTTTGTTGCCTTATTTAACGATGAGAGACAAACACATTGGACAGTCAAGGGGAGGAAAATGATACCCAGCAAATTATTTTCAAGATTGTGACAGGCTGTAACTTTTTTATACAACTCATCCTCTTAGGCTGAGAGCAGGATAGGCAGAATAATTCATTGGCTGTCAAAATAGACATGGGAAACAGAAAAGAAAAAAAAAGTTATTTGAGACATGACAGTGATTTACTTATTCTGCCTTTAACCTGTCAGAAATAAAATTTGACTAGGAGCCAAACTATCATAACATCTTTGGCACTCTGCTGTGGGTACGTCAGTCTGAAGGAAAGATGCAGAAATCCTTGTGGGCAACTCGGGGTTAGAGTCAGCAGTGGGATGTAAGCCCCCAGCTTCCACCATAGGTGCTTAAATATGAAAGGTGAGTCCTTAAAAATGCTTTCTAACTCTCGTGATAGAAATTGCCTGGATGTCCTAACTTTCTTCCAGGAAGTCCCGCTTCCACAGTACCTAAACTCCTCTCCCAAACATGACTAGAACACCATTAAACTTGACAATCTCAAGCTTCATTGAAAACCCAAAAAGTTTTCAGCTCTCTGCCAGAAGCTTTGTAAAGAAGCATTGAGATTTTCTACAGAGAGCAGATGTGAGGGGTGTGTGTTTTTTGTTGTTGTTGTTGGTTTTTTTTTTTTTTAAATGGAGTTTAGTGGCACTGCTCAATACTTTGTGCTAAAATCATTGAAATGGAAGTTTCTTTATTGCCCTTACTTGGGTGTTGGAGCCAATGCAATTGAAAG
This sequence comes from Fregata magnificens, assembly GCA_013389945.1. Taxonomy (NCBI): domain Eukaryota; kingdom Metazoa; phylum Chordata; class Aves; order Suliformes; family Fregatidae; genus Fregata; species Fregata magnificens. The sequence continues at coordinate 66,722 of WAAD01018785.1, forward strand.
TGCAGTCCAGATTTCCAGCAGGCTCAGATCTGATGTCTGAGGCATCTGAGCCCAAAAGGATTTGAGTAGCTTGCATGCTTTGTGTGGTTTCTTTTCCCTTTTTTCTTTTCTTTCTCCAGAACACAGCACCAGGATTTTTCTGAGAGTAGGACAGAAGCTAATGTGCCCTTACCAATAGTATCTTTCTTCACAGGAAAAAGCAGAGCTGGCCCCAGCTCTAAGAGCATCACAATGAGGACAGTCTTGTTGCTTTTTACCATCCTCTGCCTTGCACCCAAATATTCAACATGCTGAACAAAAATTTCAAAATGAGACAACGTATACAATCCAAGAAGTCCAAGGATTTTGTGCTTTTCAGCGCTCAGTCTGTTCTGTGCCCCCTCTCCTAGTTGCAGCATAACTTTCCTCCTTCTGAACAGCAATTCTTCCTAGCAATCTCAGTTGCTGATGCACTATTTATTCTTTCAGCAGCCAGCTGAACTGCCCTGCTCTCTGTCTTTTGAGGTCAGTTTTTTTAATTCCCCAAGGTTTCTGCAATTACCATTCCTCCCCCAACTAGGTTTTTTAGTGCTGCACTTAAGCAAGTATGGGTATGTACATGTCTGGGACCATGCAGGGAGGGAAAATCCTATGTTTATTGTATCTTCTACTATCCACTGCTCTTTGTAATTGACATGCACATGTAAAATCTCTTATCAGTAGGACTTGCACAGCATCTGCTACTATGACTTTGTCTTTTTGACTGTGAACCTGATTCTACCACAGTGAGCATTTTATAAAGTAGCTAAATGGGAATAGGACCCATAAAAGTTGACACCTGATGGCAACCAAGCCAGGGAAGCATTTTCTTTCCACATGGTGTTGTTACATTCCTCGTGGTCAGCAGTAATAGCCCTGCCTCCTGAAGAATGGGCTGTGGGGTTTTACGTTGTGTTCAAATGGGCATTGCTTGAAGCTTTAGCGTTTATGGTGTTCGGAGGACACATTCTCGCTTCCTGAGTATTCAGTGCAGCAGAAGTAACAGCAAGCAATTATATAAATGAGGAGTAAGTTACAGGCCAATTTGAGGGCCGAGGGGGATGGAGGGAAAAGAAACATGCTTGCACATCAACAGAAATATCGTCAACCTGTGTAGCACGTTTGCTGCTGTTCCCCTGAAACTGTTTTTGCAGTATTTCTCTGAGTCAGATAAGAGGCTAATAAAGATACTATTAATACATCTCATGACCAAAAGTACTTTTTGCAGTTTTCGTAATGATTGCCTGTGTTTCTATTTCTAAATATCTTATCCGGCTGCCTCTCATTGCTGTCAGTCTCTGGGAAATCCTTTATCTCAGACTTTCTGCAAACTTAGGTAAAGAGAAGGTGGCAGAGTTCCCAAAGCAGACTTGGCTTTTGCTTGCGTGTTCCCTGATACTGCTCTTCAGACTTTAGTGAGCAGCCCCGGTATACTCTGATTATAATAATTTTTTGATTCCTGTCTGATTTTTTCATGTAGGGCAATGGTTTCAAATAGAGAGGATGTTCTCTTCTCAGGATGTGACAAGGTTTAGCGGAGGGGAGCCAAGTCATGCTTAGGGAATAATTTTTTCCTTCATGATGTAGTGGTTGCAAAATGTGTAAAGCGCACGGTGCTCCAAGGGAAGCAAGCAGGGCTCAAACTCACTGGGACCCTGGAGCTGCTATAGCAAGGGAAGGTGCCAGCTTGCCCATGAAAACCCAGGGGTATCCAGATGGTACGGAGATAAAAATCTACGATTTCCAGCTCCCCACAAATTCCTTCTTCTCTCCTTCATTTTGAACTCTATCTTTTTCTAAATACTTATGTTTATTGAAGTGGGGAAGCATGCATAAGATGTGTCCTGGAGGTGGGCAGATGAAAGCAAAGGCAAAAAAAGAATTCATAATTTCTGGTGTACAGGATTTATACAGTATTTGTGTTCTTGCAAGCAAAATAAACCAATCATACCGGGAGTAGGAGCTTTAAGTTAGTATCACAAAAATAATTTCTAAAATCTCATTTGAAATTCATATCAACTTTTATCAGATGGAAGACTTTCTCCTAGGGATGACACTTGCCCATGGAAGGAAAACTAAAATAAAATGTAGCATACACACATGCCCAGTCAGAATAGCCTGAAGTATTCATATCTAGAATGCCAACAAGCATATTTGTTGTTCAACTACAGAATAAATATCAATTTAATATTATTAATTAAAAATTATTTAAGCACACTATCTCTGAGTAGTGTATAATATCAAATGTATTAAACTCCACTTCCCCATTTCCCCAATGCTGAACAGTAATTTGGATAAAATTAGTCTTCTATAATAGCTTACAAAATTACAGGTTTAATAAATCAGAATCAATGCTTTGAAAATGTGTAGGAGTGTGACAATTTGTCTTCAACAGCCGGAACACCAGAATGAGGACTTGTCAGCCCTATGAAATATTATCAAGATGTTTCTCTCCAGTCTGTTGACAGAAATGATTTTTTTTTTTTTTTTTTTTTTTTTTTTTTTTTTTGAGGACTCAGGGTTTCAACATTTCGGTGCAGAAAGGAAAGAAAGGAAAAGAAACAGGATGGAAATTTTCAAACATGGTAGCTTATGATTGTGCTCTTAGTTTTTTGCTTTCGGTTCCAAAATCTAAATGGCCTCAAATAAGACAGTGCTGAATACCACCACCTCATACTCAAGCGAGAAAGTCTTAACAGCACTGGCTTTGAAACCCTGGCCCTAGGGAAGGAGCTTGTTCCAGCCCTTTTAAACCCGACTTCATTTAAACTCGATGTCTCCTCCTTTTATCTGAATTAAACAATGCTGAACTTAAAAGGTTACAAATATTAAAATGAATGTGGTTTTCTATGATAAAATTGAGATAACTTTGTTCGTAAAGATGGAATCCGGGAGCTGGGTTGGGTGGTATAAAAAAGGAGAAACTAATTATGTCCACTGCATAATTTTATCACCTATTGCTAGAGCGCTGTCAAAACAGCAGACTGCTGTCTTTGGAGATCCCTATGTGCTATCTCTAAATTTTGCAAAACAGACTTGTTTTTCATGTAATCCCACATGACCCATGATTTCCTGGTTTAATTAGGTTCATTTCAGTGGTGTTAACTGAGGGGTAGATTGAGTCCTGCATTTGTAACTTACTGTTTTGATACTCAAGAGCAAACACTGGCAAACTTTGCAGTAACATCTTGCCTAATGGCTTGGAGGCTGAATGGAAAATTTTGTCTAAACAGATCGTTTTGCCATATTGCAAAAAAAAAGAAACATGATGGGGCGGGGAGAGACAGTGCACTTTTTTTNGGGGGGGGGGGGGGGGACAGTGCCCTTTTTTTTTTTTTTTTTTTTTTAAAAACTGCAACGTCCCCAGTGAAATGGAAAAAGTGGAGTGCGCGTGGGCACCTCTATATGCATAGGTGCGCGTATGCATGTATTTGTGGCTTGTGCGTGCGCCGGTGCGTGCACAGGTATGAGCGTGTTTGTGTGAGCGCATGTATTTTGTGTGCATGAGTGCTTATGTGCTTGTGTGTGTGCGTGTGTGTGCGCGCGCGCGCACTTAGGTCTGTGCGTCTCTCCGTGTCCTTGTCTGTGTGGCCCTGAGTGTCCCCACGNGCGGCCTAGTCCGGCGTGACGGCCCTTTTTAAGTGGTCACCTTAAAAACGATACGGAAATAGGTTTGTAAACGCCGATTTTTTTTAAAAAAGACCTGGAGCCATAAAGTGAGAAGGCAGGCAGAGAGCTAAAACGTCTTCCGTGAAGAATGGGTTGTTAAAATGGCTGACCTTCTTAACGTCGGGATTTGGCAGGGTTACCTCAGCAGCGCCGCGGTGGGCTCAGCCCTGGTCAGGCCTTACGAGGAGACGTGTGGCTCCAAGGTGTGCACGAGATCCATCGTCAAAAAGCAGGCAGCAAGCAGGCTGGGGAAACAGCCGCCAAATTATCCCCTGGCCCTGGTGGAGCCACTCGTGGGGCAACGTAGGGCTGTGTGGGGAGTGGAGAGGTTTAGCCTCGCCCGGCACCGAGCATGGCCAAAGGGCGTTTGCTTGCCTGTTTCCAGTGGCACATGGGGCTGAAGAAAGTGAAATTTAGTTCGGAGTGATACGAAAGGAGAAGGTACCCCAAGTGCAGATAACTGTACTAGTAGAAAGGTGCCGCGAAGTGCTACAAGTGGCCCGATGGGCTGTTCCTGAGTTCAGAACTTCCTAAGCAGAGAAATGGCCAAAAACTAAATGGACAATTAATCTTAATAACAGATGTTTAGTGAGAACCGTATTCGGAGATTCCATCAGCTCTGTTTCTGCATACAGTAAAAACTCAATTTACATATAATTTCCTACAACCTGAAAGTAGTTTACATTTTTTTTGTGTTAGAGCTGAATTCCTAGCTGGTGGTGTTACCATGTAGGTGCTTGCGTGATGCCTTTTAATAGTGCTCCTGCTCTCTGCTTTTGCCTCTCCCCATAATCATTTCTCTGGTAATGAAATTTGGGTCAGCAGGGTAAAACTGTTGGATTTGCTTTCTGGTGACAGTGCAGTTTTTGAAATAAACTTTTGCATTTATAGATTGATAAAAAAATGTGCAATACTGGAATGACAGGCATTAATATATGGCTTTTGTGTTTCAGCCTAATTAAGATTATAGGACAATACAAAGGAAGGAAATCTAAACAGTTGTGCTCTGTTGGGTAGTTAATAAAGGCAGTGTTGAGTTGGGGTCCAGTCAGCTGCAAGTGCTAAGTTCGAGTTGTTATTTACGATCACAATGAAGATAAATTAAATCACCAGTCATTAGCTCACAATGTGTAAAGAGCTCTGAAATGTCTTTGCACACACAGCAAACTCCTAAGTGGCTGCTGCAGCTAGCACCACTCAACACAGACTCTCCGCCTTCTTGCAGCGGTTAGCAGGATGCAGTGGCTTTGCTGCAGGGTTATCCACACTTGACTTCTCTTCAGCTAATTTGATGTGTAAGGCATGCCCACGCAGTGAAGCAAGTTGACAACAGCATGGGACGAGTGGGTTACCACTGGGTGCTTTGCTTTGGAGGTGGTGGCTGGTCAGTAGCCGCGGTCCTGTGTGGGTTAGCTAGTCAGCGTTCATATCGCCACTGAAGTCAGCATGTAGGGGACAAATTTAAGCTGCAACTTTAAACTTGCTAACACTTACCCTTTTGAAAGGCTGGGAAGGAAGTAAGGGGCTGGAGATGTTTGTAACCACCCCGGTAAACAGAAAATAGGTTCTCAGGTGATGGGCCTTCCCCTTTTAGACCTAAGGGGCAGCAGGGCCAGCAGGCATCTACTCCCCTTGTTCTTTTAGAATAGCTAGCAGGAAAATCCACCCCATGAAGAAAATAATTAGGAAAGCTTGTGCAAAGTACTATTATAATTTAGAAGGACAAGCAATCTGTGTCCTAGTAATTCCCATTCACATTTTATTTCCCTCATCTCTAAAGGGAAGGGCCTGGGTATGGTGGAGTGGACATGTAGAATAAAATGTAGATATTTTATTCCTTTTTCCCTTTCCTTTCTCCCCTTTTCCTACTAGCGGAGAATGACTTGCTAATCCTGGGAAGAAGCTACCCACCTGAGTTTCTGTTGCGGCAACCCTGGCTGCCGTGTGCTTCGCTTCTCGTAGGGAGACAAGAGGGCTATTTTCTTGGAGTCATCACTGATTCACTCACAATTGACTATTTAAAAAGAAATATCTTGGGCTACTTAACCAGTGTCTTCATGTTCACTAGGGCTTTTACAGATGCCTTTCCATTGTGCATGTTGTTGCACTGACCTGTTCAAGTACTTTCTATATCCGAATCTTCTGCTTGTTCAGACATAAGGATCCGCAGACTGAGGCAGAAGAAACGTTCATCTAGGCAAGTGGCTTGTCTCCAGCAGTGGCTATAAGGAGATGTTAATTTAATATTCCCCCTAATACAATGTATAAAGTTTTACCACTATTTTTTCAGAAGACTGTAAGAGATGCTGAGGCCAGGACTGTACTAATTAAAAAAGTATAGTAGAAATAATATAAATTATAAAACCTTGGGGAGGACAGAGTGACTTAAGCCCTGCAGGGCTTATGTAGAGCCCCATCACACAGTTACAAGAATTCAGAGGGACCAAGGAGTTTTAGCTTTGGATGTAGTTAGAAGTGTCATGGGTTTTGCTCTAGGCCTTCCTGCTCCTCTGAGAGGGCACAGTGGAAGGTGGAGGCCAGTGCCATCACTGGCAGCAGCAGATGTTGGGGCAGCTGAAGGGGGATCAGTTGTTATTCACTAAAACCTTAATCATGCATTTGGGTTATTTTTTTGTATCTTTACTTCACTACTGCTAGCCTATGCTTTTGAGTAAACACGCTCTTTTAACCTTTGTTTTCTCTTGCTGACAAGGCTGGTTCTGAGTGGTGGCACATGTTTACTGTACAGTGAGGGATCCTTTAACTGGGATAATGGGATGCTCTTAGTAAGTTCGAGCTCTCCAGTGAGCTACTGCAGGGTAGCCAGAGCATGGCACTGTTTGCCTCCGCAGCACCTTCTTGGGTCCCTTACAGGGATGATGTTCCAAAAACTAGGAGAGGAAGAAATGTCTTCCAGTGACTAGCAATAAATGAGAAAACTCTGGCATATGGCAGGCTTTGAAAAGCACTTATGGTTTTAAGGACAGAATGTGACATACAGATGTTGGGCTAGCATTAAATAGCTACAAATGAAAACTGGACAAACATGACAAGTTCTGGGAGTTTGCATCCTGTGAGCAGAGCATTGCCTCACGTTGAAGGAAATGTCCTAGCAGATACGCCAGTCACAAGAGGAACAGGATTAAAAATTATATCTGAATTTTCTTGAGTTTAACTGTGGATGGTGGAACACATTACTTGTAGCTGTTAAAAATGAGATAAATGTTTTTGTGTTACTTTAGTGATAGCCCTAATGAAGAAGAATTTTGGGAAGCAGGGAAAGATCCATATGACTTCAACTACAGCTATATCCCTGGACTGGTAACACCTTCTCTGGAGAAAATGGGCATGTGGCCAACCAAGCTTAAGTATGAGCTCACATTCCACTGGGACTGCCCGTCTTGCTTTCTTGAAAAGCATCTGTATGCAGGGCTTATTCGCAGTGCTCTTTCCTTGGTTGTGGCTCGTCCTGTTGGAGACAGAAGCAGCAGCTTGATCTGGCTTCACACCTTATCCTTTCTCCCCACATGAAGGCAGGCAAAGAGCCAGCAGGAGACCAGCGAAATACATTTCATGCTGGAACACTTAATCTCTACACATTTTCCCAGGGAGTGTGGCTTTTCCCTTTTCTTGCACAGTATTTTTGTGATACTGAACATTGTCTGTTAATCTGATATCCTTGAGAACTGTCAAAAATAGAACACTCATGTGAGTTGCAGGATTTATTTACCTTCCCCTAAAACACGGAAAATTCTCAAAACACAGGAAATGTGTTAGAAGAATGAATCATTATGCTGAGGAATTTGGTAAAAGAATGGTTACTTTTTTCCCTGCTGCTCCTCCTGCAATCCAGACCATCAGGAGCAATAGCAGAGATGTATTTAGCCAAGCATGGAAAAAAACAGAGCACAAATGTGTTTATCTTTCTCTGTTGGTAGAAAGCACATCATTTCTCTGTAAGTTGCAATAGTGGAAAGGGAATTAGAGATGCCCTGAGCTATGCGGTACCGAGCTGGAGGGGAGGCAGAAGAGGTAGGAGGCGAACAGGCGGAAGTGCATTTGCTTGGGAAGCTGAACAGGATTTGATGGAAGTAGTAGTGAAGGAGCCACAGAGAAAAGTGGCTTCTCATGTTCTCAGGCAGGAATTCCCCCCTCCAGACACAGTTCTTTGAAAACTTTGTTGGCTAGTAAGAGCAAGACAGTCTCTCGTTGATGTCATGAGAATAGGAGAGCCTAAAGACATCACCAGTAGGAATATGCGAGTTGGAGTAAAATAAGAATTGATTGCACCTTGGAGTGAAATAAACTACTGTGAGACACAGGCAGCGTTAGCGGTGATTTCATGCTGGGTGAAGCCAGCAGTGCCTGGGAGGCATGAGAACATGATATTTCCAGACCAGAAAGATTCCTGATAAATGCTGGGTAGTAAGCATTTCCCTCCCACCTGACACTGCTCTCGCTGTAGCAATGCTGTAACGTGGTTTGCATTCTCGGGCAGAATTGGCATGAGACTTAAGATCTGCTCTGGGGCTCTGAATTTCCTAAATCTGTAATTCTCTATGTCTTAACAAAAGTACTTCGACTGTGGTAGCACTTCCTTCTGCATGATGCATGGGTCAGTGCAGGTGGGGTGTACATGACACTGCTAGCTGGGTCTAAGAGGCTTGCCAAATCCTCAACGGTGCTTCAGAGCGAGCCCCAGACAGTTCATAAACAATGGATTTGCCTGCATATGGGAGAGCTGCTTGACAACTTATTTAATTACTGGGTGGAAAAAACTTTAAACATTAAGAACCAAACCATGTGTCATGTTCTTTAGGAAAGAAAGTAGTCTGAGGGAATCGCATTGTTATTATCCAACACATGTGTAGTACTGGTCATGCTAAAAAGTCATAGAGAATATTCTCCTCGGTGCTGTTTCCTCGCAGTTTTACTGTGGCTCATTTGCACTAAAACTTGCAATAAAAAAGTTAGGTGTGCTTCACGCTGTAGTATACTCAAGTTAACTTTGATATCCAAAGCAATCTAGCCGTGGCAACACAGACCATTGCATGGGCTAATGTACACTGTAGACAAACTTAACCAGGGGCAAGGTACTTAGTGAAGGAGCAGATACTTGTGTTGTCTGTAGATGAGCCTGTGGGAGAGGGCATTTTCCTTTGTGAAAGGAGACCTGGGCAACAGACAGATGTTCACTTTGCTGGCAGCTGTGCTGGTTGAGATGTTACCATCCCCAGATGTTCGATATTCCCACCTTGCATATGTTCCTGTCTCCTGAGCTCCGCCAGTGGAAGGGAGCCAGGAAGCACTTGCTAAATGGGCTTCAGGCAAAGTCAGCTGCATAAGCTCAAGCAGCTGATACAGGTGGCTTGAGATAACCTGACTGCCTTTGCCTGAAGCTCATGCAACCCTTCTCCTTAGCAAACCTCTGAGTATGGGATAGCCGCCAGCTGGCAATGCTTAGGTCTGGAAGGCAACCATCAGCTGGTGGTCTTAGTCACAACTGCCGCCCTTATTCACACTTATCCCTTCCCTTATGTTGGTCAGGAATGAGGTAAATGTATTAAACCATCTTTATGGTCCTTATGTTTTTGAATTGCTGGAGGCCTTGTTCAGGTAACAAATCTCACTCAGGGCTCCTCTAACTTATTCCCTGTTTCTTAGGCCACTCTGCAAGATTAAAATTAGGTTCTTGTTTGTTCCTTACTTCCAGCACTGAAAGCAAACCTGGCTTGGAAACCCTAAGCTGGCCCAGCGCTGAGTGTGGAGGGCCTTGTTGTAGTGATGGGGCCTTGGAGGGGCTGGTTTTGCTTGCAGTGCTTGATGTTGTGAATTCTCCACCTGAGTGACACGTGATCCAAACTTGCCTGTGCTCAACTTCCCCTCGAGCAGAGTGGGTAGCTGCCTCCTGGAAAAGATTGGGTAGAAGGTTACCGGTTTCTGGTTCATCGCTGTCGGCATTTGGAGGTTCCCAGCAGAAATCCCCTGTGTACAGGGAAAGCATTTTTCTAATTAAACCTACAGATTTCAGCCACCTCCGTGAAGCTGTGTAGCCATCTTGCCTAGTTCGGCTCCTGGGGAACAGGCAGCTGAGTGAAAGAAAAGAGAGGTCTGGTGTGGCATCACAGTAGGAGGACTCAGCTGGGGCTAGCTCATGGAGCTGCGTGCAGCTCAGTTCCCAGCCGTCCTTTTGCCAAGGAAAGCTCCCCAGGAACCCACCAGTGAGAGCCCCGCAGTGATACCGCTGCAAGACACACTGCTGCCGCAGGTCGCTCGGGCTCAGTGCTGGATGAACAGGTTCACAGAGTCCATAGTGCAACTGTGTGGGGGGGAAGACAAGCCAAGCAAGGGGATCGGATCTGTGACATGAGATAAAAATGGCAATTTATGGAAGAAAAAAATTTCTGTGAAAAACACAAGTCTCTGAAGAAGGGGAGGAGGAGAGAAAAAAGCTCAGATACTGAGAGAGGGAAAAGGAGGGAATCATGGCATTGTAGTTGGTGTTGAAATCATGTCATCTTGATGAATCTCAGCTTCTAAGTGTCCACGCAGTGCTAGAGCAGCCCTGTGTTCCTGCTCCGGTGGTCATTCTTTACCAGCAGACGTGACCTGTGTGAGCTTCGCATTGCTCCTGTGTTTCTGTGAGCCATGCTCTGAGGACTGTGTATGGGAGGCAAAATTTCTCCTTCCAGGTTTGCAGTGGTGAGGGGTCTTTATGGCCTTTGGATTTCCAAGAGGCATTGGAGAAATGAAAGGATTCATTAGAAATTCTCTTTTCAACTAAGAGAAAAGCAGCAAGGATGAATCAGAGAGGAATTTTTGCCAGTGCTGGAGATTCCTAACAAGGAAGTGCCACACAGGCTGTTCTGCCACAGATTCCCAACAGCATGTCTCAATTCAACTCTTTTCATTTTCAGATTTCAAGTCCAAATAAATATTATTTAGAGAAGAGTTTACTTGGGGTTTTCCATCCTTTCCATTCCATTTATTTCACTTCCATCTGATTAAATGCTCCATATAAAAGAATTATTTTTTAAACACTTTTGGTGGATTGGAAACATGGAGAAGTGGAAGCTGCAGATTTCTTTTTGAGTATTACTGGTGGGAGCAAGAAAAGGGAGGAACTGCTGTTTTTTCCTTTGAAATTTCACAAGTGAAATGTTGCTTTAAAAATATGTTAACTGTTGGCTTTATGGTGCTCTTGGTTCTTCTGATTTTTGATGGAGAGGGACTTTAGTAATTCTCTTCAATATATACTGCAGGCAAAATTTTTTCCTTGTTTTGCTGCATTTAAAAATAGCCACAAATATTGGATTTCTATTTCATTATATGTCACTCTAATACCACTCTGAAACCCTGCTTGTAATTAAAGTTTCACTCAGGGGAAAAAAAAAAGCTTTTTCTCTCTTTTAATGAATTTGCAAATGGGACAAATGTATGGTGCAATCTGCAAAGAATTTACACCAAAATAGAAGAATCCCTCTTTACGAGTGTCTGACATCTGTACAGGTTTTTTCCTCCCTCCCTCTCTTTCACTCTTTTAGGAACAAAGAGTGAATAATTACTTCAGAAAAAAAGAATCTATTAAAATAACTTCTGTCAAATTCAGCTTTGGTATAAGGAGCTGCTATTTCACTGTGTTCAAATTGCCTTTGAGTGGCAATTACTTTATGTTGTGTGTGAATTTGGCCATAAAAACTTACCTGACTACTCTGGAAAGCTCCTGGACGTTTCTTCAGAAATCTTTGCATTAGGAAATATCCTGTCCGCAGTCTCGCTTACACAGAGTCCATTGTATCTACATAAGAGTTCTGGTGCTTTTGAAAATCTGAGTTAAATTTTTTTAAGCTTTGCAGTAAAGCCGGAAAGAAGGAAGAAAAAGGAAACGTAATTCAGATCTGTCTTGACTTAATGAGATTATTATGGAATAGACTGATTCCTTTAGGATTTGCCAGAAAAAAAAGGGAAAAAAATAGCTACAGGAAAAAAAGAGAAACCAAACATAGCATATATCAAGTTAGTTGTGTGTATAAAAATTACACATGAGGAGTCCAGAGTTTGTCTCAGATACAGTAGTTGCCTCATACTCTGGAGTGATAACGTGACTGATCATCCTTCCTTGTTTCCTCTTAGAAAGAGGGGGAGAAAAAGAAAAAGAGAGAGTAGTAATATATCTTCTGTTGTTAACGCTGATATGCGATCTAAAGGGATTTGAGCCAACTTGGAGAACTCTTTGAAACCAGCAGTAAAATTAATTAAGAAAGTTTGAGAGGGCTACGGATGGAAGGGATAATACAGAGAAGATTTCATTTAGCTTTGAAGAGGAACCCGTCCTAAGCAAGTGTTTCACATTTGGGAGGAGGGCCGGGAGGAGGAAGAAATTGCAAAATAATCCCTTTTTCTTTACATTTATTTTGGTTACTCCAGGTCGTTTAAAACAGAAGTGAGTGAGGGGGGAGGTCTCACACACACACAAATCATAGTGTTGTTATGTAGAGAGTGATGTATTTTCTTCTGTGTCTTCACTTAAAAGACAATCCTCTTGCTTCTGGTACATGAACTTTCTTAAATGTCATGGGAAGAGTAGGCAGCATTTTGAGGGATGGTCCCAGTAGGAGTTTATATTCATCCTTATTTTGCTTCTTCTGTTTCACTTATGTGTGAGGAGGAAACCATGTCATGCCTGTGCCAAAACAAGAGCCCTGTGCTGCCTCTCCTAGGACACCTCTCTTGCTGATCCCACCTGGAGAATGCCTGGCACACAGAATTTGGTGGCCATCCTCAACCACTGAAAATGTCTGCTAAACTTTCCTTCCTTGAAAGGCGAAGTAGACATCTAAGTAGATTTGGTTTGTTTTTCCCTTTGCATAAGTCCTAATTAGTGCTGGGGAAGATAGTTTGCACTTGCAGATTACCATCTGGACAACCTTATTGCATGATTTTTACAGAGGCTTTGGGAGAAATGGAAGTCTTAAAGTCAAAAATAACCTTTTTATCTAATCTTCTCAAAATATGATGTTTTGCAAATCCTGACCAGGACTTAAAAGTGTACAGGATTTGGCAGAGTTATGCTTATACTTGCAAAAAACTCAAACCTATCTTTTTCTGCAATCTGAAAATGCATTAGAGAAAAAACATTTTCTCCTAAAGAAATAATGAAATTATTTTGAAAATGAAGTCCCTGTAGAGTCTTTGAACTATAAAAAAAAATGGAGTTGCCGGTCAGACTCCACTGGTGTTATTGAAAAATACCAGCTTAATGTCAGTCAAAATAACTTTTTTTTAAATTAAATGCTTGATCGATCCTAAAAATTAAGAGTTCAGGAATATTAAGCATAGCCAATAACAGAAGTGCTTGTCACCCACAGAAAAGAGAAAAATAGGAAACCCTTAGCAATGGCTACTCTAATATCAATTTAACTTGGACACAGAATTGCAGAGACCTCATGCAGGCTCACTTGGCAACACGTACCTTCTTCAGTCCTCTGTTTCTATCATCCATTGCTATTTTTAGCCCCATCTGTAAAAATATGTTTTTGCGAAGGAGCGAAGGCAGGATAAATTGCAGAAAGCGTGTATGCAAACAAAGAAATCACAAAGCTTACAGGACAGTCACAGTTGCAGTTTAGTTAAGCTGCTTCCCATTCGTTTGCTGCCTTTCTGTTACCTATTTAGATCATAAAGCTGCTCAGGCAAGAACTTGGTCTCTTGGCTTTTTTCTTAAAGCCCACAGAACATTTTTTGTACCTATGTAAATACATTACTTACTCGTACAGGAGAAGACCTGCACTGCCTCACTCCAAGGAAAACTGGGAAAATTTTGTTAAGTCATTTAGCAATAGCACTTCGTACAAGCACCTATAATGGATGTGGGCAGCTTCAAGTTCTGAGCTCATGGTGTGCCTTTTCTGGGACGTATTACCTAGCTACAGTGCCATGCTAAGAGGTTAGTGTGGCCTGCAGGCAAGCCAGGAGCGATGTCTCATCTCTGGCCAGCTCAAAATGTTGAAATAAGGAGATTTGACAGCACCTTTCTGTGCAGCCATGCTGGAGAGGTCTTACTGTCACTAGAACATGTAGGGTAACAACCTGACCATAGTCTGAAGTGAAGATAGCCAGCTGTGGAGAACAGCCACCATTCGGGGTAGGACAGCTTTTTGTTATTCAACACAGGCATTTTTGTGCCATTGAGTAGCGCACCTGGCTGCTCACTGTTGTGCCAGGAAGGTATGGATCTCGGTGGTAAATCCTTTATCACGTCTGCCAGTGCTATGGAAATGTGTTGGATAGTCACTGGGTCTCAGGTGGCACAGGCTAGTGACATGTACGCAAATTTTGCCCAGAGGGACTTCTTAGCTAGTGTGGTCCATTCTTACAGCTCTAATTTGCTCTAACTGGTCACTAATTGGAAGATGGTTTGTCTTGAATTGCTGATGGTTAGCAGCCACCTTCTAATTGCCATTTGTTCATAAGTCTGTTCATGGTTTGATTGTACATAATTATCCTTGAGTGATGTTTTCTTTTGGCATGCATTTCTCTGGGAGGCAATGTGAGTACCGCAGAGCTCCTCTGTGATGTAGGGTAAAGATGTAGGAGGTGTTCTTTGCACGTATGTAGTGAGTAAGGTATAGGGCTTCATCTGCTACATCTACTAACAGTACTATGTACATGATTAAAAGAACAACAATTACTGTACTAAATACATGAAAATGAATTATAGCATGCTAGCTCTGTGAGCCAGAAGGCTGGACTCCTCCTTGAATTCAGTAGAAAATTTTGGTTTGTGGTTTTTTTTAATCTCTTTCTCCCCAGTAACCCCAGGAACTACATACAGTGCTTTTGTATGGCATTTTGTAACTTTAGAAAATACCAGTTCACAGAAATGGAACAGTCAGGTGGAAAATTCCTGTCAGGGAAGTGCAAGCCTTCCTCATCCCGTGAGGAGTGGGCTGTGGAAACCAGCCGCTCTCTATGTCTAATCAGACCTAACATGTGTAGCACCAGTGACATGCTAATAAAACTGTCAGGCCTTGGGATCAGTAATTTACACCCATGTTTTTAGATTCTCTGTTAGCAAAAAAGAAACTCTCCTTGTGGATGAAAAATGATGTGTGAATCTGTAAGGCTAGGCTGAAAAGAAGCAGATGCTGACATTTCTAGAGTTAATATTTTTGCCTTAAAAACACATCTGTCATCAGCCTCCACTTATAAGAGTGGAGGAGCACTTATCTAAACAAACATGGCAGCTGTTTTATATGATGGACCTGTTTTTTAAATAGTAAAAAAAGTTGTATCATTTTGAAAGGTATAGCTGCCATTAGTGTTAACTTACAGTAATAGGTTGGAGTGTGTAGCTCTCTTCTCTGCTTTAGAATAATTTCAAATGACACTTTCTCACATTATCAGAGAACCTCCCTGCAAGGCCAGCAGGAGTGGAGGGAGGGTTAATAACTGGAAGTGCATACAGCTGAGAACACTGCAAACGCTGAAAACTTGCTGAGGAGAGAGTTCTGGATTGTAATCTCACGAGCATGTTAAAAAAAAATGAAGAGTAGGGAAAAAAAGACAAGAACTTTTGGAGAAGTAAATTATCAAAGTTCTCTGCCTGTGGGATGAGGGTTACAATATAAATAATTCACATTTTTTCAAATGTCTTTGCTCTGCTAATTAACTTACTTCTTTCCAGTAGTTCAACAAATCCTACGCATAAAAATGTATGATTCTGTTTCCTACGGGAATCTTTAATGAGTCACTTTACACTGATTTTAAGACAATTTTACATCATTAGAGAGGTACAAAGGAGACTTAACAGGGCCAAGGAGACATCTACACGAAAACCAAATTTTATTTGCGTCCTTATTATCTCTCTTAGGGACTACTAATGACTTTTGATGATGAGGCAGTAAGCCAAATATAAGAACGCATTGTAATTTGCATTTCAATTGCATGCGGTGTGACCCCCATTCTTAGTCTTAATATGATGTAAGTATTTTCTGAAATGTAAAATGCAGAAAGATCTTCCTGTGTGAGAAGGCCCAGAATGTGAAAAATTCTTCCTTTGGGGTATGTGCCCTCTTCATTAGGCTCTAGAAACATAATCCTTCTTTCTAGACAACCTAATGGTTTCATATGGATCTTTTAATTTTTGACTGCTCGGTGGTGTTGCTTTATCAAGAGGACGATGGAATGCCTTTGCCTTGGGCTATGCCTCTATTCTGACGTGCTTTGGTTAGCAGGATGTTATTGGAAAGGTAGATAAAAATATTTCCAACTCCTCTGGCAGTCTTTTTGAATGAAGTTGGCCATGTGCTGTGGCCTGAACATGGCCTATGTATACGGCCTCGCAAAGAATTTAGATATAAGGCTATCCAGTTTGTGAATGTCAAATGAGCTTAGCTCGGAGGTAAGTGCCAAGCTGTTTGGCGTGCTGTAATGGTGCTGATCCAGAACAAGAACAGCAGCAGGCCTTTAGGCAGGTGCCAGAAGAGCTGGCCTGGCCAAAATATAGCCAGCCCTGGTGTGCTATAGGTGCCTAAATGGTTAAACCCATATTTTTGTAGGTTCTGCATCATGCCTAAGCTGTCCCTCAGGAACCTACGATCTTTATAGATCTGGGCATCAACCTTTTACAGATGCATTGCTGCCAATGAGAAGCCAGTAATTAGCAACAGGATCCCACCCATAAATTAACAGCAGTAGCTGGATATGAACTTTATTGGGAAAAAATTGGAAGGAAAGACAGGGGAGACCTGAGCATATGTCCACGCAGGGGTGTGAAGGAGGAACGGAATTCTTCGGGTTTCATCCACCCTCTCCCCATGCATGTGCAGATGGTTTGCAAGCTAGGAAGGAGGGAAAAAACTGTGATTCCCCTATCAGTCTTGTGAGCCCGGACTGGGAAAAGTGAGGATTTGTTGCTGATGCGTCTGTAAGTCATTACCCCTGGAGGAAGGAGGAAGCAGGAGAGGAACTGTGACTTGTAAATGATCCCTAATCAAAGTGCTTCCCAAGGCTATTCCTGGAGAGCTGCAGATTCCTCAGCACCCCTTGCTCAGGCTTGTGTTTAAGACTAAAATGTGTTACTTTCCCTTGATCACAAGCCAGACTGTGCCCTACTCTGGAGTAAAGCCAAGCCGTATCTCTGGGGAGGGACAGCTCTAGGTAGTACAAAGCGGTGGAATTGTGCACTGTGGTATTAGGGATGTTACTATAGATAAGTACCGTTGGCCTACAGTGAGTCTAATCCTACACCACTTCAGGTAGACTGAAGCTACCTCTGTGACTGTTTCACTGTAGGAACAGTGTCGTAACCTACTGCTTTCATAAAGGTAGCCTAGTTTTCCTAAAACTTTGTTTCCAAGAAATCCTCTGAATGAGCTGCAGTTTAGCACTTCCTCTTGCTGAAGTCTGCACAACACTTTAAAGTGTATTTTTAACTCTCTTTGCTAAGTGCTTAGGACAAACAGGATCTCATGTTAATGAAAACCTTTGATGGATGCATTAAGGAAGCAGTGCATATGTAATCCTGTGTTTCCTGAGGTTACCTCAGCAGTGTATGTGGAGCATAACATTTAGGGAGGGTACGTGCATGTATAAAGGTCTTGTAAAAAGCTAGAAGTAGTGTCCTTACTACTACTACAACAGCATGATTTATTTTACCACGGATGTTCTACAGATATCAGTGTGCTTTATGATCACACCTTCAGGCAGGGGCATCCATAAATTGTAGAAACAACCGGTGAAGGATTAAGTCTCAACCTCTCCAATACCTCATTGCCCTGAATCACTGAAGGAGATTTGTTCTCTTTGCTTGTGAATGGCACAGTGACTTGGTGTGGGCTATTCTGGCAGGTTTTGACCTAGTAACAAATTCAGGTGTGTAGGCACCTTCTTCTAAATTGTGTGCTTTTTTCCTCTTCCAAGAACAACTCTAGTTGGTTTTATTCATGACCTTGTTTACACATTTTCAGCTCCAGAAAATGAAGCTTCAAACCATGCGATGAAATGAAGTTCATATTGTCTACAAGAAAGTATCTGCACCACTGAAAAGAAAGCCTTTATTTTGTATCTAAATGCCAGGTGTCAGAATTTGGGCATTTGGAGATTTAATTCACTTGAGTCTTGCAATTTAGTCCTGCAGATAACTTAAGGCATTTAAAACTAATGCTCTAAGGCGAAGCTGTGCAGATACATCTGTAGAGTTTCTTGTCGTGACTGAGTATTTGAAAGAATGATGATGAAGTGAGAGTCAGAATTGTCACCTTTCTCAGGACCACAATGGTACTAGTATTCTGTGTGTGCAAGAAACACGCTGGGGACACTGGAGGGATTTAATAACTGTGTATCTCTGCAAATGGACTGTTCAGAAGGAAAAGCTGTTCTCAGAAGGGAGGCCAGTACTGCGCTGTAATGTGGGAATTGGAAGTGGGGGTGAAGCTAGTCCCCGATAGCTGCCAAAGTGTGGGGTTTATAGGAGTACCGTTTACTGTAGGACAGAGCAAGAAAAGCTTGTACGGTAGTATCACAAAGCTTATGCTGCAGAAAAAGGAAAAAAAAAAAGGAAAAACTTTGTGCAAGTTTATCTTATGAAAAGCAGGTGCTATTTATATAAATATATTGTGGCAGTGACTATCATTTTGCAAGCATCAGGTTAGGACTTTGAAACATTATGCAAATGCACTGGTGGTGTATACACAACTGTACACCACTGAGTTGTGCTTCATGTGTTCTCGATGCCAATGAAAACAAGGCAGCCTTCAACTGATTCAGGGGAGAAGTCATGGCTGCAAGAACCCAGGACCTGCTTTACAGAGCTACTGCTCTGCTTCTAATAACTGAAGTTAGGAAAGTCCCTTGGATTTAACCCTAACTTTCTTATTATCTGGGATGGGACGTGAAGCTGAAGAAGCTCGTTAGTGGTTTTTAATAGTTTTTCTGGCCACAGAGAGTTTCCAGCATAACATGCTTTATTGCAATTTTTCATAGAAACAGTTCTTTTTAGAAGAGAAATAAATAATCCTGTGGCTCACGGCAAAGCTTCTATAGTCACTGGAGACCTCTGGCGTAACAGCTAAATTAATCACAAATAGCTGAACTCTTTCCTGCAGTGGCATGCCAGAATTGTTTCCTTGCCAATGTCTTTGCTTCCCTTCTGCCATCCCCAGGAAGCTTCTGCTCTTTACCCCCAAGCTCTGCCCCTTTCTGCAGTGTGGAGCTGCCCTCCTGGCCTATTCCTGCTTACCCGGTTATCTTGACTCTTTTTTCACCATTGCCCTGTGCAACTTCTGGGAATTTTGTTCAAAATGCTGTCATCCAAAGCAGACTGAAAATTAATGGAAAGACTCCCACTGATTTCTATGACCTTTGATGCAGTCCTTGTCTACATCCCACCTTAAAATCTACCTCTTCCACCAGGTGTATGTCTTCTAACCTCCAGCATTATAGAAAGGCATTGTGCTATAGTGAGTGCTGTACGGTGCTAGATCCCTATTCCTCTTTTCCCTAGCAGCATTCAGAGAGATGACTTGGCACTGTTTGAGTGTGCCCTATGCAGCACCTGGTAGAGAGATTAGAGGGGGAAGCATAGCCTATAGAAGGATGTCTGGTTTATAGGAAACACCAAGACACCTGTGGAGGGTACGTGCAGTGGTACCTGTGGTTGCGGCATTTCTGTTAAGTAGCGCTCTATTAATAAAGAGCTAGCTTTAATTTCAGAAGTCTGAAGCCTTTTGGTACTACTATCCAGCATGGACTATATAAGACACAGTGGCAGCAATCAGTTTAATGACACCTGCAGCAAGGAAGGGAGTTTGATTAGTAAGCGTGTGAAATGGGAGCAAGTGATGGAGGTGATGTGAAAGGATTCAGACTAGAGGAAAAGCTGGATTTGAGATGCTGGCCAATCATCTCTATGCTGAAAGCAAGAACTAACCTGCTATGTAGCATTGAGCGTTGTTGGTAAAGTTGAGAAAATGAAGATAACTTTTTAGATACTCTCTTGCTGGGAAAAAAATTCTGAGAAGTGATGCTCTGTTCTTAGGAACAGTGCCTGGGATAATGCCCACAAAGGTGTTTGAGGTGCAGCGTGAATCCAGACATTTCTGACCTGTAGAGAGATACTGTTGATTTTTTTTAACTCACTATCAACTAGCGGAAGAAGGAATAGGCACTTATATTACAGAGTTGAAAGCTCTGCCTTCTGCATGTAACTTTAGAGACCTTAAGAAGTACCTAATGAAAGACAGAATAATTTGTGGGACACATTTCTGCTTGCAGGAGAGATTTGTTGAGAGAAACAGATCTACCCCTGGAAAAAGCCTGAGTTGTTGAGCTGTTCAGGAGAAGGCTCGATAAAATAACAGCTCGCAAAGCAGGACAAGTATGTGGGCTCCAGCTGAAAGCATCCAGCACTCAGGGTAGTTGCAGGCCAGTTTGGAACCCAGGCATCATGAATCCATGTAGGTACTGGGAAAAAAAAAACCAGGAAAGACAGAAAGAAAAATCCCTCATCTCATGGGAATGGTGCAATAGGTATGAGACACAGACCTGTCTTAGGTCCCATTGCCCCTGCTAACCTAGGAATAGAGATATTGTTCCAGGAGCAGCAGAAGTAATGAAGCTCTGTTTCTATAGATGTGTGGCCCTTGCTCCTTTATCTGCCCGGACTGCAATAATCTGATTTTCCTCCAGCACCTCCATGACACAAGCACCAAGCAAAAGGCAGGAGGTCTGGGAGATGCTGCCTGAACGGCCAGCTGCTGCCTCACACTGTGGGATGCTTTCTGGTGTCCCTTCTGCGAAAGAAATCGGGGGCGCTCTACTCTCTGCAGCAGTCTGGTTTTGACAAAATTTGTAGGAATTTAATGTCCTTGAGATCTTAATGTAATTTTGATTTTTGCTATTTTACCTCTATATACCTTTTCTGGAGGAGTCCCTTGATCATTTGTGGCTGGAGCTGATCAGGGATTCACAAGCTACAGGTGTGCATGGTTTGTGCCTGCATAAGCCTTCTTTCCTTGGGAAATCAGCCTGAAAGGGGAAAAAGTACACACCGTGATTAAACCTTTCAAGGCTTCCAAGTGAAGAGGGGTTATTTACAACATCACTTTCAACAGAGCCAAGAGCTCAGTGCGTAAGCCCTGGAGGGGAGAGGGCTGCTGGCTGTTCAGCTGCTAGACTCTGCAGCTAGGCTGTTGGGTCAGCGAGCGATTTGATTTCAGCTGGATTGTGAAGCCAGATGCAATATAATCCCAGCAACACTTCTTCACAGTGCTATTAGACCGGAGAAATATGACTAAGTGCTGGTTGCACTGAGTCTCCCAGCTGAGAGCAGAGCGCTGTGTGACCTTCCCCGAGGAGCCCTTCTGCAGTTCCAGCAACTGTGAAATTTTAGGAGCAGTGTCTCTGCCTGTGTATACTTAAAGAAAGCTACTGTGCAACCCAAGATTTCATTTTCCAGAATGTTCCCTTTCACCCAAGGCAGTAAATACCCTGGTCCTCCACCTCCTCCCACAGGAGAGTCGGTGCAAATGGTGTTTTGAAACTTGAAAGAACCAGGACCAGCAGCTCCCCAGCAGTCCGATTGCAAAGTGGAGAGCTGTACCCCAGAACAGTGTACTTCACTCTCTAGGAGAATGCTGTGATATTTCAGCAAACAAACACAGCACACCACTTCCCTCTGAAAAAGAGAAAATGTCTTTTCTTCATCTAAGCAATCCCAGGAAATGTGGCTCTCAAGAAATGGAATAGGTGGCAAGACTGGATTGGCTTGGCACTTACACGAGTCACTTTGTACACGTGGTATTTGGTTGATGGAAAGCATGACAGTATTTAGAGACTTCATCCTACTCTAAATTACTAACTAATGGATAATTTAGTTAATTCCTCAGCAGCTGGATACAACCACATACAGATTAACTTCCAAAAGAGGGAGGATTTTCAGTTCCTGGTTTTAGATCCAGATGTTCTAACTCTGTGACACTTTGCAGCCACACTTGCAATTTGCTAGGAGCTCGGGGACATGATTTTACAATAGCTGGAGTCAACTAATCGAACTTTCTTATTAATACAGCTTGTTGATGACACAAACAGTACACTTAACTACTTGTACTATAAGGGTGCAGGTGGAGGGAGAGGTGGTAGAGTAAAACTCTTACCTGCTAGAAACTGATGGAGTTCTTTAGACTTCTCTTAGCTGTGTCAAGGAATGCCTTTGCATCAGACTGAGAGAAAACAGTGGGAAAAGATAGTTTAAGAATTGTGCCTTTACTTTTCCCCAGAATTTGCTCTAGAAATTTATTCATAAGAATCTTTCAGCTTACCATTTCTAATCTGTATAGATCTTAGGTAATTTTTAAGACATTTAAGACAATAATTTATATCCATACTGATCTGCATGATCTGGTATTAAAATGAAGGTGAGCTCTTTAGAGCATTTGCTGCACAGGCAGTTCTTAGGACACCACTTTAGACTGTCACTAGGACCACTTTCTAAAGCCTTCCTATAGCAGTGATATCTCAGCAAACAGGGTTTGAGATCTAGGTCCAGACTTTAAAGTCTAGCACACACAAGGCAGTACAAATACCTGTTGTTTTGAACTGAGGCTCAAGAGCTCCCTATTCTGAATTTTATCCAATACTTTCTAAAGAGGCATTTTAAAAATCCTAGTCTAGACAATAGATCAGGCTGCAGGGATGTGGGAAGGTCTGGCTTGTCTGTCTGTCTGTTTGCTGAACTGATTGATGTGCTGTTTGCTTTTATGCTGAGAACTGTTTTGCTACTTTGTGCATTTCCTAAAACCCTTCTCCCTCCCGTGACCCTTCCAGGGAACTCTCACTGTGCATGACACGGCTGTTTCAGGGACCCTGAAATACTGTGTAAGGGTGAAGTTACTTCCAGAGCCTGGCTGCCACATACTGCACCAGCGTTCATATAAGAACCAGAGTGTCTTTCATCTGATTTGGGAGAGAATACCTATTTTATTTCTAAATTAAAACTACACTCTAAATACAGTATCCTCTCACTTTTGTGCCTGAAGTCTACTTACATGACACATCAGGGACTGTACATCTCATTGTAAACCCAAGGTATGTGTTTACAAGCATGTGATTCCAGGGGCGCCTTGAAGATGTTTGCATAGTACATGTTGCTGACTTGTTTTATGTATTTAGTACACATTTGGGAGATAGTGGAAGTCTTTACTATCACACAGTAGTTAATATGTTCGACAGAGTTCCTGGTGACCAACAAATGTATGCAAGCCAATACACTATCCAATTCACATAGGAAGCCTTATACACATCAGCGAATGTGGTGTAGTGAAATAGGAGTCCTAGTATGCCTTAATCTTTTTTTTCCAGACTGATAATACTCATCTTTATCTCAATCTCAAATGATATGTCTTTCTCTTTATCAGCAGATTTCTATTTATTGCCTTTATGCCATTGCTGTCACAATAATGATAATGTCTCTTAATATGTTCATGGTGGCTGTAGTCACCTGCACTGTGCTAGAGCAGTTGAAGACAAACACTCATCCTGTTGTGTGTTTATTTGGCTTGTCTTGCCACTGGCATGGGGCAGACTTGCTCAGTAGTGACCCTGTTGAACTTTCAAAGGTGTTTTTCATGCTGGTGGCATAAAATCTTTATTCATAGCTGGAGGCAACCTGGAACATCTGTCTTAGTTCTTACAGCAACCCCTGCTGAGGCTATAGTGTGTGTCTGACCTTGCTCTAAATATCTGGAATATGTATCCTGGAGTTGAGAGAAATGTAATTTTGACATTCCTTCCCCCCCCCTGTAAGGATAGCCTCACTGGTAGCAAATGAAACCTTTCACACTTCTAGAAGGAAAGTTAAAAGTAAATTTCTACAGTCCACTGTGGGCTGAATCCTAATGCCAGCACTTAGACAAAATATTCTGCAAAATCAATGGAAATTTTACTTCTGTTGGAGGATTAGCAGAGTCTTTCAAGCACAAGGTGAACATAGGGCAAAACTAGGGAGGAATCTTTTTTAGATGATTTATAGCTTCACTAAAGCGCAGAGATAAAGCGTGAAAGTGAAATGGAAAACGAGATACCCATAAGAAACACGGTTCTTGATAATACTAAAGTTAACCTTTAACAGTAAATAACATGTATATAAAATATTATTAAGTTTAGGCATGCTTGTTATCAGTAGCAAACCAATTGGGAGTATGGAAACCTCTGTCCTCCTGAGATTTCATGAATGCTTTCGAAGTCTAGTTATGAGAAGGGCAGCTCTGCTGTTGGTCGTCACTGTTCTCTCCCTCATGGTAGATGCAGCCCAGGGCTCTTGGAGATCAATCGCAGCAGGATCCCAACCTTTGGGGAGTTTTTGGACAGACAGTTTTTTCTGCAGACATTTTTCTCTCCATCTGTCCTAACATACAGGCTGCGTACATGCTGTGCACCAGGCGTGTGGGTAGCCTGCCCAGAAACTGCACTCTATCCTTCATCCGTTGTCTCCAGCAAAGTCAGCCACAGCCTGGATGGGTGCATGTCTCAATACTGCCAAGTTTCTTGTGTCCTTATTGAACAGTGAAGTATCATAGCCGAGGTAGGAGCTTAGCAGAAGTGGATGGATGGGTAGCTAGACTAGCTCCATGCTTTTGTTTTAGGAAAGACTCGTTGGCTGTCTTTCTCAAAGATGAGCATCTTATGGGAGAGTTAGAAAGTGCTATTTCATCTTCCCCTCTCTTCTGTCTCTTGAGAAAGCTGCTGAGACAAGACAAGACGATACCTCAGTCCATACCGCCCTCCGAGCCAGTGTCAGGGAGCCTCTTGCTTTGTTTTGCCGATAAGAGTGGCAGCAGGACTAACAGTGTTTTTGTTTGTCTCTGAGGTGGAAAGTGAATCTGTTCATTGTGGACTGTAGATTTCTTACAAAATCTGTTACCTCCGGAGGACTGTGGACTGCGGCGGCATCCCCCTATTAAGGCTTCACATAACTATTGCTCAAGGATTTATTTGCCTAGCTCTTGAATAGCATTTCTTACGGGAAGCAGTTGTCACTTGTACTTTATTGGTCTGCACTGGCTTCCAGTTCAGGTTTGGTTTTACTGGAAGGTGTTGCTTTGGACCTGGAATATTCTGGCTGCCTGAGAGATGTTACGCTTAACAGGGAAATGTGAGCTAAAAGCTGTAGATGTAATTGGGAGGTGGAGGAGGCAAGGTGTTTACTGTACAGTTCCCACCCTGGCTTAGGCTGTCCAGAGCCAAACTTTTTGCTCTCTGGAGTTATTTTTTCCCCTTGCTTTTTTGTTGAACTTTTGTTGCACTGTGTTTTCTACACAGCTCTATTCCATGCAATTTAAAGCACTGGCAATGCTAGTTAATCCTACTTTGAAAGCTGGTATTCTGAATGCTTTGTGAGTTTTGAATTGCGATGACTGAGGCTTTTAAGAAAATAGAAATACCATGTAGGTTTTGACATTTCCTTATAGTGCCCAACGAGCTATCTCTCTAAGCTCTGTAGGGCAAGTAGAATTATGCTTACTTTAAATGGTACAGGTTGATTTGTTTCAGACTGTTTTTGAACCTGCACCCTAGCGTGATATTCAAGCCTGGAAGAGCCTATCTGGGACAGAAGTGAGCTAGAAAGGAGTTTGATGTTAAAAAGCAGCATTACAACTGGAAGCAGGAGTAGCAGTGGGGTATAAAGAGAGATGCAACTGGACTTAGTTTTGTGCAGAGGAGGGGCCAGTATGAAAAGTATAAAAGGACCTATAAACAAAAGGCTGGAATGAAGAAATATTTAATATTATCCATGGCATTTCATATAAAAAAATTCTATGCAACAGACTGCAAAGGCAATGTCTCAATAATATGCTAAACCTGAGCAAGACTCCAGAGCAGTTCCACAGAGGCATAGAATATGTGAGTATTAAATACAGAAGCAAGGTTGCAAGAAAGGACCTGTGCTCACCATGTGCTGAAGCATTGCTTTATCTTCCATGGATGTATCCCGGATCCTGTCACCAGACTGGCTGAGGTCTCCATGCCCCACTTTCCCATTTGCTGAATTGTCACCAAAGTTTGAACTTTGTCTTCTCTTAGCCTTTTTCCCTGGGCTGAGTGACAGCACTGCTTCAGGGAGCCCTTCTTTGGTATTTTCTCTTTCACTGTGCACCTGTGTCTCTTCTCACAGAGCTATTCCCTGGGCATCATAAGGAACATCAGTGAAGAATTTGTTTCGTTTTGTCAAGTTTCTGGTCTGACCCTTAATTTAGAGCAGTCATTTCAGTCTACAATAAACTCTGTGTTCCTGCATGCCGCAGTGAAAGAATTACGAGCAGTCCTTAGCCATGTGCATTCAGGATGCTTTGGTGGCCCCATGGGGACAGATAGACTTCAGTGCCTGAAAACTTATTATGGAAGGGGGGTACAGTCAGCATGTTATTTTCTGTATAATAGTGTATATGTGGGTCTGCTCGTATGTAAAAGCTTTTTACATGATTCATGGAGGCCATTAGGAGTGGAATGGCATACCATCATTTTAGGAACAGAGCTCTTCAAAATGAACAGCTTTTTCCATCTTTCTCCAGGGAGCCTTGAGAGGCATCCAGCGTGTAGGTGGGAGGAGACTGTTCGTAAGTTCCACCACAACATCCAGGAACACAAAGCTTATTGTTGGGATGAGCCTGCAGCTCTGGGTGATAAATAAGCCAGGGCAGTTAGATGAAAAGGGCTGACTTCTCTTGCTAAGACAAAGGTGGACTGATTTTTAAAGTTTAACAACCTGGACCTCTCATGAGCATATGGAACACGTATTGGTAGAGGATCCAGAGCTAAACATAGTATTCTATAAGCACGGTGAAGAAATGAGGCAACAGAGCAGAGTCAGAACAAAGATCTCTTTTGACTGACTTAATCTTAGACATATATTCTGTGCTTTCGTCTTTGCTGTGCTTTTTGCCTCTCTCTGTTTCTGATATTCATTGATACACCAGGATATATCCAGTCCAGGTTGCTTTTTTTTTTTTTTTTTTTTTTTTTTTTTTTTTTTTTTTTTAAATTTTTTTTTCCTCTTTTTTTTTCCCCCAGATATTTCCCGTCCAGGTTTTTTTTTTTTTTTTTTTTTTTTTTGTGACATTCATTCTTAAAATTTTATGTACCCTCTTGGTTTTCAGTCCTGTGAAGAAAGCAGACCTTCTGGGTTTGCATAGTTGGACTCGGAGGCTAACAAGAATGTGCTTTCTTAAGTGATTTTGGCTTATTTGGTTTCTGAGGTCATGGACATAGTGGAAGAACACCTGCTCTCATCTTGCTTCAGCACTTAATCCCTGTCCCAGACAAGCCTAGAAGGGCACAGCACAGGAGGTGAAGAATAATATAAAAAATTGCTCAATAAGTTTTTTGAACCTCCGGAAAGGTTCATGGATAATGATTTTATTCTCCCTGGTTTTCTCATATCCACACCAAGAAATAAGATAGAAAGACACTGTTTCTTCAACTATTACATTCATTACTTGAGACAATGAAAAAATATGAATAATCCAAGGTCTCTGCAAGCAATATAGAAAGTGTTGAAGGACAGTTGTACACGTTCCTTGTATGCCTGATGCAAGCAGAAATTTCTGTTAGCAAATACTGCTTTGGTGAAGGCTTTTCAAGAATTGTTACCTGTCTGTGTGGGTGTGTGCACGTCTACTTGACATTTTGAGTTATTTTTTTTCTAACTGAGCCATTTTCCTTCAGGGTGGCAGGACACAGTGCATCCAAGAAGTCTGCCCCATTCTCTCATGTCCCCAGCACCTCAGTCACATTCCTGCTGGACAGTGTTGCCCTAAATGCTTAGGTGAGTGGTTTTTTTCCTAGGAATTTTGTAATTAATATGATATGTTTCTGCGTAGCATCTTTTATACCAGTATTTCACAATACTGGTAAATTCTGGGAGGTGGAAGAGACAGTATTGCTCAGTGGAGTTTATAATCTATGGGGTTAAACAGGTACTCAGGGTCAGTGTGTAGGGTTGTGATGGGTGGTACTAAGCAAGCAGCTGTAGAAGAGCATTTGAGCCTGGACCAGTTGGCTTGCTTAGAGAGACAAATACAGAGATGTTTCCCCCCTTCATTACACATGTTTTACAAAGGAGGTTGAGGCGGGAGGAAATGTTCTGTTGGAATTTGCCACAAGAAAAAGGCTTCACCCTCTCCTATTTTTATTAAAGTGTGCATTCGCATTCTTGGTTTTGAGGAAATGCAGGTCAGAGGAAACTTCTGGACTGAAATTGCATTCTTAGAAGCTGTTGTCAGAGAGGCCATGGACCCAGGAGTCTGCCTCATGGTTGCCCTCTTAAGGTGGAATCGCAGTTTCAGCCAGGAATATTTTCAATTACATCTCTCCAACACATTTTAAAGGAGTAAGACAGAGGCCTCTAAGGAGGGCTAGTTCTTCCAAGTCATGCCAAGGAAGGCAGTGACTTTTGAGAGTCCTTATTTTGCTCTTACCGTGTCCACAGATCCCACAGGTTAACGTTCCTCAGCATGTGTCCCTCTATTTCATAAACAAGGAGCACTTACATCCTACCAAGTAAATTAGCTTTAATTTGGTCTATGAGGTTATAACTAGGTTTGGAAAATTTTCAGAACTGATAACTCCTGGTTCTTCAACAGAAACTTTTTGTCATTTTGACCATATCTTTACTACTATCCAAAGTCTGTTTCCAGGGCTAGGTTAGGGGTAGAGAGAGGTCTTGCCTTGGAGGCAGCAAGCCACAGAGAATTCCAGCTTCTCATAATACTTAACATTTTTGACTGCTCGAAACAAACCTGAATTTATTTATTTATTTATTTATTTGTTTGTTTATTTGTTTATTTGATAACTGAGAAGTGCTACAGGTAAATATCTGCCTGGAACATTTAACTGCAGCACCAGAGAGTAATACAGTAGAGGAATGAAATGGAGAGGAGAACAGTCCAAATGCTGAGCTTCTGTTTTGGCTGAGGACATTTTTCCTTTCCTTCTGTAAACTCCCCTTGTCCTCTCCACCCCATGCTTTTCTCAGCTGAACCTTCCCCTCTTTGATCTAGGCATTCAGAACCCAGCTTTAATTTTTGACTGCTTCATGGGGATTTTTCTACAGATTCTTTTTTCCCCTCTTAGAAATGTCTGTAAATGAGTTCACTAATAATAACGATTTTCATTCTATGTGGTCTTCGCTCTAAAGCATGTCATATACCTGTGAATAGATAATGTCTATTCACAGGGACGTGTTTAATGTTTTGGAGCAGAGGTAGAGCCAAGGGATGCGTAGTACACTGCATGGCAGTCGGGAAAGAGAAAAATTTTCAGGGATGCTGAGGCATGGTTTTTAAAGTATCATGTGGAGGACCTCCCTGCAATTGAATTCCTGATACTCAGTGTATATAGCTTAGAGGAATGCAGTGGACTCTACTGGGACTTGAATTATTAGTTTAACTAGTGGTTATGAGCCAGCAAAGCTGACCATTAAGCCAATATCTTCACCACCACATCTTTTAAAGTGGTAGCTCCTTTGTCAGTGGTTTTTTACCAACTATTTGACTGGGTTGGCCACCCGGAATTGCGCTGGGTGGTTTGCAAGGCATGGCAAGAGGGTGTGAGAGAGAACTGGACTTTTGTTCACTTGTTGACATAAGTTATGTGATTGAAGTCCTGGCCCCACATAAAGCAGTAGAAGTGTTGTTACAGGCGGGACTGTGGCTAGGCTTTGCCCGTAAGTGGTGCATGGATGTTGGGCAGTTCCTTTCAGGGCTACTGAGCATCCTCAACTGATTTCATATGTCAGTCCTGCAAGAGAAATTAAGCCTTTTCAGAAAGACGCACATTCAGTAAAAGGAAGGCTGGTTATGCAAGCACAGATTAGTCCAAGGTAGCTAATTTGCAAGAGAGATATGTTCAAATTGTGTCTAACTGAACAATAGCAATTATTTCTTAACTTTTGTTTAATAGTTATTTTAACATTAGATTTGTAAAAACTCAAGGCTAATCCAATGGATTTTGCTGTGTGCTTATCCTTTTGTTTGCTTATGTCTCAGAGGAAAATGGAACCTTTTTCTTTTAAGCTATTCTACATTTATCAAGAATTATTGAAAAGGGAAGGAATAACAGTGTGCCAAGACCTGGTGGTTTGAGAGCTAAAGTATTGGCCTAGTACTTTGTGACTTCTTGTGTGTACTTATAGTGGCCATTCCCTACCTCGGAATTGATGCCTATTTAACATCAGACCTCAGAAATGATAAGCGGGGAGACTGGCAGCCACTCATAAAAGAACTTATTAGTTGGCTGCCACCAAAAGTAAACGGGGGAAGGTATCCAAAACCAGGAAGATAAGTATAGTGATTTCCTGTGAGTTTTTGTAAAGAGCTCATGTTTATGTATCATAATGGTCATTTGTTTAAAATAACCTACTAGGAAAGAAGCTGAGGAATAAGAGAAGCTTGGAGAACTGCAAAGTGTGTTGCAACTTGGATCTGAAAGTGCTTGCAGGATTGCAGGACTTCAGGAAGGATTTGATATTGATGCTGCCTTCCCTGTATAGTGCTCTAAACTTTGCCTCACTCTCATGAAACCCAAATATTTTATGGGTTATGGAAACTAAATATCTTGTGTTGCCCTCATTCTGCTCATAAACGATGCAAATGCCTGCATTTCTTGCAACCTTGTGTGAACATGGTACACCAAGGTTAATGAAACTGGACAACACCTATGTTTTTTTGCATCAGTGTTACTGAGTTGATTTAGTTTGGCTGCTGTAAACCCCTGAGGTAGATATGCTAAAACCAGTTAAGGCTGCTTTATTTGATAAGTTATTGCATTAAGTTAAAGACTGTTTAAACTAGTTTAAGTGTACCTACCCTAAGAGTTTGCAGTGCTTACTTTTTATTCCTTTAGCTGCACTGTGCACTTTATGATGAGAAGGAGGAGAAAGATTTTTCCAATATAAACATGCCATAAATCATATTTATATTCCCTCCCATGGTAGAATTTGTACAGAGGAATGTGTGCTAGAAGAACAGTGAACTGTTAAAAGTACATATTTTTTTCACACCAAAATGGAAACACATAGCAAATGACACATTGCACATGAATTTGGTCTGGTGACAATAAGCCCTACTATTTTTGTTGACAATATGGCATCTTTTCAACCACATTCTGTTTCTATTACTGTTTATTTATATTCAGGACAGAGGAAAGTGTTTGACCTCCCATTTGGAAGCTGCCTCTTTCACAGCAACGTGTATGATAATGGGTCCTCATTTATTTATGACAACTGCACAATGTGTACATGCAAGGTAAGTCCACCGTGCTTTGGTATTGTGTGCTGCTGGTTGTTTGGTTTAGCAGTAATTTGTAGGGCTGTGGAACTGTAAGCCCTGATACTGTTCTTC
>WAAD01018787.1:0-45095 GCA_013389945.1 Fregata magnificens
TTAATGAATCTACTTTTCATTACATATTTCAGTTTATGAGCACATCATCAGATCAACAAATGCATATATACGAATGTTTTGCTAATGATACAAACAGATTAAAACTTCTCAGTTCCTTAACTAAAGGCGCAAAGCCTCAAGAAAGACAACTGTTTTGAATTTTTTGGCTGTGTATCATGCACTTATCACTCAGATGAATGAATTCACATCACTCAAATGTGAATTCATGTCCCTCAGCTGTCTAGACCAATGGCCATCTGTTAGGATGACAGG
This sequence comes from Fregata magnificens, assembly GCA_013389945.1. Classification (NCBI taxonomy): domain Eukaryota; kingdom Metazoa; phylum Chordata; class Aves; order Suliformes; family Fregatidae; genus Fregata; species Fregata magnificens. The sequence continues at coordinate 274 of WAAD01018787.1, forward strand.
ACACGTTCACCAGGTTGGACCATTGCTTGAGGACAGATACGTCAAGAAGTGGCTGGTTTAGATGCGTAGCCTGTAAAATACTTTAAATCTCTCCTTTATACGCAAAAGCCTTAGAGTTGAATGTCACCATTCACTAAATCATATATTTTAAGCCTACATGCCACAGAAAGAAAATCAGAAGCAGATATAAGGAATGTGAAGGAGCAGCTGTGGCTATCAGTAACCTCAACCATGTTGAAGGTTGGGAAAATGAAGAACCCCAAGTAGGTTATAAACACAAATTGGAAGGTCATCTCTACAGCAGCCTATAGTGTTGGAGGGGCTAAATGAATTGCAGAGAAATGGCTCTCTTGGAATCCAATGGAAATAAATAGTATTGCCCGGTACCACTAACATGGTTTTGATTGCATACGGTGTCCGTAGTTGGGCACCTTGCCCAGAAAAAGGCGACTCCAGGTAGACATAGCTGTAGAGATAGGGTTACTCATAAGCATAGGTAGAGATATCTAGAATCTGTTCTTTTGGTTAAGCAAAATTAAGGCAACGTGGGATTATGAGTCTGGTCTCTAAAAATACCGCAGAAGGACAAGAGTTATCTATGTTATGATAGAGTATTAATGCAAGAAGAAATAGGACTGTGAATACATCTGGGAATTTGGAGTATGATTCCTAAGCACTAGGGCAATGAAGTTCTGAAAAGTTTTGCAATACTAGAAGGGCCAAAATTACCTGACTCCTTTTAAAATGCTATTTCTTATGGAAGGAATTACACAAAATGTGCTGCCGTAGGAGGAGATTGACATGATGGAAGAGGAGATTAATTTAGATTTTGTAGTCCTATGTATATGTTTATATTCATTATGGTCATACTTAAAAATGCTACAGTACAGACTAATAAAAAAATTGCTGCAAGCAAAAATTGCCTTTCTGTCATGTTTTTTTTTAGGATTGTGTGATTGAAATTCAACATTATTTTATTTTTCTCAACCATTAGCTCTAACAAGCCATAAAGCCACCCACTTATCATCATGGCACCAATGATGCCAGTCTTTCTTTATGTCCTACTTTTTCAGTTTTGGTGCACACATCTTTGTTTTTTATCCTATACAGTCATTTTTGCATGGCAATCCATAATAACAGTGCATTACCCTTCTTTAAATGCCTTCCAAAGAGTTATCTCTACTACAATACATTTAGAAAGGCCTCACTAATTGATGTTCTTCTGGTGTAACTACTGCTTATTATGCTAAAAGTGTTCGCTTCTTGGTTGTCTTTTTCTTCCCCTTCTCGCCATGTGTTTGATGAATCTATCTGTTCTCTAAGGTAATAGTTTGAATTTCCAAACACGTGGGACGGCTACTGGCTTTCTTACAGGTTTTTTTAAACCCTCCTCTCTAAAAACAAAATTTGTATGTCACTTTCTTTCATATAAAGATGGGAAGAAACAAAAACAAGACAAGCTTATTTNGAAAGCAGGGAGCAACAAAACCTGAGGACCTACTCTGCCTATATGCACAAAGAAAACCTCAGAAACTTTTAGATTTTTAGCATACTCTCAGAACACCCATACACCAGAAATCTGCCATCCTGAAATTATTTTAAAAACTGAAAATAGCTTCTGTAAAGGCAAAGTAATTTCTTCCAAGACCACTTTTAGATCTGCTTAAGAATTTTTAACATACCCTCTATTTAATTCTGGGGTGTTCATCCCTACCCATTTTTGATCTACGTGTTTTAGATGCTTATCCTGGTAATGGGCAAATGTGTGAAAGGGGAATGAAGATTCCCTTTTAAACAATTAATAGTAGAGTGGATCTTTAGAGGCTTTCCATGATGGCTGCACATTCAAAGGCTGAGGAACTGAGAGGAATGTGTCTCCATATGTGTTTATACTGTCTTTAACACAATAGCGCCCTACAGAGGCATCTACTGAAGATAATATTACAATCTATTTTGATTTTGTGTATTGTCCCACTCCTTGTTTGTGTCTTTTCATTTTCTGCTTTCTGTGTCAAAACATATAAAAGGTCTTTGCGGAGCTGCGGTTTGTGCCCGTACAGAAAATGTCCATGCGCTTTACTTCTCCTGGAATCTTAAGAACGCCCCGTGTTAGAGGCATCTCTATAGCCATGCAGGCAAAAGCAGCATACAGCCCTTGGATAACCCTGTATATAGGAGGAAAAAGTAGTTTTAAGTTTTCCAGTCATTTCGCCCTTTAAGAGTCTGTTTTAATTTGTACATAACTTTGCCAAACTTTCAACAATTTGCCCCAACCTTCTTCATGTCATGTGTCTGCCTCAGGCTGACTTGCTTTTCCCCATCTTGGTGATTCAGCCAAAACGTTTAAGCTGTTTCTAAGAACAAGATGAAGGAAAAAAAATAGCAATAGGTTAAGGGAAAGAGGCAGGACTGCAAGGAATAAGGAATAGCAGAGATGAAACTCAACTTAGCCTGTGGAATGCTGCTATGCTGCAGTTCATCGTGTTGGACTCTAAGGCTTTGAAATGGCTAAGATATCTGAAATGGCAAATATTTCTCAAAAAAGGCAGTTGTCTGCTAGGGAAGGTGGTACCAGTTGTGCCCCTTTTTAGCTATACTCAATGATTAGGGCTCACTGAGATCTCTGCTCACAGATTCTGCCTTTCACCTTCCAAATAGTGTATTTGCCACTGAGTTTTTTGTGAAATGGTGCGCTTTCGGGTGGACTTGAGTTGCACAGAGCTGTTACTGATGCATAGTGCACTACTTGTATACAAATAGGCATCAACTGCACTAAATGCTCTAGAGGGCCAACAGAAAAAGGGTGTATAATCATACATTTATGAAGTACCATGTCCTTATATGGCAAAGACAAATTAAAACTGAATGAACCACCTTCATAGTCTTTCACCAAAAGTTTTGAAAACTAAACATTTGCTAAATTGAAACACAAAGCACAATGACAGTAAAAATAACCTGCAATTACTGTAAGCCAAGTGTCTAGGGAAAAGGAAAATCATGGGTACATTTTCCCAAACTTCCAGTCTAACCTTTTTACCTGATAAAAGGAGAATAAAATGAACTCCTGATTAGTCTGAGAAGTAATGTTACATAGAGAGTAGAGTGACTTTCCAGCATATAACACCTTTTGTTTTAAATGTCGGATTTACTGCACTGACAAGAGTCAATTGCTCGGATCTTTTTCAGATTACTGTCATAAAAAGTCTTTTAAACTAACAATTAAACTAAGTATGGATTTAGCCACCATATATACAATGTAAAATGCAAATTCTCCTGCTTTCAGAGAGCTTATCTCTTAGTGTGCTCCACATGAGCAACAAGTGAATGAACTGAGATACCTGGTGCAACCACATTATGCCACTGGAGGTGGGTTGGTGGAGAGAGGGTGTCACCTGGCTATGTATGGAAATGAACCAGAACATCACAAAAATAATTTTAAATGTTTGAAGAAGTTAAATTCTTACTACAGTGGCAGCTAGCCATCATTATTTTTCAGTAAACTACTAAAATTCAAACTGTTTATTGTCCTCAAAATTTTGAATCCCACGAAATTTGTATTTGCTTTCTGTTAAAGTTATTATTCTACTTCTATTCTTCTATGGAATGATATCACCTACAGAGTAAAACTGTTCATTTAATTTTTAGAAACCTTTGGCTTTTTACTCAATGTACAATTTTTAAACCTTTTCAAGTTGCAACATAGAATATATGAGGTGTAATTATGATGTTTCAGACTGTTACAGACAATGCACTTGCTCTAACATTTCTAGGCTGATAAGCAGTTGAGCGCTAGTTTTATTATTTCCAGTATTGTATCTTAGACCTTGCCAGTCTGATGACTCAAACTGCCAGATTGAATTTAGTGATAGACTGTGTGGGATGTAAAGTTACTTTACAGCGTTTGTGTCTTATTGGCATAGTGATTTCATAAGCTTGAACCCACATATCTCTTACTATGCATGGGATATAGAGCACTCTCCATATGCACAGAACATAAACATGCTTTTAAATGATGTATAGGACCTCCAGAATTCTGGAGACAGGCATGATAAAACATAGTAAAAACTGCTGCTTAGAGAACTAGGTTGACTTAAAACATTATGCTGTTTTTTTCTGAAAACAAGACTTTCTTTTTTGCTTGAATTGGGATCACTGAGTTTTATTTTTAAGCTATTGCTAAGTGCAAATCATGCTATCAGTAATTCTCTTGCCTCTCATTTATCGAATGGTTCAACTTCCTATTTTAAAAGCATTATCAACTTTTTCACAATGAAATTCATCCCCAGTCAAGCCCTTCGGTTTCTTTTTTTCAGAACTATTTTTATTTCACATTAAGGCTTGTCTTCTTAAGCATAGCTTTATTTTGCAACTTTTATACCTATTTTGATCTGTTTGTTACTTTTGAGCCTGTTTTGGCTTGGATTTTAAATGCATAAATGCAAAATTAGTTTTGACTTTTAAGAAAGGTTTTTTTCTTTTCACAAACAATGGGGAAGTGGACACACAATTCTCATCTATAAACACTGTTAATTTTGATGAATCAATATTTCAAGATAGGGCAGCAAAGTACCTAGCTCAACCCACTAAGCGTGACAGACCTCATACTGACATCCATGTATGCGGTCAGGAGGGCCACAAATAGCAAGCAGGATTTTCCAAAAGAACATTAAACTACAGCAGGAAACTGCAGCATAGTTTAGTTATCAGTTTCAAATCAGAATCTGTGCTTCTGTGCCTACACTGCATGTCACAGGGCTATGTGGAGCTACTTGAGCTAATCAGAAAAAGAGTAGCACCTTCCTGCAATAATATATCCTGTAGGTAAAATAAGTAGCACTCCGTTTTGTGATGTTGCAGTGAAAATTGTCGGACATAGTTCTGCCCTTTCAGATGCCTGGGGGTGTCACGACGTGACATATGGACATACCCTTATTACTGTGTTTGCCCTTCCAATAATTTTCAGCTGTCCTTTTTTCTTCTTAGCAGCTTTTTAGTCTCAGGCAATACTTGCATGCTTCTGCTTGTTTATTTCACACAAAATTATTCTATACCTGTAAGTTATCAACATGCTGCTACTTCTTAATACTTTTTTTATTTAAAAACAGATGTTTTTTCTTGTAATTCTGTGTTGTCCAAAAAACCTTGGGGATGTTTTATGCAATATATTGGTGAATCAGAAGGTTTTCAGAGATGATCTATTGAGAAGAGTTTTACTACTTTTTCTTATATAACTGCACAATGATGCTTTGGCCCACTGATGTAACATGACTGTATTTTGTTTTAGCTTGATCAGTTTTCACCTTCTGAAAACTGTAGTCATTAATCTACATTTATTCACCTTGCTTTGTTGCAGTTTTCAGCGAAGTTCAGACTGACAGACTGTTAGAGATTTGGGAACTGGTGGATCAAGTCCAGACTTCCAGGTCAACATGATGAAAATATTAATAAAGAAAACCTGTTTTACTCTCTATGGGACTAAGATTTGATTATTGGATTTTTTCACAGGGAACACCACAGTGAAAAACTTGAGGAGCAGGAGAGAGACAACAGTGAGCAGAGAAATGTTGAGACTATTGGTAATACATGCATAAGGTGGAAAAAGTTTTGAATGGTCCTATCTCATATTTTTGTTGCTGTGGTTACCTCTCAGAATATCTAATCTCATAGATAAAGTTGGACTCTATCAAGTTGCTCTGCCTACTGCCTAATAACTTAGCAAATGATTCCCATTTCCTAAGAGTGTATCTTATGCATACTGATGTGTGACCTCCTGCTCTCTTCCAATCAGTGAGGACTAGCAATACTTGATTACACAGGATAATATATTGTCCCACAGAAGCACGTTTTTATATGGGTAGAATAGGATCTGAACCTACACACAGCACATACCTCTTTACCCCAGTCAACCAAGGTGACCAAAGCCCCTTTGGCCAGCTTCCACAAGCCTTATGAGGGTGCCAAAATGGATGAAGCTGGACAAGAAGAATTTTGTATTCAGATGGGGAAAGACCAATGATCAAAATAGTAACAATCTAAATGCCTTATCTCTACACCAAAAAAGCTTCTCCCACCCTTTCAGCCTCACTGCCAAAAAGGAATCACTGAAAGTCAGTGAAATTGAAGCGAAGCCTTGGTATGGCTTGGTATGGCTGTTATTGACCTTTCTGCCTTGCAATGCCCCAGTCACATTTTCTCAACACTGTATTTTGTCAACTTAAAGACGATACAATTAAGAATTTTCTGGTCTTACAAAAGGAGCCCACATGTCTGATGGTATTTTGAGACTTCTCCCTCTATTATATTTTAGACAGGTGCTGTTTATATTAACTTTTAGTCTTCTTGGAGAAGCTGTGAAGTTAATAAAGTGATGAAATCTTCTAAAGATTTCAGTTTTCAGTCTCACTCTGTTCTTCTTGTATTTCTGTACTAGTGATTCTACTTTTTCTTATAGGACTGAAAAACTTTTTGCATGCAGTTCAATTTTTTATCCCCAACCAGGTGCAAATAGCCAGTGTGATTCCTTTATTAAGAAAGCTAACTTTACTCCCAAATATAGTTTCTTGCTGTTTTCCTATATGTCACCTTTCCCTTTAACTCTTCTCTTTTGTAACTTTTATAACGCATCATTAGCACAGCATACATAGATTCATTCCCTAAATTTCTGTGGAGGTTTTTAGGTTACTTTTTTCTGTTCCAAGGCTTTGCGAGAGCCGTGGTATTTATCTTAGTTGTACCATCACATCGGGCAAACATTTGGAATATCTCTGACAATAATCAAGAAACTCTTGATTACTTAAAATTGGTATTACATAATATGTGAAGGAACAGAGTAATCATTTGTCTTTGGTCTGAAGTTTTTGTTCATGCTTTACATCCACCAGCAGGTACTGTTAAGCCTAAATTTATCCCTAGTACTGAATTCGTTTAAAAAAGTATTGCTAAAAAATTAATTTGAGGAAGGCTCTGCATGTGACAATATGCATTGCTGAATCCAGTCACTTTTTCTTTTTTACCAGACTTCATACAGATTTACATCACACAGCTGGGATCCTGCAAATTTCAGAATACATTTTGCAGGAAAGACAATTTAAGATAGCAAACATAAACGAAACATGGGATAAAACAGTTATGAAAGCCATAGAGTAATGCTGGCACCAGAATAACTGGAAATAAACTAACAATGATGATACTTTGAAACCTTGGGAAGGCTTTTAATCATGAGAGTAAGAAAGCAAGCTGCAGAACAACTTTCCAAGTGTAGAGGAGGAGAAGGCCTCCAAGAGTTACAGTCAAAATATTCTTATGGCCAAAGATAAACACATCATATATGCTAAGAATTTACTCTTAGTACAGAGAAAGTTTTGATGCATTAATAGTCCAAATTATCTAATGAATACAGAAAAGGCTCATTAATATTACAGTTTAAATTATTACATAAAATAACCTTCCTAGTATCATTCCCTCTTCTCATTGTTCTCACCCTATTAATAGTCCTCTGGGTCCTAAGACTGAAAATTTCAGTCTTTCTCAGAACAGTGAGGAAAAGTTACGATTTGTTGTTGGCATTCTGAGATCTTCAGCAGGAGAAGCGTGCTGTTAATCTTGGGGTTTTTTTCCTCCTCAGTCTTGTTCTACCTGTGTTTATTTTTTATATTTTCTTAACACGTTCTGCTTCCTTGAAAGTTGCCCCCAGCCACCCTCAGCCTCCCCCAGCCCCTGTTATCCCACGGGACTGTTGTTTGTGGCACCGTGGTTCCCTGCGACTTTACCACCCACACTGTTCCCAGCGCTCAAGCTAAAACTGATCAATGCACAACTGTTAAACCAAGATAAAACCAGCTCAGGCCAAGGTGAGCGGAGACCAGTGCTGAGTCTCTGCACTGCCAGGTCAGTACAAAGCCTGGCACCTCTCCTGGTAATAGCAAAAAGCATGTTTATTGGGCTATGGAAGACACAGTTTAAGCATTTACAGGGGGATTATATTTTCCTGTAATTTCAAGAGATTGGACTCGCTGACCCATGAGTGACCTCAGCTTCATATTCTTAAGTACTTAACTCGTGCATGGTAGTGGGCTACGCCCATTTACAGATGAAGTATCAGAAGCATTGGAAGTGTTAGAATGACAGACAAGACTCTTTACTAACAGCAGTTCACTAAATGAAATCTAATAAATGACTTAGTGCAGTGAAATTTTAAGGTTTTTTTAAATGCCCCAGATCTGAAATAATTTTAATAATATTAAAAAAAACCACTTTTGACCAAAAAATTGCCATTAGGTTTTTTTATTAAAATGTCAAAGGTTCTGATGGAGGAAGAGTTGTTATGTTTTGCTTGGTTTTTTTATCTTTGTTTTCATGATTTGTTTTTTTAGGGCCATCTGGGCTGAGGGCTCTGTTTCCAGGAGTGATTACACATTTATGTTATGCATTTACATTAGATAGTAATTGGAAAAATTGTAGATCTTCAAGTTAGAAATCTTAAAGAAGGAATTAATTTGCAGAATGGATGCTCACTACTGAGTCCGCTAGAGACTGGATTACATAAATAAGTTAGTGTTTCATTACCTCTTTCTGCTTGCATGTAATTTGCATGGTGTCATGATGACCTGCTTGCAAAAAGAAGGATGGTAGGTACTCCAGCTCAAAATGCTCAGATGTCTCACAGTCACAGAACACACTCATGGTGGATGTATCTGCAAACTCCTCAATATAGTGAGCAGCACAAGATAATGATGCTGTTATTGAGTAAACACAACTTCATCCTTCATCCTAACTATGTCAGATTTGAGATCTCATTTTTTCAATGATAAACTCTACAGTAAGATTTACCTGAATTCAATTGGTTTGATTCTGTATTTTTAAAATTTTATTTTTAGAAAATTTAGAATTTTCACATGGCTAGAAATAATCTCTATATTATCTGAAGAATTCTCCCCGTCTCTAAACTTGACTGGTCTAGAAAAATTGCTTCTTCTATGCTTTTTCATACAAGCGTATGCTCTCTACTTTCAAACAGCTGTGGCTGTTTCATCACAGTACAAGTTCAAATTCTTAATGAGATCCTGCACAAGACATGTGAGATTATTGTTTCTCAGTTCAATGTGCTCTGAATTTATACCTTTTCCTGGGCACTATCAGATTCTTCTGAACAAGGAGGTGTGGGCTATACTTGCACTGGAACTGAATGCTTGGTAACCACTTCCCAGAGCAGTGTAATGTCTACCCAAGTGTTGTCTGAAAATGAATTTCATCTTTTTTTTCCTAGATGATTTTGATATGGGAGCCCTTCTAGAAAGAATACAGCAGCTGATTTATCTTGGGGTCTTGGGGTGTGCTTGCATGGCTCATTTCTATAATCACAGTCTGTTTCCTGGCCAAAGTTTGAAAGATGCCACCCAGCTTCCCCCAGGCCCTGTTAACCCAAAGGGCTGCTGCTTGTTGCACTGTGTTAAACTGGCAAAGCTCTACATACAGTTTTTACTAGTGTGCAGACTGACGCTAGAGGAAACTGAATACGGAGCTTGAGAGCTCTTCTCTTGGAGATCCTGCAGAATTTCAAAGCAAGCTTGACAGCTTAACATTTAGCATGATTTGATGAAATAGGGTCAGATTATAATTGTTTACTTTGTCTTATGATGACTGGAAATAGAAGACAACTAAAAAGTTCTGGGTGCATTCAAGGAATATGAATTAGGAAGAATGTAAATCATCTAACAAAGTCACTCTTGGAATAAAATGCAGTCACAGACTCTTTCATGTTAGCTGCACAACATGTGCTCAAGGTAATACTGAAGTAAAGCAACGACAGATACTGAAAAATTTGCATTTAACGTTCTGAAATGCAGTCTCTCTCCTCCTCCCAAGGTTTAAAAAAAAATGCCAAAACTTTAATGCACTAAAAGAAGTGGCAAAACAAAACAAAGGTGTTATAGCAATTCTTTTAGTTTAAAACAATGCTGTTACATTTATTGTGATAGCAGAGTCCATTTTACATAACATCTTTTCATTTTACATGGGTATTAGTGGCTGCTCAACTGTATCATGTTGCAGCTTTTACTGTGCCTGAAGGACACAGCAGAATTTATTGTCTGGCAGTTGTTTAAAACTGTTATAAATGTTTACGTTTTTTTAGAAAGCCTCACTTAGCATTTTTATTTGGAGAAGAAAAGGATAAGTATTTGGAGCATGTATGAGTTAATCTTCAATTAATAGTCTCCAGAAGAGAGAGAACATTCTTAAAATTGTAATTTTCCATGGAAAAAACGTCCTCAGAAAAACTCTTCAAACCTGTAATTAGCAATGAGTGTTCAGTAACAGCATATGGCCAGACCAGCCTGTGAAAGCTTAGAGTCAGTGAATCTCTGCAAGATCTTACCCTGGTAACCATCACATGGACATCACTGTCCATTTGGGCCTGGACATATGTAAATTATCTTACGTGAAAAAAAGACATTGTCTATCACATAGTTTGAAATAAACATGCTTGGTAAGAAAGTTCATTCCGTTGTAGTCAAAGGGAGTTTTGCCATCAAATTTATCTGTCATTGTACCCACCATTTTAGTCTGCTGTCTTAAGATGCTCAGGAGGATCCAATCACATGACGGATAATTTCTGCGTTCTATCAGATCCATATGTTTTATGAGTGCTCAGCATTTCAGAGAAACAAGCATTTAAAAGAAATAAAGCTATCTTAGAAATATAACCTCTAGCAATCAAATACTTTTTAAAAGAGGTGAATTAAGATATGGCAAGCCTTTGATTTTTCTGGACTGATAACATTTGGATGGTTCTAAGGATAGGAAACCTTTTCTCATCCATTAATGGCAAGCTTTGATTACATATGAGTGAATAGAACAACCCTTAGTCTAACAGCATCTTCATCTCACATTGCTTCAATTTCAGTAGTAAATTATTTTTCTACTAAATTAGAATTAATGTCTGAGTTATTAGTCTTAGGAATCTTAGAGGTTTGCATTTTCTTTGTGCATGTAATTCTTCTTTAAAGCCTGGTATTAAACTCTAATTTTGTTATAACAGCAATTACAAGATGAATGAGAAACAGCCAAAGAGTTAGAGACGTCCCACATGAACACTAGGTATATCTGGTTCCTGTGTCAAAGGAGCTCTCCATTTAAATCTTACGCAAAAGGCAAATGAGTGAGAATGGCAGAAAGGAGAAGGTGAGGACTAAAACAAGTCCAAATTTTCTAATAATCACCTTATTTTTTTCCCCAAGACTTTCACTCTAACAGCATTAGATATGGAAAGAGGGAAATGGGAAGGCAGGAAGGAAGAAAGGAAGGCAGGCACACAGACAAGCAGGCAGGTAGGAAGGAATTAACATCCTACTTTTCCTGCTTTAATTAAGTTTTGCAAACCTACTCAGCTTATGATATATTAATCCTGAAAAATCTCTTAAGTGGCTGTTTATCTTTTTTTTATTCATGTACCCACCACTTATTCCTGAAGGTATCATCCAATACAGTAGTTCAGGTATATGCTTTGGTACATGCTGTCCATCACTTGTGAAACAATTTACCCAAATTTTCTCTTTACTGGTACACCATCTCACTTTCTGTCCATTACATTTGTTTAACAATTAGTTCCTGTCTCATAGAGCTGTTTTTCCATATTGAGGGTCAGCGAGCTCCCTTCAGCCATATCTCAAAGGTGGAAAAAACCTTGAAACGATGCTAACAAGCTGCTCTGAGGGACGGTACTGGATATTTTTGAAACCATGAAATGAAGAGCTACAAAGGAAAACAAAGAGCTGAAGTGGCAGAAAATGAAAGTCCCTGTCTAGGACATCTCTTTGTCTTTGCTAAGATATATATATATATGTATATATATCTCTTATATATGCCGATGGCTTACCTTCTTTTCATAATTTCTTTGCTGTCATCCGAATTGTTTGACAGCCTCTGATGTAGTTTTTGACTGTTACCAATGTCCTTCATGTGCAGCCAAAAATGACAAGGTCTTCCTAACGTAATTTGTAGCCCACTGGTCCATTTTTATATGTGTAAGTTTTATTTACAGCCAATAATTTGTGCAAATGTCTTTACTATATTTTCTACACTTTTCCTGAAGTCTGTTCACTATATTTTAATTCATTTTTTAAATTCCTCTGTTCTCTATGTTTTAATTCATTTTTAAGCTATATTCTGATCATAATGAATATTTCTCCAGCTTAAAAGTGAAAAAGCTGACTTCCACCAAAGATTCACATTTTTAAAGCAAAAAACCAAACACTGTTGTCAGAAGCCATTCCAGTGAATTGGAATAACTGCAAGATCATAAGATGAAAAGCTTTTATTTTTGATAAGAGCCTTGAGGAGCAGAATGCTCAAAGTGGAAATCACAGCCAATGTATGACACTTGGTTTCTTTACGGTCATTTAGGCATCATTGATGTTATCTGCCATAGAACTAAGATAGGACATAATGACTGAAAAGCTATGCAGTTTGTGTATGCCTAAATATAGGTAAATCCCTTTCTACTTCTTTAAGGGCAGACATTCCTTAGAGCCTCTTTTTTCAAATTCTGCTGTTGTGTTCACATTTAAGCTTTTGAAAGAAACATAGAAATAGTCTTTTTTTTTTTCCTGTTTCCTCTGGCTTTTTTGCTACTAAAAATCACTGGAGTTTATTGCTATAAAGAGATCTGCTTCTCACACTTTGTTCTGAGTTCTTAGGCCTTCACTAATAAGTGAACTTCAGCAACTCTATGCCCAGACTTTTAGGCAAAGCAGTGACTCAATTTCTTTAAAAGGGACACAAGGGCCAGCTTTTGACACAGCTTCAGTGCTAATGCAAAATTGCTCCAGTAAAGCCGGTATAAACCAGTGAGGAGTCATTAGGTTCAAGGAGTGGCACAGATAAAGGCGATTACCATGACTGTATTCCTGGTGGACTGGTCGACTGACAAATTATGAGAGGAAAATGAAACAAAATAAAAATAATTAATGCCAAAAGGCTCGTTATATCATCCATTCAGACCTCTGGTGTAATGCAGCCATGAACGTACAGATATGCCTTCCAGATATGTCTATGTTAAATATGCAATCTCTGGTTACAGCGCAACACTGAACTGCATTCTATAGAGCGGGAACAGCAGAGATCAAAATACTTACAATGCCCAGAGGCCTCCACAATGGCAGGGAACTGACTGGCTGTCATAAGCATACATACGGCCCAAGCAGATGAAACTGTCAAGTTCCCATCCAAGTTTCAAAGAAAGTCAAGTTTTCCTCCTTCTCCCCCTTCCCCTCCCCTTCCCCTTTACCCCCTGAATTTTGGGAAAAAACTCTTCCTACTCTTACATCTAGTCATCATTATACTACTGAGTGATGTTTCAGAGAAAGAAGGAAAAAACTGCAATCAAGAACACATCTGATCAGTTGTGCCTCTGGGAATACTGTTCTTCCTAACCCCTGTGCGTGAGTAGCTGAAGCCTCGGGGCAATATTCTTTTCTTAAAGTTCAGCAAAGAAGGAAATGAATAAACCGACACATAAATTCACATCTTCATGCCTGAAAAGAATAATCCCAGTCAACTAACTCAAACACTCCTACGGGCCTGGAATTTCTCCCAGAAACTATATTAAACTATATTATTTAGGGGAAAAAAAACGGTCTTATCCAAAACACACTAAGGGGTGGTTAGTCTACCATTTTCCCTGGAAACTGTTTAATTGCCCTTACAGCCAGGAAATTGTTTCTAATTTCAAGGTTAAGTTTGTCTAACATCATCTTCCAACTATTAGATCCTATTACACTTTGATTGGCAAAATTGAAAAGTACTCCATTATCTGATCTTTTTTTCCTGTGTAAAGGCAGGTTTCCATAGGGATTCAGAAACATTTCACACAACTCCTTGATCAGATGAGCTCTTAAAGGCTTGTTTTTCAGCTACACATCATTTTTGGAGCACTAGTTTGAGATGTCTTTATGATTTCAACACTCTGCTCCACGTATGGATCCCAGAAGGGGACATAATATTTTAGCAGTTGGTTCATCGGTGTAATGTGCAGATGCAAACCTCAATTTCCATCTGCTCTGTGATATTCTTCTTTTTATGAATATAGTGGCATTTTGACCACAAAATTGTGCTGAGAACTTCTCCTTAGACAATTATCTATACTTACGTCATAGTCCTCTGTGTGTCTCCCTCTTGGAAGCGATTCTTGAATGTCAGTATTTTTAATCTGCCTTCTTTGCTTCCTTGTCTCTGGCTAGTATACAAACACATTGGTGATCATTTAACCAAGTAATTCACATCACTCCATGACTCTGTAATATAGCTATTATGTACCATAATTCCTAGTCTGTATGCCATCTGCAGACTTCTCCAGGGAGTATTTGATATCACCATCCCAACAGATGACAAAGAAACTAAGTGGGGCCAAATAGAGAATTGGTTTCTAAAAGACCCTACTTGGATAACTTTATTCGTTCATATATCTCACATTTCAAAATTTGTCAATGAGCCTGTTTCTAGTCCAGTCAGCTTGTGACTTCTACCTATGTATATCTTTTAATCAAAATGCATGTCAAAAGCTTTGAAGAAATCCCTGTGTCTTTAATCATACTATCAACACTTTCAGTTAGTCTCTAAACCCACCATTGAGTTGTTTAAGGAGATCAACTTCCCAAGAAACTCTAACAAGTAGCGCAAATTAGACTCTTACTTTTTTGAGTCCTAAATTAAACGCCCCATTACATATTCAGCTTTTAGGTCACACTAAATGATTTATAACTTCCTAGCTGGTTTTTTTTTACACTTTTAAAATATTAGAGTTGCATAAGTAGTCTTCAGCTTTTGTTCAATATTGTCATCAGTTTTTCAGAGGTGTTCACCTCATTCCCTTTAGGCTGTAGATTATAAAAAAAGGAAAACAAACAGACAACTCAATTGTTTTTCTGGTAGTACCCATTGTCTTACATGAGTTTGAAAATTTTGCTCTGTACTCGAAGAGAAATGCAAACTGTAAAGGGACCTCAGCTGGGGATATGATGTGTCCAATTCCCAGTAGACAGATGAAAAGGAGGTGAAATATCAGCA
Source organism: Fregata magnificens (assembly GCA_013389945.1). NCBI lineage: Eukaryota > Metazoa > Chordata > Aves > Suliformes > Fregatidae > Fregata > Fregata magnificens. The sequence continues at coordinate 15,337 of WAAD01018787.1, forward strand.
TAGTTTACTGTTCAAAATCATCTGGGATGTAGTATTATGTGACAGACCAGCTGGAAAACAAACAGTTTTGTTGGAACACTGCAAAAAAGGTGTTAAACTGAGATTTATTGTTACACGCAATGCAAGTTAATACCTAGCTCCTGGGGTGCTGAAATTCAAAGAAACAAACTCTAGCATCATTTTAATTTTTATAGCTGTTAAAGATTTTATATGTGCTTGCTGTTTAACAGTGGCATTAAGCACTCAGTTCAGTTGCCAAAACACAAGTATGTAGGGGCATTTGGGATATCCTAGGCCTACAGCTGGCCTTCAGAAGGGCATGATTATCCCATAAGCCCTTGGTCATGTTTGCCAGCAGCACGTAGCATACCCACTTGTTAGCGTTTCATTGTAATTTCGGAACTTTCGATCTCTAAATTGCTACTTAGCACCGCATTCCTAGCTCACCACAGGATTACTGAAAGGCAGTGTGACTGAAAGGCACTCTGCTCTCAGCCGCCATGAATATGTCTCTCACATACTGTTCAGTCCTTTTTCATCACTGTGAAAATGATCAGCATTTATTGAGTTAAGGCGAGTATGACAGCTCATACTGAAATCTTGAAATGTCCATAGATAATGCCTTAGCCGTGGATGCTCTGGCATTGATTAGGTCCTCATCATTTTAGTTGTCCTTCTGTCCCTACCATCCTGTCCCTGCCTCTTCCCTTTCCTTCCCATCTCCTTTTTCTCTTCTCTTGTTTTTTTTTTGTTCTTCCTTTCTATCCTTCTCTCCCTTCCTTCCTTCTTCCTTGGATACATTTAAAACTCTGTCAATGCTCACTTAGCTATCTGGAAACAACAGCCCAGACTTGGCAAGTTATATCCTCACATATCAGAAAGCAATGTAAATTATCTCAAAAAATACGTTTAAGATATTTCTGTCCTCAGTGTAAAATTGATCTGTGTGGTCACTTCTGTTTGGTGAGCCTTGTGACAACTGTGTATGTTACACACAGAAAAAACAAGCATAGTGTAGGTCAGGCCATACTGTGCTCCCCAGAACAAGTAGCCTAATGAAAATGCCGCTCTGAAGAAATGCTTCACCTTTCTGTAGGTAAAAGACTATTACTACAAGGGAGTCACCTTACCTTGGAGGACAGCACGTACTTGTGAAATGGGCACCATTCATACTAATCATCTATATATTTTAAAAGCTTTGCACTTGAGTGTGTGCCAAGAAGTGCTCAGGCTTTAGGTGAAAATTGTTGAGCCACTGTGTTTCTTCACAGTATTCTTATCTCTGGTAAGGCACCCCTTCTTCCCAAAGCAATATACATCTCCCCACAAACATATATGGAATACTAATCTATTATGTTTTTACAACAACAAAAAGCAAAACAAAACCAACTAATGATAAGACAGGTTTTATTGTGTATTCTTGGCAAAGAATACTCATGTGAATGACTCCTAAAAATACTGCGTTGAAAACTTCAACATAGGATTCCTGATTCTGTCAGATAAATCGGACAATGACAGAAGCAATGGAAAAATAAAGTACTGCAGAACAGGAAAGTAGAAGAGCTTTGGGACATATGCTGAATGCGATAAATAGTCCTGCTGCTAGAGCCCTGGAGCAGTGGATGAAACCCTCTTACCTTTACAGCCTGTAGCCATGTTAACCAGAGAGCCCAGAGCAGGTTGCAAAAAATGACTAATAAATCACTGAGCTCGTAATTAGCTCTTACTGAGATTTTTGCTGTTCTAGGATGGGGTTTATCTTACTCTATATTCTGGGAATTAACTCATCTTATGAGATTGCAGCTCATACAAACATACTGAATCAACCCTTTAGCTGATTAGTTCAGATATACTGCAATGAATTTTGGGATGGAATTCATTTCTACTTATGAGCTCGCTGAAAGTTAGGCATAGAGAGGAAACTGGACTCTTAGGTTCCTTCTGTCATCAAAGGAGGGCATGAGCGATACATCTTCTTCATAAGTTTTGCCTCTAGAAAAAGTAGCATGACTTGTCCCCTGGAAATATCTGTCCTCATTGTTGAGGATACCAAAACTTGGACCAAATTTTAACTTTCAGATTGTTGAGTTGGATGTGATTAATCACATTCATTAATCACTGCAGTTATTTGAACTAATTAAAAACTAGATTCAGTATTTCTGTGCCACTAGTGATCACAACAGAGTAACTATGGAGCAGGACATAGTCTTGGAGCATAGTCACAGGTTGAAAAGGATTTCAGAACCAGTGAATCCCATAAGCCTTTTCTCACTTCATCTTGTAGAGCATATAATTAATTTTTTTAAATAAACTACGAAAAGATGTGAAACAGATTTAAAATTCAAATTCTTTGCAATAAGAAAGAAAAATGGTAATTTAAACATAGCATATGGGATTACATAGGATTTTTTCTGTAAAAGACTGAATTTTCCCTTATGTAGCAGGCCACATTAAATTACAGAAAACCCTAATTTCTTTGAGATACCATTTAGAAAATTGCTGGTATTTGAACTTATTCTTTCAAAGGCAACCTAATATGTTATAGCCAGTAAGTAAACTCATAAGAAAGAACAGCAGAGCATGAGACAAGCATTCAGCAGTGTGAAGTGCTTCTTTTATGAGTCATTGTGATGTTACTACGCCAATCATTCTGTGTGGTACCAGCCATTATAACTGAAATGAAAGATGATTAGCAGAAACTAGTAACCTACTGCTTCAAGTCATAAACAAATAACTATAGTCTTTCATTATCCTTGGTGTCGGGGGGGGAGTAGTACAATGGTACCTAAAAAAATGATGAAATATTTATCTGTTTTAAATTTGTGGTTTATGAAATGCAGCAACAAAATCCCAAAAATCACAGAATCACAGAATGGTTGAGGTTGGCAGGGACCTCTGGAGGTCATCTGGTCCAAGTCCCCTGCTCAGGCAGGGCCCCCTAGCCCAGGACCATGTCCAGACATCTTTTTAATATCTCCAAGGATGGAAACTCCACAACTTCTCTGGGCAACTTGTTCCAGTGATTGGCCACCCTCACAGTAGAAAAGTTTTTTCCTTGTTTAGGCAGAAACTCCTGTGCTTCAGCTGTTGCCCATTGCTTCTGGTCCTGTCACTGGACACCACTGAAAAGAGCCTGGCTCCAACTTCTTTACACCTTTCCTTCAGATATTTATATACCTTGGTAAGATCTCCTCTGACCCTTCTCTTCTCTAGGCCAAACAGTCGCAGCTCTCTTAGCCTTTCCTCATAGGAGAGATGCTCCAGTCCCTTAACTATCTTTGTGGCCCTTTGCTGGACTTTCTCCAGTATGTCTGTGTCTCTCTTGCACTGGAGAGCCCAGAACTGGACACAGCACTCCAGATGTGGTCTCAGAAATGCTGAGTAGAGGGGAAGGATCACCTCCCCGAACCCGCCGGCAACACTCCTCCTAATGCAGCCCAGGATCCCATTAACCTTCCTCGTTGCAGGGGCACTTTGCTGGCTTGTGTTCAACCTCGTGTCCACCAGGATCCCCAAGTCCTTTTCTGCCAAGCTGCTTTCCAGCTGGTCACGCCCCAGCATGTACCGGTGCATAGGGCTGTTCCTCCCCAAGTGCAGGACTTCTTTGCACTTCTCCTTGTTGAACTTCACAAGGTTCCTGTCAGACCATTTCTCCAGCCTGTCAAGGTCTCTCTGGACAGCAGCACGACCCTCTGGGGTATCAGCTAGTCTTCCAAGTTTTGTGTCATCAGCAAAGTTGCTAAGGGTACATTCTGCCCCATCATCCAGATTATAAAGGAATATGTTGAAAAGGACTGGACCCAGTATTGGCCCCTCGGGTACACCACTAGCTATTGGTCTCCAGCTAAACTTCTTACCACTGATCACAACCCTCTGGGCTCAGCAATTCAGCCAGTTTTCAATCCACCTCACTGTCTGCTCATCTAGCCATACTTCGTCACCTTCTCTACGAGGATGTTACAAGAGACATTGTCGAAAGACTTACTGAAGTATAGGTAGACAAAATCCACTGCTCTCCTCTCATCTACCTAGCCAGTCATTTCATTGCAGAAGGTCGGTCAAGCATGGCTTTGCCTTGGTGAATCCATGCTGACTTCTCATGATGAATTTCTTGACTTTCAAGTGCCTGGATTAGTTGCTCCCTCACCTTCCTAGGAACCGAGGTGAGTCTGACCAGTCTGCAGTTTTCGGAGTCCTCCTCCTTGCTCTTTTTGATGATAGGAGTGACATTTGCTTTCCTCCAGTCCTCATTCACCCCTTCCAATTGCCATGATTGTTTAAAGATAATCAAGAGTGGCCTCGCAATGACATCTGCCAGCTCGCTCAACACTCACGGGTGCATCCTATCAGGCCTCATGGACTTATGTATGTCCAGTTTGTTTAAGTATTTTCTGACTTGATTCTCTTCCACAAAAGAGGATTGTGTTTCTATACACAATAAGGTACAGCCTACAGGCAGATCAGGTTCTTGGCAATGTAGTGAGAGTTACCAATTACCTGTTTAGACATATTTTGAAAGTGAGTGATACAAGAGTATTTTAAATGGCCCAATGCATTTAAATCGCGTTAAAAATTTTCTTAAGTTGTGTAGTGTCCAATGCTAAAAAAATAAGTTGGCCTAGAAGGATCCATAGAAGGTTTTATGGATCAAGAGGATAACTCTGAAATATCTTGAAATCAAAGTTATGTCAGCTTTCCACTTTGAGATCTCAGAGCTGCTTCTTTTGATTTTATACATCTTTGGCATTTGTGAATTTATGACCTCAAATATTAAACTAGGCAGAAGCAAAGCTAATCTATATCATTCTCTTCTCAGGCATAGGTATGAAACCAGGAAATGAGAAATACTAAAGTACATGAAAGGCAATTTTATAACTGCATCATTTGCAATACTTCAGCAGTCTGGGATTTCAAAATGGGGAATTTTCAAAGAAAAGGGAAAAAAAGATTCACTACATATAGTGGATTAGTAGAACTACTTACTAAAATTATCCCTGCAATATAAGCAGTATGAAAGCATATGAATAACATACAGTAGGTACAGGAGTTACCATTATAACTTAATGCTTTGAAACTGAGGATATATAAAGCCATGTGTGGACAGCTTTAGTCAATCATCCATGTTTCTATTTGGATAAAATTAGGTATAGAATTACTGGCATGTATGGAAATACAGATGATTCCTTGGCTTAGGCTTGACAGTTTTAGAAGGAAATTACTTAGCTTACTTTACTTATGAATGTGTACTTTTCCTTTCTCCCTGGAAGTAGCCTTGTCCAGTCCACAAATACACTGCTTTGCAGAGGCAGTCTGTATGCAGAGGGAGAACACTTACAAGACTTGTACAATGACAGTAATTCAAAATAGAAAATAATGCCTCCCTCATAGTCTGGGAGAATGAAAGATATCAAGTGTTTATAACAAATTCAGAGGTTAGCCAAGAAGTTTTGCTTGCTTGTCCAGAGGAATTCTCTTCTTAATTTGCAGTTGGACATTGCAAAGAAGTAGAGACTGACAGCTGTGAGTTGCAAAGATAGAAGCACTTGGATGCACTTTGCAGCTTTTCCAGATACTTAGAAATTGAACATTCTCTGACCTTTCTATCTCAAGTGTCATAAATAGCCTTAAGACTATGTTTTTGCATGGTGAGAAAATCTAGGAACTTGTCACATACAATGGTCCATAGTTTGCTGGGAAACAATTCACGTCATTTATAGACAAATATTACTTTGGCCTCTAGCTATGCTAGATCAAAAACAGAACTGGCCAGCACAGGAAGAATTCATTGCTAGCTAGATATAAAAACTATTACTTTTTCAGCTATAATAAATAATACTAGACTAATTTTACTCCAAGATAGCTGATTATTAAGACATAGCTGAACATGCTGATTCTTGTTCTAGTAAATATGTTGCATCCTAAGTGGTGAATCTATCTATGCCAAAACAAAGAGGCTAATGGATTATCAAAAAAGACATGTACACATCCATTTAAAAAAATTAATACTTCAAGGGCAGTACATAAGCTGCTTTCCTGGAGTTAAATAGACTGGTGAAACAGGTTGACCACTATCTATTTTTGTGTAGAACAAATGCATGGTTTCAAGCCAAGCAGATGCTTTTAGGACAAACTGAGACAGTTGCTGCTTATTCCAAGGTCAACATATGACTCAGTAAACCATTTATTAGAATGAATGTTGAGCAGAGGCCTTAGTTCTCCTCTAAGCAGGAGCTGGATGTCTGCCTGATAGGTGCTATTATGAAGCCACCAAGATCTCAAGAATACATCTGAAAAGTTTCAGCTCCAAATTTAGGCCCACAAATATCCAGAGTTGGATTCATCATGACTTATAAGAACTATCTTTTTTTTTTTCCCTAATGTGAGTAAATGGTCATGTATTTAGAGCTGGAGCCTCAAAAGTGGCTGACTTCAATCCCTCCCTCTTGCGGAACAGCCCTAAATCAGATGCACAGACTCCCAGTAAGATGCAGAGAGGGCATGTGACACTTATGACAAGAGTCTCCAAAAACCAGTTGAGTGACGAATTGTATAAATTAGCTGAGAGACAAAAAAAGAAAGATTCAGATTAGGTTCCTAATTTAAGGCAGCATGAATGACTCCTAATTTTCTTCTGCCATTAACTTTCCAATACCTGTGTGTTCTTCAATACTTGTATGTATCTCATTCTCTTTCTTTTTCTTCCTGTATATGTGTATACACACAAGCATACATATATATATGAACACACACACATGCACACACACACACACACACATATTTTTTCTTATGTTTTTTATAAGGTTCATATTGATATCCTTTTTCTTTGGCTGGTTTTGTTGTCTTTCTTAGTGTAGCCTTCCATATTCTCTAATCAACAGAAAATTAATAATACTTACTTTTGGCTTTGGAGCTAATTTTTTATTGAATTTTTCATTGTTGCTGTTATTTCTTTGTAACATCACCAGTCTCTAAGAAATTTCTGCAAGTTTTGGAATAGATTCATTTACTGGCTTGAAGCCTTTCTTCTTATTATAACTGGATTCTCTGCCAATGAGCTATTTGCATTTAACACCAATCTTTTGGGTGTTAGTCTGGGGCTAGATTAATGCCAGTCCTGGCTTCATTGTAATGGTGAACGGAAGACGGGTTAGAGTTTATGAAACACTGCCCTCTTGTGCCTCAGTAAAAAGAGACTGGAAAGAGCAATTTGGGTTTTCTTCTCTTTTTTTTGTAGTTGCAAGTAAACGGTATGATCATATATTCAGCTCATATTTTGCTGGGCTAGAGCAGATTGCTTCTTCCTTTGACCTTCTCATCTTCGTTTTTTTGTAGGCAAAAGAGCAAGGGATGTTTGCTGACAATTTTTATTATTAATGGATGAGTAGGAGAAGAAAAATAAAATCTCAGAACAGAAATGGCAAGATGCAAAATTATATACCTGGGAGAAGTGCATGCAACTACAAATAAAATACATACAAATATACTACAATAAAGGGAACAGGAAAGCGAAAAGAACGTGATGATTTCTCAACAAAAAATTACTTGATATTTTGTTAAGTAGTGAGCAGTGTCCCACTAGCACATTATAGGTCATATAAATACATCTGTCTGATAACTAAATCAAGAAATAATTCCATTAAGAAGAAAATAATAACTAACATCTTAAGTTATATCTCTGATCATACTAAGAAGATGGCTACAAAACTGAAAACCAGACACCTGTGCTTCCTACCTTGGAGGAGGGAAGGACTTCTCCCAGCTTTCTTCAGATCTGCCCCATTATAAACTTCCTTCCAACATACCTTCATTTCAGACCTTCCTGAGAGCTATAACTGAAGTGAGAGCAAAGATTGCCACCTCCTCAAGACCAAAACTTTCAACAAGGCCTTGTAAGGTCATCTTTGTGCTGGGTAAGGCCTGTATTTAGAATACTCCAGGATGCCTACCCAAGTCTTTCACAATCAGCCTGCTTGTGGCAAAACCACTTGTAAACTACATAAGGACATTAACCCTAAAAGCTGATGCATCAGTATTGATAATTTTGGGGAAAAGCCTTAGATCAAAAAAAACCTGAATCCAGAACTCTTACAAGGCTCTACTGCTGCTGCCCTTGAGGTGACTCCCACAGCCGGACTTGAGGACAGGAAAGAATATAAAGCAGAAAGAGAATCAATAACACATTTCTGGTCATCAAAAGCTCATATGATCAATTTGTAGCCATAGCTGTTCTTCACAGGTTGGTTTATCACACATTGACAGTGAAATTAAAAACTGAAGAAAAAGTTTTCAGCAATTACAAGATAGTTAGGTAAAATATAATTACTTACTGCATATTAAGTGTAACATTTAATTTTCTCATTGCAATCACTGTATCATCTGTGTTTCATCATCAGCATGTTTTCCTTGTGCCGTCCCTTACAAAGCAGAGCTAAGAGCTTCCGTTAAGTACTTCATTGCTATATGAAACCAAAAGGCATGCATCTGGGATCTGAGCTTTTCACATGATATATTAATCTTTTTCAATATGAGAACAGTCCATCGGAAATCCAGCAGTGTGAGCAGTATAGTATTTTTTGTTGCATTTGTGAACTTCTCTCTCCATTCTGAAAAAAAATCTCAGACCTATTCAGAAGCTGTTTGCCTAAGACTTTTCCCATATTTTGTGTAATCTCTGAATTCTGACATAAGCTTTCCAAGTCACAGAGTGCACAAAATTCCCTTCCTTGAGTTATGTTTGGCCATTACTCCAAACAAAGTTTTTCAGTGCTTTGCACAGCTGAAATTCTACTTCTTCTGAATCTAAAGAGGTGGAAGAGAAGACTGGGCTGGAGCATGTGTTCAACCTTTCTCACTATTGACAAGAGGAAGAGAAAAAACCAATAATTTTCTAGTAATATTTTCTCTAAATCAAGGGAAGAAGTGCAATCTGAATACAAAATATGTCAAAAGATGAAGGCAACCCTAAGTGTCAGATAGAGGTTTCTCCCAGAAGTAAAAATCCAGCAAAATGTCGTGTGCATTTGAAGCTGCCATAAACTTCTTCAAATGCAATCTGCAGAATTACCATGAGCCAGTAAATTCAAGCAACTTACCTAAAAATATTATCATTTAATGACAATTATGAGAAATTAACAGCAATCAACAAAGATACATCTAGGGGTCTTTTGATTACTGGAAGTAAAAATGTCCCCTAACAGCTATACACAAGCAACTTCTAAGACTACATCAGATTCTGGAAATTTCACAAAAGATCTTTAGGTTTATCAGGGTAAAAGCCTGACAACATTTCTCACTGAAGATTCACAGTACAAAGGTATAAATAATATTTTAAAAAATACAAATACAGTTCTGGTGGAGGAAGTCAGGCATCTAACTGATGATCTGCAAATCTGCAAATCTGGTTGAAACAGATGTGTCTACTTACAGAGTACCCAATTCTTCATGTTGGAACCCACAGTCCTACTTCCTTGATCAGCCTATTGGAGTGTGCTAAGGCTTCCTCTCCTCCTGTGTGCTCAGGGATACTTCCAAGGAAAAGCCAAGCATATGAGAAGATGACAAGCCACAAGTTCCAATTCTGATACAGAGTCAGGGTATATCCTGACCCATGTACGGACAGGACCCAACTGCAAGCTGCAACACTTAGACCCACTCTACTATGTTAATACAACCAGCATAGATTTTAGCAAGTGATGATGAAGGAAAAAAATTGCTTTCAAGACTCACTTGAAAGATTTCTGTCTTCCTACCAGCATTATGTAGATGTCCCCCAAAGAGAAAGAGATTGTAATACACTCAGATCAGTTTCACTTTCCCCATTCAGTTTCCTGTAAATGGAGAAGGTTTCTAATTGTTTTATAGGAAGCAAATAGCTTCATAAATTAGCATGAAAGATTTCTGAAAATATTCCATTTGGTAACATCCATCACTCCAAGGTTGTTTTCTAGAAAAGCTCTTTTCAAAATATTCAGAATACATATTGAGAATTATTTGTGAGGGAGAATGTTACTGAGTTGATAGACAGTCATTTTCTGAGTCATTAGTTGTCCTGTCACAGTTAAGAGAAGGGCAGCATTACATCCCCAAAATACCTTGACAGCAGTGGAGTAAAAATATTTTTACTAGAATGAACTAATCCCAGAAAATTTTAGGTGCTATGAAATAGAAAAGGTTAGAAATTGAAGTTAGTAAAGTTCCGATGGAGAAGAGGCATGGAGACAAGGGATATGAATGGAAATAATTATCAGTGCCTTCTTCCAAGAAGCTAAGGAAATCCTCCTTTACTTGGCATGGTTATAATAAGGCTGGATAGAACTGCAGTGCTCATACTCGAGCGTTGATAGATCTGTGCTCATCTGTGCAAGTAGCTGTCAAGGAAGAAGAAACAGAAAGTGTGTGTTCCTATGAGATGTCTCATCGAAACCATATGGAAGGTAACAAAACTGTGGATGGGATCTTTCCACAATCAACAGATACATAAGACACAATACTAGAAGCTGTACTTTCACCAAAAGCATTTGGACTGTCTGAGAAACTGTTCATGGCATGGATTTACAGTGTGGGGCTATGAGGACTTTAATCACTCCCAGGAATGACTGAAGGGGATGGGGACTTCTCACCCACAGCACCCCACAACAGGGACCTGCTCTTGTCACAGGCTCTCACCCAGGGATCTATCACACACAATTCTATGTCAGGACACTCAAGCAGTCCTGTATCATAAGGGTGTCCCTCTGTCTTTGAGCTAAGCGCTCTGCACGACACATATGTGGCACTCTCCAGAACTATGAATTCAATTCAAGCATGCTCAACTCCATGAGGCAGAAATATCGGAAAAAGATAATACCTAATTTACAGGGCAGCTAGAAAGACTCTTCATATCTTTTATGTAACAAGAGCACATTTCAATTTCATTGACCAAAAACCTCCCTCTACAGTTGTCTGCTGTTTTATCACATATCCTAAAATCAATTTGTTTTAAGGCATCTCCATAGACCTATAGACAAAATCAACGCTTGATTAACCAAGCCTTGCTTAGCCAGACTAGCTAATCTCCCTAATGCCACTCCTGAGCGACTGAGTAGGAAATCTTCCTAAGTGAGTCACGGGCTCCAGATCCACACTGTATGGTAACCATAGGGAAAACAGGCAGGAGAAAGAGAGGAGAGAGGGAGGAGAGAGGGTNCTGTGTTACCTGTACCTGTAGTGTGAACCAATAAATTATGTGTGTGACTCTACCTTAGTAACTTCCAGTTATTCACATACATCTGATACCTTATACATAGTAAGACGCTAAAGGCTTTCCCTCTCAGTCAAAAGCATTTTGAGATTCTTCAGGCTGAAAAAAATATATTAACATAAAAATTAGAATCATCACTTGAACTTTATGTAAGAGGTGAAGCATCTCCTCAGGTACAAAACTACTTGCTACTAAAGATCCAGGAAAATTTTTTGAATGAGTAGGAATGCTACTTCTGTTATTTGTTTTCCTGGAGAAACTCACTCCACTATTACAGACACTGGTACACCAGCTCGGCTCAGCTTTTCCCAGATCAGACACACTGCCTCATTAGAATAGTCAGTGTCTCAAATCCTTCCTACCTAAACTGAGACATCCATATTTAATGAACTCTTCCTTCTCTTGTTCGTGGTGTGGAAGGAAATGACTAAGGTTTAGAAAATCTCTGCAAATATTTAGAAAAAGGACTGAGCTTCTAAGGTTTCTCTACTTCAAACTTATCATATTTGAAGGCGGCTTGTAAACAGGCTAGCCCTACAGCAATTATAAATGTATAGGATTTTGTTTTGAGAGCCCTGGGACATTCATTGCTTGCTTAATAGTCACTGGACATGCTACTGTGAGAAACTATGAGGAATGCAAGCTAGGTCATATAGTGATATATATTTCCTAACACCTGGAGGAAACAGTTCTCCTTTAAGAAAAAATTCACTTTTCCCCCTAAGAACCTGGGAAGGGAGGTGCAAGGGCTAACTACTGATACCCTCCAGATTCAGTATAAAGTTACAAGATCATTGGCTAATCACTGATGTTATACGATATAATTCCTATTTTGTATCAGATGAGAAATATGACAAAAGAATTACTTTGAGTTCATTGCCAGCAAGAAGTTCAGCTCTGCTGAGGAAGATCAACAAAAAGTATATGAATTGTGTATGGTCACTTAGACACTTTGAGCACAGATTTAATCAAATCTATTCAGTGGAAGGGCAGTGGCAAGGAGTTAGTAAGAAATTTGTTGACGTGCAGGAGAAATACGGAATGTATTCCGTGTTTCTGAAATGTACAGAAAGAATCAAGTGCTAACAGAGTCCCTGTGGAGCAGTGAAGGTAGTCCCACATGTTGTACCTCTGTTGACCAGCAAGTACAGTATTGCCATGGCCAGTGAGAGGCCACAGGCTTTGTATGAAATTTGCAAGGCCTCAGAACAGGGGCTTGTTAGGCTGGTCACCAGTCTCAAATTGTTGTGAGAACATGTTCTGCCTTGGTATCAAGTGTCTCCTGTTCTGACATGGAGCACAAACATGGAATAATAGCAGAAAAAACAAAAATATGGGTGCGTATTTTGGTTTATTTAATAGTCACTTTTTTTTAAAGACCACCTGTCATATCATCTGACTTACCTTCGGTCGAGGCATAATGTTGTTACTACCCTAGACTATGCTGGTCAGAACCAGCAAGTACGTGAAGACTACCACTAACCTTTAAAATTACTTGTGAGAACACCTTCACTAAAAAAAAAGTGACAGCAATGAATTAACAACTATTTCTATTTAGAAATAGAAATACTTTTTCTTAGTATCATTTACTTCAGATTGTTCAGCTACAAGAGCTGAGAACCTGGGCTTGAACAGAGTCCTTTTTTGATTACAAATGTAAAGCTCGCTGTCAAAGTTCCCACTACGCACTATGAATAGGCAATGGAATATTGTATACTTAACACAGTGAAACCAGGGAGGAAAAAAATATATACAGGGTAATTGATGTAATTCAGAATACCTGATCAGTAACAAAGGTATAGCAGGAAATTGAGACAATAAGAAAGGAATTAAATTATTCACAACTGAAAAAAAAACAGTTGTGTTTTCTGAATTAGAAGATAGTAGCCTTCAAACAACACAGAAAGATGAAAAGTTATGCAAGATATTCACAGGAATAGATCAGTCTTGAGATGTATTAAAAAAATATTGCCACAGAACTCCAGATTTTTTAATCAAGGTTTCCCTCTCTCTTCTCTTTTGTGTGTGTCATGCCCTTTAAAAATAATTTCTGAAGAAACATTCCATGAAAGACTTCAAACATATAAGCAATCAGACCTGCCAGGAAAGGAAATGAAGATAAGACAGGGACAAGTTTGAATCTCATTAGAATTCCTGCCTGGGAGGTTTTTGTTAACCTATTTTCCCTCTCCTTTCAGAAGCCGTTATTTGTGTCAGTTAGAAGAAAGGAAAGGAATGAGAGAGGGAAACATAATGACTGTCTTAACCTTTAAATGGCACCTAACATGTATAAGTAGTTTGACTTGTGGGAGATACTGATGCTACTGATGCTACAATCATCTTTATCTGGAGATAAAAGAGCAAAATTAATGAGACAAGAAAATTACGTAAAATGAGGCATATTGTTACTATATCTATAATTGCTAATCTTTATGCAAAGCATATAAATAGGGCTGCTTCAACAAAGGCTTTTATACACTGATCTCTAGCACAGACTGTGGTTTTGCCTTTCACTATGTGATAACTGAAATAATATAAGTTAGTGAAAGAGTAGGTCATGGAAAACGTGAGCAATGCAGTTATTGCTAAAGATTGCAAAACTTCCCCTGCACACACAACCTTATATCTTCTTATTTTTTAGCACCACTTATGGAATTAATGTCAAGCTAGTCAAGATGACATGATATTAGGTTGTGTTTCTACTTCTTTCAGTACTTTCTGCAGTTATGTTTTGCCACCTTGACATCTATCCCCATATGAGAAATTCCAAAAGAAACCCTATAGAACAATGAATTTTGTCCAGTATGTGATATTTCCGTCTTGATAAAGAGCATAGGAAAAGACACAAACTTTATTTTCATTCCATAGGTGCCCAGGAGAGATATAATAAAAAGATGTATCTCAACTATCATAAATAGTTCTTCCTCAGTGTGCTGGTTTTGGCTAGGGTAGAGTTGATTTTCTTCATAAAAGCTAGTATGGGGTTATGTTTTGGATTTGTGCTGGAAACAGTCTTGATAATACAGGGACATTTTCGCTATTGCTGAGCAGTGCTTACACAGAGTCAAGGCCTTTTCTGCTTCTCACACCACATATATATGCTTCACATGGGCAAGATTCTTGCTTTCTTTGGGCAAGAAGGCAAGAGGTAGAAAGGAATGTGGCCTAACTCCTCAGGAAATCTACAAAACTGTAAGGATTTAGAAAGACTATGTTAGCTTCCTCAATATTGATCTTACTTTCTATTATACACATCTTTTACTCCCATCAGTAGGTGTACTCTTGGCAAATTACTGCTGTAGCAGGCAAGGCAGTGGGAGAAAAGATTCTAGATAGAAAGCCAAGGTATAAGCCTTCTTTATACAAATAGACCTAAATTTATTGGAGTGAGGGGAATTTGTTCTTTCAGGAGGACAACTTCCTTCCCTTCTTGGATCACTTCTTGCCATCTTAGTGAAAGAAAACTCAAGGGACAATATAAATTAAAACATGTAAGAATGACGTGCCTTTTACTCAAGAGTAGCAAACAGAGGGCTGGCTACGTAGTAAAGTACTTCTAATTCAGCAAATCTCCAAAGATGCAGGTTCTAACAACTGATCTGCCAATTTTCATAGGATCTTGGAAGTTTATAGTAATGCATATCTAACATTTGCATTTGCTACTGTCAGGTTTTGATGTCTAATAAGTACTGCTTAAATGACATTACCAATTAGAGTGTCACCTTCGTCAACAGCAACCTTCATTATATTCTTCTGTTATGGAAAAAAAACAATTTAAGGAAAATAAGCATTTGAAAATGAAGGAAATGTTGACCATTTTCTATTCTGAGGTTGCTGAGCCTACAGCCTGCAGGCACTCTCACTGCAGCTTTGTTTTCTCTGTGTGACGTTCATGACTATACATTTTTCCCATCTAAGTTTTCTTTCTGAAACAGTATGCTTTTGAAGAAACATATTTTTCTGCTATCATGGCTCTCAGACACAAGATGCTCTTTATCTGGAGTAGCTAAAAAGAATACTCACTGCCTTGCAAACAGTAAGAGAAAGGTTAGGATGTCAACAGCTGTGTCGTGGGATTACTCCAGTCAATAACCTTCTTCACACTGATATTTCTTCACTTTCAGAACGAAATTAGTTACTTCTTGGTCTGTGTGAAATGTAATTGAACCTGGAAAAAGTAGAACATATATGCTGTGCTCCTGATATGCTACATAGCTGAAGACAGTGCTCAAAAAGAAATAAGAAGAAAAAAAAAATGCTGAACTTTCAGCCCTGTCATGATGGATTTCAATCCATTAGCATTTCCCATTGCTTAGTGCACATAAGCTAATGTTTACAAGAAGACAGAGACTTTTAGCCTCTGGTTGAACATCATGACCAGAAAATATACTTGGAGACTTGATGAAGTTACTGTAGACAGAGTAGTAGTAGTGTCATGTAGACAGAGTCTGTGGTGGTTGTTCTGTGAGTGAGTCTACACCTCAGTGAATAAAGTATATATACATATACAGAATAGACATACTGGCACTAAATAAATCAGCTCATATGTTGGTAGCGCTGCAGTTATGGTATCATGAATATTAATAAAACCTAACTGCATGAGCATTTACTCAGCTTCTCAGGAGGTAATGGCAGCTACTTATAAAATCTACCAGAATCCAGTAGATCTAGACTGAGTATAACTACGCTATGACCATCTGTCGCATCCCAGCCCAAAAGGAGGGGGGAGAGCGACCAAGGTTCTAATGATCCCCTAGGACTAAATTAAGGTGAAACGACACCAAATGATCGATTAAACATTTTATTTCAACACAGAATTTACTTGAACTTGGAAAGGCAACTTGAACTTGAAAACATGGAAAAGCGTTGATGGTGGGGCTTCTTATTAAGAATATTTGTAAAAGAAGAAGAAGAGGAAAAGAAAAGAGAGGGGGGGGAGAGAGAGAGATAGGGAAAGATAGGGAGATATTACCACCCTTGGATCCAGCGCCGACGATGACAGACGTGACGATCCTCAGGTGATGGGCGTGCGCAACAGTCTCTTTGTTGTAATGTCTTTTATAGTCTAAGCCCCACCTTCAGTTATGCCTCCTGTGAGCTTATATGGTTCTTGTTCCAGAAGTTTCGTGATCTTCTGCGCAGGTGCCATTGTGAGGGGTGGTCGCAAGGAGTCTTTTGGACACTCATAAGCCCCTTCCTCAAATAAACGTTGTATGACCTCTGCAAGTTGCTATGCGAGGCACAGCAGAACCTGGGATAGCGCATCCTCTGACACACCCCCCACCCCGTGTCCATCAATTTCCGGCCTGCAGTTCGCTACATTCCACTTTCCAACAACATTTGAGACATTAACTCTTTCGGTCCCTCATACCATCTGAGTCTTGGCTACTGTATTTTGTCAGTTGGTTTGGAATCCGAGTGCATAACTGATACACACCAGAAGCTAAATTGGAACTTCCATGTCATTTGTCAATGGGGAATACCCATGTAGCTCCAAATGATCACCTGCAAGATTGCTGAGCTCTCCAGGATCAAGGTCAATCAACTCCTAGATGACTTAATGTGAGCATTTGGATGAAGCTATTGAAAGACAGGAGCAGTTCACAGGTCATGTAGAGAGGCACTTGACTTTAAATGCTTTCCCCTTTACTGGATTTCATCTTTGGCAACAGCTTAGTCAAAACAGAACAAAGAAGATACAGGTTGCTGATTTGCAGGGCATGTGCCATACAAAATTGATTTTCTGGGTTAAAATATTCAGTATATGCCCTCCTTTCCACTGATTGAAAATAAATATATCTACTACTGGCTTCACCAAGGGCAAGTCTTGCCTGACCAACCTAGTGGCCTTCTATGATGGAGTGACTACATCAGTGGACAAGGGAAGAGCTACGGATGTCATCTATCTGGCCTTCTGTAAGGCACAACATCCTTTTCTCTAAATTGAAGAGATATGGATTTGATGAATGGACTGTTCGGTGGATAAGGAATTGGCTGGATGGTCGCATCCAGAAAGTAGTGGTCAATGGCTCAATGTCCAGATAGAGATCAGTGATGAGTGGTGTCCCTCAGGAGTCCATATTGGGACCAGTACTGTTTAATATCTTCATCAATGACATAGACAGTGGGATCGAGTGCACCCTCAGCAAATTTGCAGGTGACACCAAGCTGAGTGGCGCAGTTGACACACAGAGGTGGAATGCCATTCAGAGGGACCTGGACAAGCTCAAGAAGTGGGCCCATGTGAACCTCAAGAGGTTCAACAAGGCCAAGTGCAAGGTCCTGCACCTGGGTCAGGACAACCCCTGGTATCAATACAGGTTGGAGGATGAAGGGATTGAGAGCAGCCCTGCAGAGAAGGACTTGGGGGTACTGGTGGATGAAAAACTGGACATGAGCCAAAAATGTGTGCTCACAGCCCAGAAAGCCAACTGTATCCTGGGCTGCATCAAAAGAAGCATGGCCAGCAGGTTGAGGGAGGTGATTCCGCTGCTCTACTCTGCTCTGGTGAGACCCCACCTGGAGTATTCCGTCCAGCTCTGGAGCCCTGAGCACAGGAGAGACATGGACCTGTTGGAGCAGGTCCAGAGGAGGCCACAAAAATGATGAGAGAGATGGAACACCTCTCCTATGAGAAAAGGTTGAGAGAGTTGGGGTTTTTCAGCCTGGAGAAGAGAAGGCTCCAGGGAGACCTTATTGCAGCCTTCAACACTTAAAGGGGGCTTGTACGAAAGATGGGGATAGACTTTTTAGCAGGGCCTGTAGCGGTAGGACAAGGGGTAAAGGTTTTAAACTAAAAGATGATAGATTTAGACTAAATATAAAGAAGACATTTTTTATGATGAAGGTGGTGAAACACTGGAACAGGTTGCCCAGAGAGCTTGTAGATACCCCATCCCTGGAAACATTCAAGGTCAGGTTGGATGGGGCTCTGAGCAACCTGATCTAGTTGAAGATGTCCCTGCTCATTGCAGGCAGGTTGGACTAGATGACCTTTAAAGGTCCCTTCCAACCCGAACTATTCTATGATTCTGTGAATAATCAACTTGGAGATTCAGCAAATGTAACAGAAAATTTCACCACGGATATTGAGGTTTTGTTGAAGCTGAGATGATGCAAAAAGAGAGGTTTATAATTCCTAATGCAACTATGCCCCATTGGAAATTTCTGAATTTAGCTGTGTTGTCAAGTTATTGTTCTTTCCCTCTTCTCTTATTTTGAAAGTTATCCATGCAGATCTATCTTTCCTCAGAAAAAATAGCAAAAAAACAGAGCAGAAAAAAAGGATAGGAAACTACTGAGAGAACCCTGTTGTGCAAAACACATCTCAAATATAGTGAAAGCAACATATATATTCAAGGTAAACCCATTCTTACAGTTCCACAGATTTTTTAAAAGAGTGTGAATCTTGCTGAAACAATTTAGTTCAAGTTTCTGAAGGTTTTGGTTATTTACTTGTTCCATTCATATTCGAGAGGGATCTGTGTCATGCTACTTGCTAAATAAAGAAAAATGACTCACTTCCTTAACAACTGGAGGGGTTTCTAGCAAAGCTAAAACTTTAAACTACCATAGTGCAATAAGCAGAAACAAAGCATAATAGGATTTTTTTTTTTCTATACATCAGTGAGGAATAAAATTCCATGTAGAAGTTTAATTACTATTGGTGGGAGGAAAAATGGAAACTGTGAAGGATTTCAGTGAAGGCTTTGATACAAAAAAAAGCTATGATTTGAGAGGTATTTTTTTCTATTGTTTATTAATGGCCATAACAATTTGTTATGTAATTCCAATATATGTTTCTTAATTGATGTGGAAGTCACACACACAGTGTCTTGCTGTTGCCCATATACAGTCAAAAAGCAACAGCAATTTGACCATATTAGGCTAATTTTGCTAGACAGATTCAGTTTATGCTTCAGCTGTCAGAACAACTGCTGCCTTCATACTGTTACTGAATTTGACATTCCTTTGAGCGACTGAAATATCATGGTAGGCTAGATAATAGTGGTGCTTTATTCTGAATGATTTTAAAATGTGAGGTTAGCTTAACAAAATGTTTGTACTGAAGAATTTTCAGTTTTTCCCAAGTATAGAAATGTTTGGACTACTGTTGCACAACACAGGAAATAGATGATAAAATAAAATTATTCTACAGATATATGTATGAATATAAACTAATGCATGCACAAATTACTTTTGTGCATTTGTTCATTTATACCATTAATAAATATAGCTTATTAATGGTCAAGCTTGTGCAGTCTTAGGTCCCACTTACTAAAACAGAGTTTAAAGGTCTTCAACAGTTCACAGGTTCAAGGTCTCAGAGCAGTCATAGAAAAGAGTGAGGAGAAACTGCAAACCAATCTGATAAATTTTATTAACTGTACATCTTTGAAAAACTCACCTGCACTTTTACCATCTTGTCATTAAGACAAACAAAAATGCCTTCTGCCTTTGCCACAAACACAATGAATTATCTTACCCAGATCCCATCTCTCCAGAGAAGAGTGAACTACGGAACATAGCAAGATAGTTGATGTGCTGTTGCAGTATACAGCAGGTTTACTGCCTGTGAGAGGGACATGAGCATAGAACTTATGTTTCCTAAGTTCCCTACTTCAGTCCACAAAAACAAATGGGTCTGCTTACAGAAGCAGTATTGCTAAGAAAACTTGCCTTGTAAGAGTCACAGTTAGTCTGTGGCAGAATTTGTAAGCTGTATAATGAATGAGACAAGTCAATGACAGCTATTTTTCAAACCCTTGTCCCAGCATATTCAGCCTGCACTTATAACCACGCTGAAGTTGTCTTTCCTTTGTCTTCCCTTTCTTTTCCAGCCTCATAGTCCCCTTTAAAATACATCTCTGACCTTCAAAGGTTTTGCTCTGTCACTGCTGTTCACCCATTCTTAACCTTAATTAGACTGTAGCTGCTCTAGTGACACTGCTGTAGTCTGCCTGGAAAGCTGCTATCATTCTGGATGCTGAACATGAAGAATGCACATGTGAATGAAATTAAATGTGCATTTAGACTTTAAATATGCTCCATATTAGTATGCATCTTTACATGTAAGTCTAGTGATTACCTTTCTGTCAAATAATAATTAGTTTTAAAAAAAGAAATTGTTATTTGTTGAGTTTGGTCTACAAAAAGTCAAGGCATTACCCAAAATGGGATTACAAAAATTTCCTGTAGTTCATTGGTCTGTTTATGTAATACATGGAGGTACCTGTAAGCACTCTTTTGGGGTTAACTGCTGTAAGGTTTCTCTGGAAAAAGTGAGTGGGACTTTGGTGTAGAAGTTCAATCTCTGTCTTCTGCCAGTGAACCAAATTATAAAGTTTATCTATTCTTATTACAAGTGTTTTCAAATTTGAGTCCTGACTGGTGCCAGTGCAGAATGTCCAAATCACACAACTAGTGTTATCTTCACTGTACCTACTAGTCTCCAATGTCTCCTTTGCCTTTAGGCAAGTGGGTTTTTTGCACTCTATCTTTGTATGACTATGTAATAAAGTGGAAAGCCTTCCAGTTGATGAAACCCTACTTTTTGACATATGCCTATCAGCAAGGGCAGGCATAGCTTTGTATGTTACTTGAAAAAAAGACCTTTCTTGCCTTGTTTTCATCTTTCCTACGAGAATTTCAAGGAGTAAGCAATAGCCCTAAGACTAGTTTCCAAAAAAATAATACCCACTTCAAGTATTCTGCAGAAAATATCAGATGACACAAATCTTTGTTAAATAATCACTTTTCAGGTAAGAATCCAATTTTTTATTCTTTTCTAAAGATGCAGATTTGAATAATCTGTCAAACAGCTTCCATCTACTAGAATTATTAAAGCAACAGTGTTCAGTTTGATATATTTTCAGTCATGCTTGAAACATGGGAAGGTATTTCACTTCAGAATATACAGAATAGCTTTTCCAGAAAGCTATCTATACAACGGAGATTAAATTCCAGTTCATATTCAGCCTTTTCCTCATCAGTCTGTACCTCAGTAAACTAAACTCCATTGGGCCCGTATTCTTCATATGTGGTTTTTATCATTTAATGTTCTGTGAAGTGCAAGTAAACTCTGGAAAATTCAGCTAAAATAACAAATATAAATAAAAAATGTTGACCCATGTGAAGAAAAGACCTCAACTATGTCCTATTTAACTATCCCCTAGGATGAAGGAAAAGCAATCCAAGAAAAGAAATAAATCAGTTTTCCCCCATAAATGTTGTATTTGGAAAATTGTTGCACATACCATAATTAGGAACACTTATGTTTACTATTTCCCCCAACCTTCTAATCACAGGATTTCATTTTTCCCATTTTCAGTTACTGATAAGTATGGAGATGAAATTATTTCTGTCAATTGTCTGCCCTAGATTACTTACTTGGAAGTTTTCAACTGAAATCCTTGAGTGAAGTCTGAGAAAAGATTTAGGAAACCTTTGTCTTACTGAAAGTTAAAGCAGAAATTTACCAACAACTTTCCTGATAGATTTCATGTTATTGCAGTTCATACATACTAACCCACCTTTTTGCAAGCAAAGCTTGTCCACATGCAGTACACAGGATGGACTGTAATTGGGTGAAGAATTGTTTAAAAAATGCCTGTATATTATTTAGAAATTCAGAGATACAAAGTTGTGATGAAACCCTGAGCAACTGAGGTTGGTTAAAGACTTCATTGATCTATCTCAGTAACAAATAGCACAAGCTTCTCAAAAAGAAGCTGTGGTTTAGGGAACTGATTGCCATCCTGGAGAAATACCTTTGCTACCTGTGTGACAGTAGGCAAAACAGGCAAAGTACCATTTTCAGAGATGACTGAAGTATGACTGAGTGACTAAGAAAAGCTCTGAATGAGAGCTTAGAATTCTCAGTCTTTAATACAACAAGGAAGGAACTGCAGGAAGATCTCGATAGGCTAGAATAGTGGGCTAACAGGAACCTGATGAAGTTTAACAAAGACAAGTCTAAGGTCTTGCACCTGGGAAAACATAATCCAGGAGTGCAGCACAGACTGGGATCCACCTGACTGGAGAGCAGCTTTGTGGAAAAGGACCTGGGGGTCCTGGTGGACAGGAAGCTTAATATGAATGAATAGTGTGCTGCTGTGGCCAAGAAGGCCAATAGGATGCTGGGCTGTATCAAAAAGGGCATCACCAGCAGAGATAAAGAAGTCATTATCCCACTCTACTCAGCGCTTGTCAGGCCACAGCTGGAGTACGGTGTGCAGTTCTGATCCCTGCTATACAAAAAAGATGTGGACAGGCTGGAGGGGGTCCAGAGAGGGGCCACCAAAATGATCAAAGGTCTGGGAAGCCTGCCATATGAGGGCAGGCTGAGAGAACTGGGTTTGTTCAGCCTTGAGAAAAGGAGGCTTAGGGGTGATCTCATCACCATGTACCAGTACTTGAAGGGAAGTTACCAAGAAGATGGAGACTCCCTTTTTACAAGGAGTCACATGGAGACGACAAGGGGTAATGCGTATAAGTTACTCTTAGGGAGATTCCGATTGGACAGGAGAGGAAAATTTTTCACAATGAGAACAGTTAACTATTGGAATAATCTCCCCAGGAAAGTGGTTGACTGTGCTACACGGGATACTTTTAAGACTCAGCTGGACAGGGTGCTGGGCCATCTCCTCTAGACTGTGCTCTTGCCTAGAAAGGTTGGACCAGATGATCCTTGAGGTCCCTTCCAACCTGGCGTTCTATGATTCTATGAAAACAAAAATTATCAATCATAAGAGGAAAAAGCATGTGACAGAAGGAGGGATCCTAGTGGTTCATTTAATCAGGCTGCTGACAGTAACAATTGTTCCCAAAAGAGGTGTGCCAAGGAGAGTTACACTTCAGACCCAGATCATAAAAGGAAAATTATCTCTGCAGTTGTCACTGCATGCATGCAGGTCCTAGGTCTCTGCTTGAGACAAGTATCAACTCCCATGGGTCATAACTGCAGTATTCCCTTAGATCCTGGTGCTTTAGGTGGCCAGAGAATCCATAGCATTTTTCCTGATCATCTTTCCACAGAAACCTTGTCATTCAATGGGAGACAGGAAGAAAGGGATGTCACTTGTACAGAGTCAAGGTGAAACCAGAACTCCCTGCCTTCTTCAGAACTATGGAGATATTCTGAAGCTTAGAAATAGCTTGAGACCTGAATTTTCAAAAATAATATTCACCACTACAAATGAGGCTAATGCAGACTCCTTTGTCCACATGTAGTGCTATAAGAGGTAAAACACCCTGAAAAAATCATTTTTTTGGTTTATTAAAATGCCATATTATTTGACATGTTCCTAAGCTTACCTTTAATCTGTAAGATGCCAATTCTCCACATCACATCTCCACATCATGAAGGAGAATATACATCAGCTGTGTGGAAGTGCTATGAAAATCAATTATTACAATCTGTAAGGAATTGAGTTACTATTATGAAATTATCAAAAGACCTATAAGGAAATTAATAATTTGACATTCAGCTCATAGTTTGTGTAGTATGCACAAAGTGAACCCTAGGATGATAGAGAGGATGAAAAGGAGAAAAGATACAGATTGAAAGAGAAAAATAAATGAGAATAATTTATTCCAGGCACTCAATGAGGCAGGAATCCTTGGGAAGTAGCATGTACTTACACAGTTAAAAACTACAAGTTGTAGACAAGCAGGAGTAATAGAACAAAACAACCAAATTTAATTCTAGTGTTTTCTAACTTTTGAAAGCTTCGTCTCGAACCTTAGTATTTTTTTTACTGCATATCATTGGGTTTTTGGAATGCAAAATATAGTAGGTTGTATGGAATCATATACTGATATATATTTATATATATATAGCTACTTGAAATGAAAACCTGAATCATACTCATCTATGATGTTCTGAGTTTAAATTAATTTCTTGTTTTAAAAATATGTAGTAGTGTAATTCATACTTTTACAATACACTGGACTACCATTTTAATGACATGTATGTGAGGTACAAAAATCAGCTAATGAAAAATTTTTGAGAGAATTTGTTAAAAATTGTGGATTTGCTGAGGGCTACAATAAAATTCTACATTCACCAACTGTTAGTAGAATTCAGTAAGCTTTCTTCCGCAAAGGCAGCCCCAAAGCAAGGACTTTTTGAAAAGCTTTTAAACCAATCTGTGTTAGCAGTAACTCTCAAAAAGTTAAAAAAAAAACCAAACACTTTCATTGAGCAGTTGCAATGTTTGGGCAATGCTGATTCTTATGTCAAAATCCAAATGAATCACAAAAAACCCCACCCAAAGCCAACCACCCTACCTTTCAAAATTATTGGAGTCATAATCATGGGTTTTTATATAGCTTGAGGGATAAATTAATTTATAGTTGTGGACTTTGTTTATTTGACTTACATTGATAATCTAGGACATTTATTGGCTTTAGCTCTATATAGATAGAGGGAATTAGTTTAAATTATTGCTTTTGATCAAAGCAAAAAATCTCTTAAGATATACATTTTATCATATACATATATTATTAAAAAGTTTTGCAGAGCATGGTTTTTGAAAAACGTCATATTCATTTTATTTTGATTAAGCATATGTTGTGGTTTAACCTGGCAGGCAGCTAAACACCACACAGCTGCTCACTCACACCCCCCATGCCCCAGTGGCATCAGGGAGAGAATCGGAAGGGGCAAAAGCAAGAGAACTCGTGGGTTGAGATAAGAACAGTTTAATAACTAAGGTAAAATAACAGAAATAATAATAGTAATAATAATATTGTAATGAAAAGGAAAACAATGAGAGAGAGAGAAAGAAAACAAAACAAAACAAAACAAAACCAGGCGATACACCCGCTCACCACCCGCCGACTGATGCCCAGCCAGTCCCCGAGCAGCGATCCCCCCCTGGCCAGCTCCCCACCACTAATATACTGAACATGACGTCATATGGTATGGAATAGCCCTTTGGCCAGTTTGGATCAACAATTTTAGCTGTGTCCCCTCCCCTTCCAGCTTCTTATGCACCTGGCAGAGCATGGGAGGCTAGAAAAGTCCTTGACTAGTATAAGCACTACTTAGCAACAACTGAAACATCTCTGCATTATCAACACTGTTTTCAGCACAAATCCAAAACATAGCCCCATGCTAGCTACTATAAAGAGAATTAACTCTATCCCAGCCAAAACCAGCACAGCATACCACTGCCTTATAAACTAAATTATATTTGCTACAGAATCACAAATTCATAAATGAGAGATCTTAGAAATTGAGAATTTAATGAGAACTCTCAAAACATTTAATAAAGTACAGGAATAATTCCCGTGCCTTAAAAAAAATCTGTTTCCTTTAAACATATGCTAATATCCAAGGTCATGACTGCATCTGGCCTACTGTAAGCTTATAAAGACTGGTTGTTCACTCTCTCATACCATCAATCGCCATAGTAACTTTTACTGATTTCTGAAACCCTTAAGCAAAAAAAAAGAAGTTGAATACATTCCAAATTCCTGTTCTCAAAATCAAGCACCTTAGTACAAGTGAAGAGCTTGGAAACACTAGATCTATTCAAGTGTTTACACAAACCGAATAAGCCTCCTACTAGGTTTGAAGTCATGAAAATATGTCTTTTCCCCAGGTCAGCTGCAGAGGGACCATTTCACATATATTTTCCATCCCTTTTTTAGTGCAGTTCATATCTGACATGATCTGGACACACAGTCATGCACATTCACTGACACAAAAGGGGCCTTAAACATTGATTGTGTCCTTGTCCCCACTGCCTGGCTTCCTGTCGCATATCGTTTTTTTCAGTGTCATTTCCTCTATCATATTACTCTCTATTTTTCATTAAATAATCTTAGCAAATGGTGTGGCAGCTTGTGGTTTATAGTGGATGAGGTGGGACAGGCCACGGCTAGTGAGGTCCCTCTGCTGCCTGTGGCATAGTAGATAAACTTTGCTTGTAAAGACCTTGGAAAGATCTGTTAGTTTAAACACTTTAAACACAGAAAGTGTAACATTAACATACAAACGTAACATCTTCCTTATTTGTAAATTCAACCACTTTGAAGCCTTTATACTCCTAGGAAACTCTTAATAACTGTAATAGGCTTTAGAAAGGGCCATGCGAGTCACAGATATTGTGAAATCACCAATGAGTTACAGAAAACTCAGATTCCTTTACAGAAAAGAAAGATCTTCCTGCTTCTCACTGAAAGTCCTTGATTTCTAAAATACCTACTGTGACTGAGACCTTTCACCAGAAAAGTGTGAAGAAAATAGATCTTTACATAAGTCCTTTACATACACTATACTTTTCAGATTAGAGTATTTTAGACTAGAATGAGAACTAAATCAAATATGACTACGATCTAAGTCCTTGCATTACCGTAGACTTCTTGTATGACTTTGGGCACTTTTGTTCACATTTATTTGCAAATATCAATAACATTAGCCACCTTCCAGCAGCATTATGTGTTCTGTGCTAAAGATATTTAAGTGAAATAATAGAAAAGGGAGTGTTTATATATCTTTGAAAGCCCTGATACTGCAAATCTATTTTTTAACAATTTGGTATCAGTGTTGTGCTGTCTTTCTAATTCCACTTCTAACCATGGGACCTACATCAGTATCTAGTCAAAAAGTCAATCTTTATTTAAGCCAATGCTTAAGAGCTCATTTGTTTCTTGCAGCCTACTTCTGTCTATTTAGACAGGCCAGGAAGGATTGTGTAGGGTGACAGACAAAGAACTGCCCTGCTTTCTCGTTCTGCTGAGGCACTTCCAGAAGAGAAATTTAGGTCATATAAGAGAAGAGACAATTGCTGTGCTGTGTGTCAACAGCCTTTCCTGGACCCATTACAGTGGTTAGTACACAACGTCAGCCAGTCGCCTCTGGGTAATTACAGCCCTCAAGGAAGAAGAGATAACCTGGCAAGCAGAGACTGTTATTCCATGATACTTAGGGGTTATGTAGATACTGGAGCATGTGTGTGATGACTTGAGTGTGTATGACCATGATGACCACAAGATCTGGGGAAATGTACCAATTGTGCCTGTTTCTAGTTTATTTTATTCACAGTTTTGTTTTATTCACATTCTTACTTAGTTTGACCTCAAAGTACTTTGCAGTTTGTTTGCCTGTTTGTTCCTGTGTTTTCTGTGGAAATTACATGAAAGGCTGAAGATCTGAATTAGAGTCACCAAGATTCAACCTTTGATGGCTCAGTGTTTGGACAGCAGGATGCATTTTTTCATCAAGCAATGTACACATCTAGTAACTGAGAGGCAATCACATGCTTTTTTTAAATGGATATGCATTCTGTGAAAAGTTTTCACAGACACACAGCTTTAACATCCACCATGTTATGTGGCCATGAAAGCTCCAACCCTGAACAGTTTGCTTCTAAATTATGATGCTTCTTACACTGAAGTAGTGTTTTTGGATGATCTGGTAATACAACGGCTGTTGCAAAGTGGGTATTAATGCCCCTGGAGAGTGGTGGCTAACTTATTTCACCTGGAAAACAGAGAAAGACAACCTTCATTTCCCAGCATAGCTTATTATAGATTTCAGTTTGGAAATAAAAATAGTTAACATGCTTTACAGGTCTACACTGGAAGAAGAGATTAAATATACCATACCCATGTAACTAAAAACCCTGTAAGCAAAAGCAAACATATTTTCTCTCATTCATGTTACCATATGCGCTATTGGAGAACAGATGCTCTTCTAAGTATACCAATCATTAAACTGAATTCTTATTTACTGGGCTGACCTTTCTTTGAATTTATTTTTGAAGGTAGTTTTCTTGTTTTGGCATAAATCTTAACTTACTCTAGAGAGGGCAGTAGATGATGACATTTCTGTTTGTAGTAAAGCCTTAACTTTTCATTGAGCTCTGTGATTTTTTTGATTAGTTGCTCAGTTATTCAGGTAATATTAAAATAAACCTCATGTTTGTTCTTGAGTTGGTATATTTTTTTTTACAACTGTATGTATATAAAGATTGATAGTCTCCTTAGAGTAAAGATTAACATTCTTCCCATTTTACAGAATAATGAGGAAATCAGCCATTTGGAAATAGCTGCAAATATTTTTTCAGATGTATTTTAAAATAATTGTCACATCCTCATGGATTATAGCTACAATTAAAGATGAAAACTATTTTTATAATGGTGCACTCTCTTATGAACAATGTGAATATATTTACTCAGAGGCAAAACTCCACGTTTGTGGGAAAAGCATACCTTTTACTACAATCCTTTGGATGCTAAACATGCTTCTTGGTCTACATTAAGACAGTACATTAAGCCTTTACATTTGGGGAAATAATTGGTGCTCATTCTGTCTTCTCTGTCTACTGTGAAGTGCATAAATAATACCATCTATTCCAGTGCAGACCTTGCTAATAGTATGTAGCACAAGAAAGATATGGGGCAGGAGGGGAGTCCTTGCGTTGTCTCTTACTTTGTTGTAAGACCTTTTACATATTTTCAGAACAAAACCAGTAAAGAATAGTGTAGCCCAACAATTTCTTGCAGGATAGCAGGCATTGATCTGCTAGGTACATGTGTGCAGTTTTTTTCATTGCTGCAGTGATTTGTTTTGTGTATTCTTTTTTAGAAATCTCTCAAAGGCTAGTCACTTTTTACTTAGAAATGGTTACAGTCTTCAATCATTTTGTAGAAATGAAAGTCTCTGAGAGAATGTGCTCTACTCCAGCTAAAATTACAAGAATAAAACACAGGTTGTTCAACAGGGGACAAAAAAGCCAACTAACCATCAACAGAAAAATATCACTTACTATACTTACTGTCAATAACAGCAGGAAATAAGAAATAAAGAAGCAAGAGAAAGCCAAAATGCAAAAGCAGCAAAAATTTCACCATAAACCAAAATTTTAAGTGGCTGAGATACGGTCAGGAATAATATTTATCTGATTGCTCTAGGCAAAAACATGTAACCTTAAATCGTGTTGCAGGTGAATATCCAACTTCCCCTGCTTGCTGGTCTTTGAGAAGATTTCAGACACCGAGCCATGTTTGATGAAAAGGTATACAGCGAACTCAGTGAGATGGAGCCAGAGAAAAAGCCATGTGAACCACGAGACTAGCTGTTAAAGCAGAATAATTATTGAAAAGAAATATCCAAAGAAGGAACAATGGCTGGCATCAGACGTGCTTTCCTCCCATGAAGGTCTTCTGACAAACTGCCTTTGACAGTGTAGTCTCTGTAAAATGACATGGTACATGAGTTCCTGCTCCCTGGGCCAAAACAGTAGGGCTGCTCTCAGGAATAATGCCTTGCATTATTTCTGTCACAGTTGTAAATTTTCAGACGTTGTATCACAGGTAACAAGAAAAATGTCCTGAGCAGTTTATTTCTCCTTTACTGGAGTAACTCCTTTCAAACAGGCCATGAGAACTGCTCATAACTTGAGAGAGAGTTGCAAGGAGATGACAGAGTGACACTAACGATCTGGATCGTTACCTCATGTCCCATGGGTTTTCTTTGGATGTTCGTGATACAGCAGGATGTAACCAC
>WAAD01018788.1:9405-87136 GCA_013389945.1 Fregata magnificens
GGTGAGGCGACGGTAGATCCTCTCCTGGCCCCCCGCGAGGCCGTCGGCCGGAGCCAGGTGAGGGGCGCGGGGCTCCCGAGCGGCCTGGCACGGCCGGGCGAGGGGAGCGAGGCTGGGGTAAGGGCACGGCTTCACTGCTGCCAGCCTCCTTGGGAAGCCAGGCGGCCTTCTCTTTGTATCCCGCTAAATTTTAAGGGACAGCTAATCATTGCTCTGTTGTTACTAGACCAGCTTCCATTCGTGCGTGGGCCTTAGCTGTCACAGAAAATCTTCACGTCCGCGGAGCCATCCTTTAGTATTTTCTCACCTAAAACTGTATCTTGCGGCTCACCACAACTATAAATTTAATCCATAAGCATGGCCCTTCTCACTGAGACCCAGTGTGCTAGAAAATGAGTTTCCAAATATTGTAGCAGCTTTGGTGAGAAACCTTATTTTACAGGTACTGTGAATAATATAATTACATTCTGTGTTATAATCCTAAAGTACAGCTGGGAACGTGGATCAGAAGATGATGAGATCAGCAGCCCTCAAGACAGGAGAAATTTGCAAGCTGCAGCTGTAAGTTGGGTGGTCCTGAGCACTGGTGGTTGCCCCACGGTGTAACTCCCAGCTGGCAGCCTCAGATTCTGCTCGCTGGAATTGCCCAGCTCATCTCTTCTCTGCCGGTTCAGGCACTTTGGTCAAAATAAGGCCACTGGGCTCTGTCTCTAGAGAGTTGTCATTAAAAATTTGTCCCATTCTCAATCTGAAGCAACCAATTGACAGTCACAGATTCCTGCTACACCTAAAAAATACTGACATCCCCAAAGCTCTTAGCATCTTTGCCAGAAAAATAAAAAAACATAACCCAACTTGTTCCTGTAAGGAGACCAGCAGCACCCATGTAACACCTTGGCTCAAAGAATTAACCCTCTCTTTTATTATTTGCTCTGTTAATGGTGATTTATTTAGACGTTGGATTTAATTCCCTAAGAATAAAGAGGATCTTTTTTCTCTCTACATTTTGAATGGCGTATCTACAACTGGGGTTACCAAATAATTTACCAGCACCTGCCAGGCTAAGTAATAAAAGTCTTGGTGCTAGTGCAGAGGAGAACGCTGAGAGTTGGCTCAGTTGGCTCACTGGAGGAAATTTCTGCTCTTCAGCTGATGGGGAGGCACGGGAAATTGCCTTCATACAGACAAGGTCCAGTGTCTTGACACTGGTCACTGTCTCTCACCCATCCCTGTGGAAGTAGCACCCCCCATGTTGTCCTCGGCAGCTGCAACACCAGGAAGGCAGTTCACCAGGCAGGACAGCAGTTGACTGTAGTGCTGTCCCTGCAACCTGCCTGCGCTCAACTTGGCTCGCTACCTATCCATTGGAACAGAGCACAGGGCTTGCCACTGCCCGCAGCAGAAAGGCTTCAGGCTTAGCTTCTCCCTACAGCTACATCCATTGGGATTTCTGAAGTGCTCCCTGCTGTTAGTCTAAGCAGGGGCTTCAAAAGGAATCTCTCTTGCCCATGCATAATTGATCCCATGCAGCAGAAAGGGGCGAAGCTTCTGAGGCATTCATTCCCACATCCCAGGCTCACAGTCTTCTGTGAGAGACCTATGGAGTCACGGGTAGAAAAACAAAAATAAACTCTGCCTCTTTCAGGAAAGTATGTCCAGCTATGCAAAATATTTGTAATACTGACAGGCCAGGAAGTGAGCTTCAACACCAGACCTGTAATTGTCCAGGCTGCCTAATTGCTAGCTTGCTCCCTGGCTCTGTTTTGCAATTGCTTTTAACTAATCCTCTTCATAACAATGTCCAGGGGTATTATTTCAATGACAGTTCACTCCAAAGACAGCTCCCAAGAGAGCAGTGTGGATTTGGGGAACCTGCCACTCAAAGTAGGACTCCAATAATAATAAAAAAATTTCACCATGAGGGTGACTAAGCACTGGAACATATTGCCCATAAAGGTCTGTGAAATCTCCTTCCGTGGAGATACTCACAGCTTGGCTGAGCAAGACCTTCAGTACTGATCCAACTTTGAAGTTAGACCTGCTTTGAGCGGATGGTTCGGCTAGCTGACCTCTAGCAGTCCCTTCCAACCAGCATTCTTCCATTCATCAGGCTTTGAACCTTCAAGTACCCCTAGATGCTCTCAGCGCTGCATCGTGGGGTCTGAGATACACACACTCGTGTATGAAATAGAAACCGCTGCCTTGGTGAAGTGTAGCAGAGTGTTCACCATCAGGAACTTGGAAACAGAAAAAAAAACATCCTGTGTTAGGGCCACAGGGCTACCACAGAGTCGAGAGGAGACCCGTGGCTGCACAGTGCAAACAAGGCCGCTGTGTTGTAGATGGATGTAACCCCAAGCAATGTGGATGTGAGCCAGGTCTTGCTGTTTAGCCTCAGGGTTAGGGACCCTTCCCGACTCTTTGAGCAGTAAGGCTGCACCTACATAGGCTGAAGGAAAAGATGTACAGTCAGTGTAACATGAAAAACCTAGAACAAGCAGTGAATTACAATTTAAAGGAAGCATTGCTGAGTATGGTCTACTGAATCCGTGGCACAGTCCAAAATCCGAATGAGGCTACCATGCTAGTTATGTAAACACTTTTTGGGGACGTTTTAAGCTTTTCTAGTCTTGAACAGAGTCAGGACTGCATTCAGTTACTGAACTGCTATGGCATTCAATAACTACATAGGATAAAATAGTCAAAAAATACCTAGCACTAAACTGGAAGTTTGGGGTGACAGTTTCACTACAGTGAAAGGAGGAGAGAAAAAATTGATAGGAAGGTATATGTTTTAAACTCAGACAAGATATTTTATTTAGGGAAACATAGTGACTGTGCCAATTCAGAAAATATCCAGAAGAATCAAGCTGTTCTTTATGAAACAAACTGCGGTTTCTTTCATGAACCTAAGAACTAACTACAGTGGGATACTTAGGAAAGGCATATGTCTCCTGTAAATCAGGATAATAAGGAACAATTTACATACAGTCACAGGTAAAAGCATAGGGAACCAAGAGAGCCTAGTTGCTTTCCCACCTTTCTCAAGCACTCATTTAAGAGAGGTGATACAAGGTTTAATAACATAGCCTTTATTGATGACATTGGAAAGCAGATATTTTAAAGCAACTAATTTTTCATAAACAGGAAAGAAAATTTTACTTCCTATGATGTAATTACATAAAATCTGTTTAAGTCACTAACATAAAAAAATAAAAAAATGTTTGCGTACTTTGTAATGTAGTACCATCAAGAAGTCCTAAGTAACTGTATTTTCTATAAGAAAGGGGGGAAATAAAACAAATTTGCATGGACAGAAGTGAACAGTATAAAACAATTACACGTGTAAGGAATTCTGACGATTTGTGAGCTCAGTTCTTGAGGATGGCTAAAGAAATAGATCCTAGCAGGATCAAACCTTGTATATTTACACTCATAGGTGTAAAAGTAATATTGCCAGTTAATTGAAATATGCATTTTCAGTATTGTTGTGAAAATTAATGAAGTCTAGAAGCGAAATTTTAAGCTCAGGTGTTCGCATTTGAAATAAAATACTTCTCGCATCCTGTATAATTAAGGCAAAGTATGTTATCTTTTGAAAATACCTTGTATATAGTTTCTGCATAAAAATACGAAATAAAAAATAAAATGATATATATATATTTAATGGAACACTGTTATGTATGGTCCAACAGAATAAGGCACAAAAAGTAAATAGACTGCAAAAGCATATATAAAAGTTAATGTGTTATTTTGAGTGGAATATAGCAAAATTCAAGTAGTTCTGAGTATGCTCACTTCTTGTAATAGGAATATATATTTCATATAGGTATTTCATGCTAAGCCTGATGTACAAAGATTCATCATGTAAGCATAATCTATCAGAAGTAGGTCATTTGTACAGTGACCGTATTTGAAATCTGATACTTTTTAAACCATCTGAAACAAGGCTCCTTTAATGAGATGACTTGGCCTGAAATCCAAGCGTGAATTTTTCCATGAGGCGAAGTATGTTGGTTTCTTGCCCAAGTCACTTGACTTGGGCCACTTTTGTGTGCATGCTTTATTTGAAGGTTAATACTTTCATTAATATAAATGACAACACATGCCCCTAATGCTGGACACATTTGCACAGTTTTTGTGGGTTTCACAAGCAAATTTTCTGTCTCTGTAAATTTCCAGAGAGATTACTGTGCAGAATGGGCCACTTGCATCACTTTAACTGAATTATCAGGGTCAGCAACCTTTCAGGTGAGCTGGTATTTAATTTAGTTTGGAAGTATGGTCTGTTTATCAACGAATAAGCATACATGTACGTGTATAGAGAACAGAGAATCTTAAGATATTTCCATGTGATAGAAGGCATACATCATCACCTGTTGTCTGACTGCAGCCTCAAAGCAGCGCCCCCCCCCCAAGTAATACATACAAGTTTTTCACAAAGGAAGGGGAGAGCACATGAAGTCTTTACTTCCTTCCCAAAGTTTCAGCTAGTTTCTTCAGTCTTTTCTTCAGCTCTAGAGGAAACTTCTCGTAACACTTTTTGCAGACAGGCTTCATATCAAACTCAACAAATTTATTCCTAAAATGACAAAGCAAAAACCAGACAAAGTTTTAGCAGCAGGGATAGTGAAAAAAATTTTTAAAAAGTATCCTATTAAATGTGCACAGGCAAAAAATTACAACTGCAATTCATACATATATATGAAGTTACTTTCACAAGGTTATACATTGCAGACAGTAATTACAATAGTCTGTTAAGTTAGGCAGTTTTTACCCAAATGTCCATATTTATTAACTGTGTCATTTAAAAAGCATTTCAAACCTAACTGTAGAGCTAAACAGACTAAACATAAGATAGTGGAATAACAAGTTAATATTTCAAGTTGCAGTTGTGCGAAAAATATTTTGGTTTTGATTGTCATAAATTCATGCAAAAACTTAAAATAAAAGCATCCTTAGCACTGACCAAAGAAGAAAGGAGCAGAGGTGGTGGTGAGAAGGAAAAAAAGTTTACAGACAGACTGGCTTTTTCTTTTTCTGCTTCTCTTTATCCTTTGCTTCACGTTCCCGTTTAGCAAGTCGTCGCTTAAATTCATCTGGCATTCTCTCGTAACAGTGTTTGCAGACAGGTTTTAGATCAATTTCAACAAACTTATCCCTTTAGAGTTAAACACAGGAAAAATAAAGGACAGAAAAGGAGAAGAGTTAAGGAGACTAACTGAAGGAAGACGTGAACAGACAGCTGAAAGAGATGTAAATTAGTAAGTGGAGCAAGAGGAAGAAAGATGCACCTATTTTCTCAATGCTCCTTATATGTTTTTCATACCGTAACGGTTACACTACAGCAACATCCACACTTTGAAGATAGCCACTGATATGTTTTGAAGGCGTCACACTTATTGATAAACTTACTTGAGTGTTAACTTAGTGTTGCAAGTTGAACAAGCGAAACAGTTCACACACCATGCTTTATTCAGAGCAGACACAACTAGGGCGATGGGAAAAAAAAGAAATCATTAGCATTACAGGAAAAAAAAAAGGTATTACAAAAATATTGAGCTCCCACATTCATGAGGCATGAAGAACAGCCATTTGATTCTTGTATCAAGTATTAAGGACTGTAACAATAATGTGGCAAGGCTAGGAAGGCACGTGTGAGTGTAGTGTAACAGGACTGTGAAGCATTGATAAAGCTGTCTCTGAGGGGTACGTACAACTTTTGTGTTCACCAGCGAGACCAGTTTAACCTATTTCTGCCTCCTGTTGCCTGCTTCCACCTCATCTCATAGCATGCTGACCTCAGGCAACTGTTTTATGAGGCGGTGTTTCCAACTTAAAACAGGAGACTTTTTCAGCTGAAAAGCAATCCAGCAAGAAGGTGTTCATGTTTTCATTTGGTTTCATTTCTCAGCTCCTGTTCAGACTGCAGTGCCATCAACAGTAGCACTTGCCTGGCCAAAGAAAATAACGTGAAGCCAGCAGTCAGGACACTGCTGGTAAATCAGCACTACCAAGGTATAAAAATTTATGGACTCATGGGATAAATTACTTGATCAAGACAAACTTGGATATATTTTTATTTGCTTTGGAGAGAAAGTCACTATTTTCTCTTTGTTCTGTATCTCAATCCGCTTTCTGTTATTCCTCTCTTTCAATGTACCTTTCCACTTTTCCCTGCCAAAATTTGCCTCTCTTCTTAATCTAAGTTAGAAGATGCAGGACATTGGTTTTCTCATAAAATACAGCATTTTGTCAACAACAAACAGAACCACAGCATTCTCATGCAGAGCTTTTTTTCCTGCACTATGGGGCAAGCACATCCACAGAAGCATAGTTATTCTACTGCTTGCCAAAATAATACTAGTCAGATGAAAGTCTTCACTCCCAAGCAACCTCTGGAATACAGTGATAGACACCCTCCTGAAACACTGCTGCCACAGATGTTTGTTTCACCAGAGAGACAGAGAGAGAACAATATTGGATACTCATAATTTGTAACAGCAGTGTCAAATTTGTGTGCAGAAATGAAAGAAGAAATGTAAAATAATTGAAGATGTACACTGAAAATAAAGAGATTACTGCATTACACCACATTCTGTTCAGTTCAGAGACCAAAACACACAATATGCATGTCAGATTATGTGGTGTAACATTAGAAACATACAGAAATGTAGCTATCAGCCATGGCTGAATTTATTCATTCACCTCAAGATCCAGTTCTGCTCATTCTAGTAGGATTTTACTGAAGAGGAGGACGCTGTTTCCTCCAAAGCGTTTTGGATTGTTGTTCTGCAGGTATAGTCCAGTCCAGAAAATGTGGGGAAAGCACATCTCTGGAATGTAGGTCTCACCCTATAGTTACATGACTACTAGTTTATGTCTCTTTTTACACACTAGAGGCTTCCTCCTNAAAAAACCAAACAAACTCAAACCACTTGCTTCCAGTTCTGCCTTTACAGGACACATCTTTCCAAGTATGATCTTTCCTGGTTTTCTGACGTTATCATCAGGCTAAATTTTCAAAAGACAAGTGCCTGCAATAGATAGGTAAATATCTCTAGGAACTAAACCGACATAATGGGAAACAGGCACTTTTAAAAAATCCCTTAGAGTGCCCACTCATGTCTTTCAATATCTAAATACTTTTTCAAATTTGGTTCATGATCCCTAATTTCATTTGAGGAGATGCTTGTGTGGTCATTCTCACCCTTGCGTATACTCTTTTTTGAAGTCGGTCAGGCAGGAAGCCACTTCTGTGCATCTCCCAGCATCCCTAGCCTTTTCATGTCACTAAGGGGTTTCCATTTGACCATGGTTCTCTTCAGCCACTGGGTGGTCTTCTACCATCACGAAATGCTTGCTGTAAGGTTTTCTTACCATTTGGTCTCTGACTAATCAGCTGTAACCTAATTTCTGATCAAGAGAATGGCTGTTTCTCTTTTAAGGAGTACAATCAAGGATTCAACAGGGGGCTGCTTTCCCCTTACTTCCACTTTTAAAGAGAACTTCCATCAGAAAGGAACATTAAGGAAACAGTTAGAGTGCTTACCATCTCCTTCAATCACACGGTTGCAATGGAAACAAACATCACCGAATAGCTGAAGAGGAAAGAGAAGTAATGAATTTTTAATGTAATGATTTTATTGAGGGTAGCTTCTCAAACTAACAAAATAATTGTATTCCAGCTGATGAGCACAATAGCTTTCCTATTTATTTCAGTAAAATAAAGAGAATGCTGGCAAGTCTGGTTTGGTTTTCCAAGTACATTTTGCATCATCTCACCATAAAAAGTTTTTACAATATTAAAGATGAAAACATTTCTTTACATCTGTTTGAACCTCTGTAAATACAATTTTGTTTTAACATTTCTCTAATCCTGAACATCTTAAATACAGGAGTCGGTGTCACATACACATCATTACTAATTTAACATTTGGACTTACATGCATGACTAGAACAACATACTGCTGTTTCTGGCAAAAACTGTTAAGGAAATGTTATTTTTATTAAAAAAAAAAAAAAAAAAAAAAAAAGGAGAATCTAGGCCAAAAATTATTCATTCTATTTCCAGGCTTAACATTTGTCCACAATGGAACAATTAGAAAGTTCCCAAAGTTTCATGTATTTTTTCTAACTGTAGTAGTTAACCTAGTAAGAGACATCCACTCTACATACAGCTCTTGTCTGGTATATGTACTTGCCCCATCATGGCTGCAACACTACAACTACTAATGTCATGGCAGTTATTGTCTACAAGTATGCCAGCAACATTTCAATCATCTCCCCTTCATCACTGACAAATTAAGAATCCATCTGTAATTAGCAGATGCCTTACAACTCCCAAATGTAACCCCTAGTCTTGTATTTATACAAACAAAGAGGTGGACGTGACACAACGCAGATGGCTTCCAAATAAAGAGGTCTATACATCGTGGTGCTGGACTACACAATCAAGGGAGTCTGGAGAGAGATGGTACCACAGTATATAGCTCCTATATAAATGCAAGTGGTCACTAGGTGGTGTCCTCCAACAAATTTAGTCTTCGCAGCCTTCAGCAACCTAATGAATGAGCTGGGTGATGCAGTGTATGTTAACACACAGACACCTTGGAGTAGCAGCTGCAGGGAAAACCACACTACTCACTAGGGCCTCGTCTTAAAACGCAGCTACTGAGAGGCAAATCTTCTTTAGCTTCTTGGGAAAGATTGGGTGTCATTAGCTGCTCTGATCTCGCAGACATGTAAAAGCTCCTAACAGCTCTACTTAAGTACCACTAAGCTTGAAGAACAACTCGATACTGATTGTCCTGGCTAGCCTTTGTGAAATCCCTGCATTTTTCTTTCTCAATACCAGACCAACGTATAGAGAAATCCATATAAATTAACTGCAACAGAACATCTGCTAATTGACATTACACCAACAAGTGCTTGTAAGAAAACAGAAGAATGTCCACGGGTTTCCATCTCTATCTAATAAAGCCGATTAATGAGTTTACCAATTAACACCATTTTTAAAAATATGCAACCTTACCTGATTGTAGTGGGTTTCACAATACGCCAAGCCTTTTCTCTCGTAATGACGATGACCCAGGAATGGCTTTTCACATTTTGCACAAACAAAATGCTACAAAGAAAATTACATACATTTGTTTGGATTACTTGGAAGTAATGGTATTTTTTCTGGAAAGCAAACCAGCCAAGCCCAGTACTGAACATGATTGAAGTCTACTGAGCTAGCTGTGCCATCTTGAAAAGGAGAGTTAAAACTTTTTTGTTTCTACATTTAGACCACTAAAATAATACTTCTACTGTCTTCAACATTTCAATCCAAAATTTACCAAAAAAAAAAAAAAATCAAGCAAAGGGATTCTCATATGTTATCAATGAATAGAATGAAGAGATTTTAAATAATGTGCACCAACATTATGCTCCTGTGAAGAAAGCGTTTGCTGGAGGAGATTTTCAAAACAACAAAAGGAACAGACTGTTTATCTTCCTAAATCTTGTACGTGGCCCTGAAATATGAACCCTCACATAAAGTGCTTTAGAGATATATACATGGCAGGTGACTATGGAAGACATAAAGGTATGATGATGATGCTCAGTAATATTATGGTTGCCACAGAATTTTACTGCCTTTCCACATGTACTGTTTTGCACTCTGAAATCTTCTTCTGTAAGGACCTCACAGTGCTTCCTTTGATTACTGATTTTACAGTAATTTCACAAAGCTCTCTGTAAGATAGGAAGTAACTCCTATAACTCCTGTGGAAGACCCGCCACAAGAAGGTTGAAGATGGGATTAGGAGAAGGCATTTACTAATCATTGCTGCATATTTTGCTAATCCTTTCATGGAAATTGATCAGCAAAATCCCAGATAAGTATGTTAATGTTTATGTTTGGAAAAGAGAATGTGTCATCTGATGTTTACCTCCACATGCCACTGCTTGCCCATAGCATTCACCACACGGCCTTCAATTGGTCTTCTACATGCCCCACAGATGGGGACACCCATTTTGTCATGGCAGGGTAAGCAGTACAGTTCTCCCTTCAACTCACGAGCATCAGCAGTAAGTTCCTTCCTGTTCAAAAGTTAAAGAATTGAGACCATGAATAAAGGCACTGAACAATGTTAACTTGAGAGTTTCTGAAAAGAAAAAAAAATAATTTTTAGCATTTGTTTTAGAAATTGTATTTGTACTACAGTAATGCAGCAGCATCAAATATGACATAGTTCAACATAGTTCAATACTGATCACAGTAAATTGAGAACAGGCTGCTAAGCGAGATGCACTCTCTCTGAAGACAGCTACTGAGCTATTCTCATTCTGCATTCTGGTTATGTAGCACAAATGTGTGTGTGCCAGCTGTAGACATGTTTGGTTTATATTCTGGCGCTCTTATCACCAATTTATTTTAGATTTGCATAACTGAACTGAAAGTAAAATGTAGTCTTCTACATCCAGGTACGTTTTCCCCGTTGTATCAAACTTCAGAGAAAGAAAACTACAGACCCACATGAGCTAGCTAAGTTTATTCATTGCCAATTGCAGAATCTCGTATGCTCTACTTTTTAGTGATTTGCATGGTTAGAATACCGAGAACAGCTAAACTTTAAACGTGACTGTACTCACTAATGCTCTCAACTGGTTGCCACTAACACACCACCACGTTGTCATTCAAATCAGCTTTTGCTATGGCACTTAAATGACAGCTTCCTTTGCACCAGAAGTAAACAACTAATAATCTGTGCTATATCTTACAATGCCCCCTGATCTATGCATCAGTGCAGGATGTAGCAATGTGCAGCTTCATGTACTGCAGTTGCAGAAGCTTATAAGGTGAGGTGGGAGAAAGCTTCTAAGGAAAAGATAGGCTTTAAAAGGAGAGAACAAGTTTGCATGCTACTCAACTAAAAAGAAATAACATAGGCAAGATAGTAACTCAAGCAGCCAAAGAGGACCACTTTTCTTCCTCTCATAGCAGAATAACAAGCTATTATTTCACTGCTACAGAAACCATTATCTGTGTCCACACTTTGTATTTTGTAAGGTACCACCTTGTCCTGCAGAGTCCAACCTTTCTTTACTCCTTGGCAGGTCAGCTGTTGTTTGAACTCAAGGTCCAACTCCACCATCCCAAAAGCAGTAACACACATCTGGCTGCAAGGCAGCCAAACCCCACCCCTCTTGCCAGTTGTACAGGACAGTTTTTCACTTTAAGATGTAAATCCATGAAGCAAATAAACCCAGCATTTTCCTGTTTTCCTTTGCAGAACTCAAAGTTACCCGCAGTTTGCACAGTTGAAATGATCAGGGTGATAAGGATCATTTTTGAATATGAGAGGCTGTTCGTCAATAATAGCATGACACTTCTGGCAAATGTACTTTCCCAGGCCTCTGGCTTTTTCCCTGTTATGGCAAGGACGGCAGAGATGTCTGAAACAGCATAAAAAATAGAGGTAAGTACAGGTACCAGGTACTACAGTGCAAAATATAAACAAAAAATCTATTAGAATCTCATTTCAATCAGCCCTTTTTGGAGGGAAAATAGTTTTTAAAACAATTTCCTTGTTAAGCAAACCAAGTTGCGAAGAGGGAGGGCTATCATTTTATTTTGTGTCACCACAGGGATATAATTTCTTCAGCTCATTTGAGTTTAGGCTGTGTTGAAACACAGAAAACAAAGTTTGAGATAGATTCTCACTGCTGAATGTTTTACTCTAAAAATCTTGAAAATTTAGATTAGAAGCTTCATGACCACACAGGTCCTAATTCTGTAAATAACTATGTATATCATATTATACATATGAAGCCTATAGCCATAGAATCCACTTGTAAAACATTCTTGTGACCACAGCCGGTAAAAATATCCTACTCTGTGAAGCATCCCACTGAACTTAAAGCAATTATTAATAAATAAGCTGCTAAACTAGACCAAAATTGGAAATCAAAGTTGGAAAAAGAAAGTAAAAACTGATATTAAAAAAATAAAGACAATGCTTCTGTATCTGAATGTTTTCTCTCTCACTATGTATCACAACAGCCCCAAAATGTTACCAGGTAGAGAACACGTTTGCTGAGAAATCTGGTGTTGAAGTAGGTAATCTGTTAATATTTTAAGTGTTTATTTTGAGATACCCATTCCTAGTTTTGTGATGCACTCTTAGACTTTTCCCCACAGAAGACGCTTCAGTTGCTCCACCTCAGCTGGAGAGCTTCAGGAACAAAAACCTCTCAGTCCCCTCTCTCAGTTCATTTTATTCATGATCAGCAACAGAAGGAAGGGTGAATATCTACCTGCCGGCGTTCTTGACAAATCCAATATCGGCCAATACTTGTTGGCAGATATCACAGCGGAAGCACTCTGGATGCCAACTATTGTTCATAGCTTTAATAACACGACCAATAATGAACTCACCTGTAAGAAACACAACACTGGAATGTAAAATACCATGCTAGACAAAGTTAAAAGAAACCCACAACTGAATCGCTACAATGGCATCATCACCCTCTTCATCCCCCCCAAATCTGGTAGGATACATTGCTTTCAGTATCACAGTTCTGGTTCTAAAGTCTGGAATTTGGGATTGTTTGGGTTTTTTTACTATGGGTCAGTAAAAAACATCCTTGCTGATGGAGGACCTTCTGTTCTTCACATACAAGCCCTTCTACATGCACACTCCACCTTCTCTCTGCAATCATCCTTTTTCAGTCCCTTCCGTGTTTTTACTTACCTGTTCTCAAACTGTTAAGAAATATATGGAATTCTTTACATAATGCAGCTTGTGTCCTAATCATCTTTCTCCTTCTTTTCTTTTAGAAAACGACAATTTTAATTTGTCAGGTAGTGGTTTCTACTCCACTAGGACCAAGCCTTGAAGGGGCTCTATAGTCAGAACACAACAGAACTGAGCTTGGGTGGCCGTGGACCTCCTGCAAAAAAGCCCCCATGGAGTCAAAATGCAAAGGTGCAGTGAAGCTGCAGAAGAGTCAATCCAATGCACACAACTTCTGACCTACCGCAAGGAGCCTTGTCCTGTGAGGCATTAAAAAAATAGTGTGAGAACTACTGTTTTGTATGCACGGTGTGACTGTACTGCACAGGCAGTGGAGCCATGTCCACCACACATCGTTCTCTATGTGGACGTTGTAGCCAAGGCCCCTGAGCAGTGCAAAGGCTCTGCGTAAAATGCATTGGGAGCTCAGCTTCCCGGTGCCGTGGGAGGCTGAGTCCTGGCTCCAGAGAGCGTACAACTCGAACAGCTGCCAAAGGGGAGCGATCAGCCAGTGACAGATGCAGATGATAACATCTAGCATGCAAATGTGTGGCGATCCCATGAAGTCACAGCTTTTCAAGAACAAAACTCAATGGACTCTAGAAACGTTGGGAATGCTCGAGGCCTCATCACTGACAACAGCTCCACTGATTTTCGCCACGCTTACTAAATCCACGCAGTGGCAAATCCCAGATCTGCGCAGGATCCCGATGAGGTTTTAAGGGAGCTGGTGCTACGAGGAGCCAGAAGCAGTGGGAGCTGGGGAGGAGAAACCCCGGAGACAGGCAGTGTAGCTCCTCCATGCTACCCCTGGCTGGGGCCAAAGCTGCTTTTGGCTTCTGGGTGCTGAAGAGGAGAAGGCCCCTCTACCCAACTTGCTAGGGGGAGTATGGGTGCTAACAGACACCAGCAGAAGTCAGCAGCATGTGGACGATGCCGGTGCACGGGAAGAGCCAGCACGTTGCATCTCAAGGATGAGGATTTGCCCAGCGCCTTTAGAAGCAAGGAGCAGGGAGGCAGAAGGGGAGGCCCCGGCACAGGGGAGCAGGAAGGGGAGGAAGGAAGGGGGCTGTGGAGTGACTGGAGGAGCACAAGAAGCTCTCACATGTGGAAAGTGACCGGCCGGTGGAAGGGACGAGGTAACAAGACTTCCTGGCTTGTCATGTACTTCAGGCTTGCTCAGAAATCGCCACCGAACCCTTTCTTCCTCTTCCCCTGCTAGTTCACATCTGCAGCTTTAGATTCAAAGGTCCATAGCATCTGCTTCCCTCTCCCTTGGTGTTCATCCGCACAAGGGAAAGGCCTCACTGAGATAAGCGAAAGCCGTAGCACCTTGCTGAGACACCACAGAAACACAAGAGCTTCCAGACCAGTTTAAGCAATAGTCAAGTAATGACTTCCCAGCCCTGCCCGAGCACGATGTGTCACACACAGGGGGACAAAACTTGCAAATGATTACAGCACAGCAGACACGCAAGCATTTACATCAGCAGTGGCAAATAAAACACAGCCCTAGTGTTACATAGGGCTGACATCAGACACTGAAGCCTTAAAAGTATTTGTTTCAAAAATATGAAGGGGGACCACCTGGCTCATCAGTTGAATATAACAATAGGTGATAAAGATTGTCCCCGCTTCTGTGAAGTAGGACAGCATGGGTGGGTTACAATAGTCAAAGCCGATGACAAAGACTTGTTGCAGGGTTTCAGCTGCATGAGGACATACATGTAGATATATATAACCAGGAGTCATGAATTGTCTGTTCATTTGATCACTGGATCAACAGCTAAACTACTGACTCAAATAATGCAAATTTTTTTTTTTAAATCCCATTGTTAATCTTTAGGAAAAGCAGCTCCCTATATTCTCTGAAATCTAGTTCATTCTGGAAGTTCAGGTGCTCAGCTGCACAGGGCCACCTCCCACAGAAGATACACAAAGGTTGCACATCTTCCCCCAGTGACGTTCCCATTTGGGATCAGTGTGAAGTGTTTCACCTCGATGTAAAACTTACCACATTGATGGCAGCAAGGGGCAAAAAGCATTTGAAAATCATGTTCGCAGTACTTCCTCCCTTCAAACTGCAAATGG
This sequence comes from Fregata magnificens, assembly GCA_013389945.1. NCBI lineage: Eukaryota > Metazoa > Chordata > Aves > Suliformes > Fregatidae > Fregata > Fregata magnificens. Next base: position 24,279 of record WAAD01018788.1, read on the forward strand.
AAAAAAACCTGAGCGTTAGAGGGATGAGGAGCATACCTTTAACATAAATGCTGTAACATACCAGTTTGTTTCCAGATGCAATTAGGTAGTAAAACATGAGGGGCTGCACAGAAAACCAGACCATGGGCTAGGCATTAAAGCCACCCACCTTAATTCAGCTACTAGTTAGCATGCAGCATTAATAGCACACCATGCCTCTAATACTGCTGAGAGTGTAAGGCATTTTCCGTCACCCATTTACATCACAAGTGATGTCTGAATTTTGACAGACTGCAGAAACTCTGATGCAACTGAGCGAATTCTAGGCAGGAAATTAGCTAACGAAAACCCTTCCTGGGGGAAAGCATTTTCCCTGAACCCATTTGATCTCTTCCCCACTCTATATTTCCTGCAAACATGACCCAGCATACCAGGGGAAGTAAGTACAGGGGGAGGAAGAACACCCAGGGACAGAAATCTTTGCAATTTATGGAGCAGTACAGCCGAAACTTGAAAGGAAATAAGGCTTTTCCTTTGTGATGCTTATTTCATAGAATCATTTAGGTTGGAAAAGACCCTTAACATCATTGAGTCCAAATGTTAAGGAACAAAGTTCACTACACTGACAAGATGAAATAGGGAACCGATCTTAAGGGATTTGGATTTGGATCCGAATTTTCTCATAGCTTAGAGAAGTTCAGCTGCAGTTCAAGCTTGCACAGAAAAAAAAACATATGGGAAAAAAAAAGTTCTACACTGCATTAGCAACTTAGCTCGAGAATATGTAAAAACATGTAGGCAAATATGTCCTGAAATGAAGGGAAATGTTTAGATACCTTCAGGCACATCATTACTAGATACACATGCCAACTAACATGTCAAAACCAGACAGACAATATTAGGTATGATATGAAATGTTTGAATTTGAATGTCTCAGTTTAAAACACTGGAAAAAGAGGGACAGCAGGAAACCTCACTCCTTTCTTTTTACTGGGCCTAAGACAAAGCAAAGCCAATAGCAGGAAATATTACACACAAATTAAGTTTTGGTGCACAGACAGAAAATATAGCAATGTGCTTCAAGATTACTTGTTTTATACTATGAAATTCCAAGGATCAAATACAATGTAAGTATAGTAATTACTCATGCAATATACAGAGCCACTGGCAGGATGAGGATCTAATTAAACACTGCAGAAGGCACTAGATACTTGAGATCAGAAACTAATTCCTGTGCCCAACCTGAATTGCACCTACTAGGAACAGAAAGACACCTGCTCTGTACAGACTCTTCCAGAAGTCTCTGCTAGCAATTTAGCAAGTGTTTTTCCAGTGTAATACTCTAAAACAGATGACTTTTTTAATTGGAGATTTTTTTTTTTTTAATTGAGATACAGAGGGCTATTACTGTCTCAAAGAGTAATGGAAATTATTGGCTCATTGAGAATTGTGCTTGCTTCCTGCTGGATAAAATTCTCTTTAAACTGAAAAAAATCCAAAAGCTTCCTGTTTTGTGTAAACAGGTGGTCCAATGCATCCGTGGGTCCTGAGGCGGATGAAGTTGCTAAGCCACTATCCATCATAATTGAGAAGTCGTAGCAGTCTGGTGAAGCTGCCACTGTCTGGAAAAGGGGAAACATAGTCCCCATTTTTAAAAAGAGAAAAAAGGAAGACCGGGAGAACTGCAGGCCAGTCAGTCTCACCTCCGTCCCCAGCAAGATCATGGAGCAGATCCTCCTGGAAGCTATGCTAAGGCACATGGAAAATAAGGAGCTGACTGGTGACAGCCAACATGGCTTCACTAAGGGCACATCGTGCCCGACAAATTTGGTGGCCTTCTGTGAGGGGGTTACAGCATTGGTGGATAAGGGACTGATGTCATCTACCTGGACTTGTGCAAAGCATTTGACACTGTCCCGCACGACATCCTTGTCTCTAAATTGGAGAGGCATAGATTTGATGGATGGACCACTTGGTGGATAAGGAATTGGCTGGATGGTCACACTCAAAGAGTTGCGGTCAATGGCTTGATGTCCAAGTGGAGACCACTGATGAGTGGCATTCCTCAGGGGTCGGTATTGGGACCAGTGCTATTTAACATCTTTGTTGGTGATATGGACAGTGGGATTGAGTGCACCCTCAGCAAGTTTGCCAATGACACCAAGCTGTGTGGTGTGGTCGACATGCTGGAGGGAAGGGATGTCATCCAGAGGGACCTTGACAGGCTTGAGAGGTGGGCCCATGTGAACCTCGTGAACCTCAACAAGGCCAAGTACAAGGTCCTGCACATGGGTCAGGGCAATCCCAAGCACAAACACAGGCTGGGTGGAGAATGGATTGAGAGCAGCCCTGAGGAAAACGACTTGGGGGTGTCGGTTGCTGAGAAGCTCAACATGACCCGGCAATGTGTGCTCGCTTGCAGCCCAAAAAGCCAACCGTATCCTGGGCTGCATCAAAAGAAGCGTGACCAGCAGGTTGAGGGAGGTGATTCTCCCCCTCTACTCTGCTCTCGTGAGACCCCACCTGGAGTACTGTGTTCAGCTCTGGGGCCCCCAACACAAGAAGGACATGGACCTGTTCGAGTGGGTCCAGAGGAGGGCCACGAAGATTGTCAGAGCACTGGAGCACCTCTCTTACGAGGACAGGCTGAGAGAGTTGGGGTTGTTCAGCCTGGAGAAGAGAAGGCTCCAGGGAGACCTTATTGCAGCCTTCCAGTACCTGAAGGGGGCCTANGATGCACAGGTTTGCTTGGATTTCAGAGCCATCCCATGTTGACCTGGGCAGACCAAACAGATTTTCTTCCCCTCTGGTTTGTGTCAGGCAGGTTGGTTACCATTCAGTCTTGTTTATATTTTCAACCTTCTTGGCTCATTTGTGCTGCCTTTTGTGGATGACCCAGCAGTTCATCTGTCAGAGAAAGTCTTGAGCTTCTATAACAAATCCCACAGCACATATTTTACAAGCAAGGTCATGTAACTATTGTATGCTGGAGGTTCATACGTTAAATGGCTCGGCATAGAACATTTCACCACAACATAACCTCCAGCTGATCTCCACATTTTTAGCTAACTTAGTGGAAAGACCTGCACAAAAGCTGAGTCTTTAAAGACCCTTCCTCTAAGGTAGTTTCTGGTAAAGCCCATTTTAAGAAAACACTTGAGGTGCAACTGGAATAGAAACAAATCTGACAAGCACACTGCACCTGCACCTTCCTTTAATCTTCCTATAGGTTATTATTACAAACGTCTTAAAAAAAACCCAAACTGAAAGGAACTCCCTCTCATTTAGGAGACAAAAGTCATGTGCCATTCCTTTTTTTTTTTTTTAATTATAAGATGATGATGATGATGATAATATTAAAAATAGTGATACAGATTCCCCAATTATAGCTCTTGTGAGTAGTCCATAAGGATTTTGCTGTGTTTCTTCTATTGTGGAATGCACCTCTCTACGCCCTTCCATCTCCCCCACCTCAGCACAGCACAGAGCAGGCTGGGTTTCTACCGAAAGCACCCAGCAAGAGGCTCTTAATGAACACCTGGACCAGGGGTAGAACTCGCCTCTCCTAACCTCCCCTGTCTGAAGGTGAGGTGCCCACACTCCCCAGCGGGAGACACAGGCAGCCTCTAGTAGGGAGGAGCCATTCTTGGACCCGAGAGTAACGTGGGTTGGAGGAAATGCCCGCTGACTGATTACAGTGGGGCCAACCTGCCCCTCTGACCACACTGCCACCAAAGCTCTCCATTCAAGCCAGCTGTTCTGCTGCTAGTATAGGACTGTGTGCTGCTACCTGTTGTAAACACTCTGCAACAGCAGCTCTAGGGAATACACAGCTTCCACGTGGTGGAGTAAAAGCAGAGCAGAATTGCTACCACTTCACATCTGATGGCAAAGCACGGCCAGTTCAGAAACTCTGCTGGCATGTGCTTGTGCTAATTTCTGTTTAGGTTGAGTGCATAAGAGAACATGAACTGAGGATACTGAGCAAACTGGAACACAAATATACCCTAGCAGGTTCTAAACCCACAGTTGCCGTGCAACATTAGGCACACAGCTCTCACTTACACCCGTATGCAACAAGGCCAACACTGGCTGGTTACGAATCTGCATTATAATTTCTAACATAGGCTCACGAGGACATCAACAAAATTCCTACTAGGCTGTGCAAACTCCAAGCTGCAGATGGGCACTGCTCCAGCGTTGCACTGCTTGTGCCTGCAAGTGGCTTGGCTCCGGTGCCAGACCACAGCGAGCTGTGCTGATCGGGGTCCCTGCAGGCAGCCCGGAGACACGTCCCACGGCATCGGCCTCACCAGTTCAGCCCCCGCCCATGGAACACAGCATGAAAATTTATCACGGCGCCGTCTGACAGCAAATGTGATAAGCAGCTTAATGACTAACTGGGGGAACTCTGCAAGACTTGCGATAGGAAGGGGAAGAATATTTGACTTCCTGATTGCTAAGAGCTGGAAATCATTTCCAAGAAACACTAGCTTAGCTAAACCAGGCACAGAATAAACACAAACTCATGCTGGGCAACCAACAATGCCTGTGTTTACCCATGGGGAACCTGCTCAGAAAAACACATTACATGGCCACACCTCCAAATGCATCCATCTTCTCAAAGAGTGCATTAAGCCAGTCAGAGGAAGATACCCCTTCTGCCCATCTTCTCCAGTCACTTTTTCTTGACAGTGATAGAGATCATCTCAAGTCTTCAGAGCACTGCCAGCCATCTCCTGAGCGCTGGCCAACCTAAGCCCACCCTTTACCTGCTTAGGGCTGTCCCTCCCTCTCCCCCAAATGCTGTCACCCAGTACGTTCTCATCTCTAGTACCGAGGTGCTGAATGAAAGACGGGCAAACTGTGCCCTTGTCCACCAGCAGGACCACCAGGAAACATGTTGGGGTTTCCACTGCAATCATCTCACCAGCCACTTCAGTGCTAAGTGAGAGTCTTTCTGGCAGCACGGGACATGCATGGACAGCCTAAAGGGTGCAGAGACAGAGGAGAAGGCCCTCCCAAAAATTTCCCAGCTGAAACAGCCCCAAAGGCACAAGGACTGGGACAGCACAGATATCCACTGACCTCTCCACTCTCTAGAAGATGCCCAGGATAGGCCAGTATAGATGGGGGAGGAAGGTTGGGTAAGATTTATAAGCCGTCACCTGAAGGCTGTCAGAGGGCTTAAACAGATCAAAAAGTACCTCTCTTCAACAGCAGCAGACAGACTTGCTGGTGTGGCGAGAAACTGCAAGATCTTGTGGTGGACACTAAAAGGGCTAGAGGCAGAAGGGTGACGTGAAGTTCAAGCCACACACAAGTCTTTACGTATTCATTTAATCCTCATCACAATTATTTTATCTCTGTAATAACTGTGGCAAAAAGTGTCTATTCTTAACCGAAACTTTCCACTTTCTACGTAACATTTCTCAAGAACAAAATCTCTACCCAGCCTGAAAAAAACCCTAGCAACGTTAACCAAAACATGTTTAGTACATGGGGCTATTTTCATTCCCAGGACAATCTATCGACACTCACTTCTGACTTACTGTCTTTAACAGGGAGCATCACTTTGCAGTAAGAGTGCTCAAAGACCAATCATAATGAATACGAATGTTAACAAGGTAGCAGTAGGAAGCAAAATGCCTACATCCAATACATCTGAACACCACCAGGATGCTTGCCCCTGCAAAGGAGATTCAGGTATGGCCACCTGTGAGCAACAAAGAGGTTGTAATACCCCTGGACTAGGTGCAAAAGTAAGACTTTCTTTCCATTGCGGTCCTTGTCCATCCCTTAGGGCATACAAGCTGCCTAGAGCAGGATTTCTCAAACTTTTATCTTTAACAAAGGACCATTCAACTTTCTGAAAGAGGTCCCTGGAATGTCTCACTGTTTTCTAAGTCAGAAAAAGGATGAATAATGTACTCATTATTTAGAGAGAATACATTTTATTGTTTTAAGACAATTTTATTAACACAATTACAAATATTTTCATTTTAAAACATTCGTATCACTTTACATTTGCCTCAGGTCTTAACACGTCAGGATGGACTCCTTACCATGCCTGCAAGCAGGCAGCAGCTCAGCACATATTAACAATTGTAATGCAACGTGTAAGTATCTAGGGGGTGTTTTGTTTTGTTTTTATCTAATTGCTACTGCCTTGCAGCTCCCCTTTTGATGTCTTATGGAACACTGGTGGCTCATTTACCACAATTTGTGCAACACTATCCCTACAGCACTGAAAAGTCTTTTGATCCTCAAACAAGGTGAGGGAAAGCAAACTCCAGGAATCCCTTTGCCAGTCTCTTTTCCAATCCACACTCCTCCCTCAGCCTCTCCTCGTCACCACGTAACGTGGCTCTGTAAAATTAGAAGTACTACTGCGGAAGATAAACTGTTGTGCTCTTGCCACAAGGATGGCACACTGTATGTGAGAGCACAGCACCGTGCTTTTAACACGCTGCTCACCTGCCTTTTCAGATCACAGTATGACATACATCCTGTAACCGCTACTGTAAGTTGGACTACAAGCTACTCGAGCGGGACCTTACCTCTCAGACATTAATTCCCTGTCTCACATCATCTACCCTTCCTTATACCAATCACTTCATATTTTATGAACTAGTCTACAGCTTTCACTAAAGGCACTTCGTGCTTGAGATAGCTGAGCCACATCCTGAATCCCCACAATAGGGGAAGGCAAAAGAAAACAACACAGGTATCAAAATACCCATCTGAGCTGAGGGCAATCTACCTGGGGCTGAGAAATATGAGTGAGAGCAGGTTTTAACCCTTGAAAGCATGTAAGAACTGCTAATTTTGAATGCTCCAGTTTGTTAAACCTAGAGTTGACCCTCCATAGGCCCTGTCTGGTTTGGGCTCTCCGCACACCCTGATCTAAGCACGCTGACTTATGGGTCATCTCTACAAGCAACTTTTCACGTGCCGTGCTGGCCTCACTCAACTCAGCAATGAACCTCCTATGGACCACAGGATGCTGGGGTTTCCTTCTGCATGACTGCTCTCCTCTAAGAAGTATGCTTTCTCTGTATTTCTGGTATGACGTATAGATTGTCTTGACAGATTTCAGGGGAAAAACTCTGCACTGAGAGAGAAATCTCCAGCAGTTCTTTTCTCAGCTCTGATAACATGAGGCTACACATTTAAATAAGGTTATCCACACTGATGTCCTCCAAACTGACAGAGAAACATTTCTGCTTTTTTCTCCCTCTATTGGGCATATCCTTTCAGAGCCCCATTCTTGCCACGGAAGTTTCTAAGCTACTGATCTGCCTGTAGCTACTTCTGGTATGGGAATGAAGGCACAAGGCAAAAGCTGGGGGCGAGAGGGGCACCCTGCCCCGCTTACCTCGTAGAAGAGCCCTTCGGGGAACTGCTGAAAGCACTGGGCGCAGACGAAGCACTGCTCATGGTACAGCTCACCGTTGCTGTTGACGATTTTCTCGGCAGGGGCAAAGCCACCTCTGCAGCGCTCACAGATGGCATTTGCAAGCGCGTTCGCCATGTTGCTGTCATAAAGGAAAAGAAAGAAAATTAGCCCAAATAGGCAACACCACTGGTTGTGGGTCTCTTTTTTTCCCCTCAAAGCCAACTGCATCAGCCTAACGCTAGGCTGCTCAACGCAAGTTTTTTCATGGACCTAATGACTTGTGGCATCCCTTCAGAAATAAAACTGCCATTTGCCCCTGCTCCCAAACTCTTTAGAAATGAAAACTCCACAACGCACTCTAATAACTATTAATTCAAAAAACCAAACAGAAATGTCATTACTACAGATACATTTACAGGCTTTTTATGATGAGAAAAGGCAGGCAATTCAAAGAAATACTATAAAATGACGAAATATATTAGAATTACAGAAAACAAGGGCAAATATCAACAATAATTGAGGACTGGCATCACATAGGAAAACATAAATGGTAATTCCAAAATAATCCCCAATTCTAGAATACATATAACAGAATTGGTTCAAAAGCTCTAAATAAGCAATGTGAAAGAGTGTGTGGTGTCTAGTCTGGCAGATATTACTGAAAACCAGAGCAGGTAAACAATTATTCCTTATATAAGCTCCGCAGAGCTTGAAGTCATTTTACAAATTTAGTTTGAAGCCATGGGATTTTTGTTTCGTTTGTTAGGGTTCATCTCAGGGAGGTCAGCTCACAGCGTGCCAGTGTCGGTCCAGGGCCAAGGGGGAGGGTAGGAATGCTCCGGCTGCCCCACTGCAACCCACACGCAGGACAACACAAGCTGGCGACCCCATGCCAGGAATGCAAAAATTACTCAAATTGCAACCTTGGTTGCTTCTCAAAGGCATGTGACCATAAAATGACAGCGCAGTAGCTGCAAAATATCAGAGGAATTAGCCACTTCACTAGGATCGTGTCCACATCTGCAGAAGACAGTACAGCTGTCTTTCAGTTAATTAAGGCTCCTGTGCCAGAAAAAGGCTCACTTGATTTTTCCTTCGCAAGCGTTTTCTTACTCGTATCTAGACTCTCAAAGTTATGCCTTTCAGGATCACCTCTCTGCCCTAATACCATTTGATAGCAGAGAGCAAATACACGGCAATGGTGTAGTTTCATTACAATCTGACCACAGCTGACAAAACCACTGACTCAAACATCTATCTGGAAGCTTATTAAACATCTGACAGTATTTTAAACACACACGCACGCATGCACACATTTTGATACAGATATCATGCTGTGCCTGTAAGTGCAAAGCCCTTAGTCCTCTGCAAGATGTCAAGCCTTTCCCTCCAAGGGGATAAGACCTCTTGGCTCCCACCAGATTCAACACGAACTGAATTCATTCCTTGCACAGCATCTGCGGGAGCAAGGAAACACCTAGCATGTGGTTGAAAAAGGAATGTGCTTTATCTATTTCTTACACTGTCTCACAGAAGAGCCCTACGCAAGGTCACATCTGACCAGTTATTATTAGCTGGCTTTTATTTTTTTCCCTCTCTCTAGAGATATTTGCAGAAGAGGAAAACAGTAACTGCTATCCAAATATTCACCGCCCTCTCAGTGAAACAAGGAGCGGACAAATTTCACAAGATCAGATGGAGAATGGTCTATCCCCTGCTACCCCATACATAACAGACAAGCCTACAGATGAACTGCAGTGATTATGTGTATAAACTGTGGTTAACTATAAAGCTCGCCGATGGTCTGTATGGATTGTGTATGCTTTCTGTGGGGCAAAACCTCAGTCACTTCACCCATCCTCCTTTATCAATCTAAATGAGGGATAATCACAACAGAATCCGGGATGTTCATCATCAACTCAACAGTTCTCGAGCACTAAGGATGTTAAACTTAAAAAATTACTTAATGTTAAGTGCTGTCAGACACAAAGTATAACCCAAGCAAAAACATGAAACAAAGTTCAAAACCAAATGAAAGCATAAAGCTTTCCTCCTCAGTATGCAAAAGTACTTCACTTTGATTTGAAACACACCATATATGTAAAACCAGAGATGTACGTAATACTTCGGCATTAGTGAGGCAGTTTATCCGTTTGCCCAAAAACGTTTGTTAGGCAAACAACCTAAAGTCAGAGAGACTATCTGACAAATTCCAACCGCGTTTCAACTGCCGATAAAAATTTCCGATGCAATTAATGATGAAGTCTAAAGCAACAGCTCAAATTTTAGTTGACGATTACAACTGGCAATGTATCAAGCAGAACTGTGGCAAAGGTTGCATTAGAGAACAGCTTGCACAGCCTGCCCTGAGCTCAGATAATAAAATACAAATGTACAATATGCCAATAATGTCACCGTAGTTACACCCCAAAGCCAAGCAGAACGAACTTACAATCTTGCATAAAAGTCACAAAACTCTTTGTAGAGTTTTATGTCACTGTGTCTACGTTGCAATTTTGACACCGGTTTCTCGCCTTCGTTTCCTGCAGAGTTGTGAGCATCAGGAATGACCTTGTGTACAACCTCTTCATCCTCCGGGATGGGGTAAGGGTGAGCTCTGCGCTGGAAGTCCATCTCTCTCTAATTGCTTTGCTGGGTGTATATATTCTACACTTATACTGCAAAGAAGCTATAGGCAAAGTCTGCAAAACAATATGCTGGACCTCCCCTTGTTCCCAGCCAAGTGATTTACTTTCACAGCTCCGTGTCATGTAGCCGGAGCTGCTCAGTGCCCTGCTAGAGCTTCAAGTTAAAAGTTCAGCGGCGGGGCGGTGAGCCTGTCACGCTGTGATTTACTGGCGCTGGCTGCGAGCAGAGGAGCACATTCCCCTGCCAGGCCCTCATGCAAACTCGGACGCTGGAAAGGGGCTTCACTGCCGGCTGCTGATAGAAGCCACCCAGGAGAGCTGCGTTACGGGTAACCTATGTGAGCGAACATGTTCACCGCCAAATGTGTCTGCAGCTACTTTCTGCTGAGGGGGGTGCAGGTGGATTCCAACAATATTTTATCATGGACAAACCAGCAGTGGAAAGCACAAAGAGAAGACTTCTGTCATTAGGTAAATACTGCTTTAATGCTACAGTATATTAACTACATTGTAAAAATGGCTTTTACTGTTCTACTCGTGTCTTCTAAGTCATATATGCTGAATTTATCTATAGGCACCTTTCTTCTTGTCAGCACTTCAGAGAAGGGGTAGGTACAGACGGATAGTTTGGTTTCTGTTTACTTCACAGGCCATTAACCAAACTGCCAGGCATGCAATAATGGGCAATATACGAAGGAGGAAAAATGAAGCTTGATTTCCAGTGATGTGCTGCGTTTAGAACAATTATCTAACGTACGAACACTTCATAGGTTTGAAAGCTGAAGTAATTTACTGTGGATATTAGGGAACTGAGAGAGCAAGACCAGCAAGAAAGAATAAAAATTAATCATTCCTTCACTACAGAATGCCCTCCTAATGTTGCAATTATTCCATGGTTATGTTCTATTTAAAAAACCTGTTGTGCACTGCTTACTAGGGAAGGCAGGGTTGCTTAGCTGCAGATCTGCAGTTAATAATTACACCCCTGCAAGCTCTCCCTGCTTGAACTGCAGTGCGTGCAGCAGATGTGGGATACTCGGCTTCCAGCAACTTGTAACTGCAGACAAAGCAGGGTTCTGGGAAGCCATCCCGAGTAACCATCTCTTGCATTGAACTGACTCAGCCTTGTTAGCGATCGATTGAACTGCAGAACCACATGCACTTTGTGCTCGTGACACACGGTGTCTTGGTATCCAAAGAATCTGCTAGTCTGCGAGGGGGCATGAGAAAGCAGAGGACAGGAAGGAGACGAACAGAGGGAACAAGTAGAGAAATTGGGACTAGAAGATGACAAAGGATATGACAGGATGTCCATTCAAGGCTACTGCTTCTTAATATGCTTCACCTTCCTAGGACCTGCTGCAGAGGGTCTGGTTTACGATGGTTTTGGGCCATATCTCTCACCACTAGTTGGGATAGCTTGCTCGGTAAGCGTACAGCAGCACACACGCCACTCCCCACGCAGGCCTGAGCTCGCACATAGTCGTCTTCCCGCAGCCTGGCCAACACAGAACTACGTTTCTGCTGCTGCCAAATTCATGGGATGAGTTTGGTCAGGTGTCTTTCCTTCACAACCCCTCGGCAGGAAGCAACCTCTGGGCAACCTATTCTCCTGCGCCACAAGACATCACGGTAGGTGGGACCCAGGCAGCATGACCCTGCTTATTTACCCATCCGTAGGTGTGATTATCCATCTTGCACCAGAGCTGCCGGGAGTCACAAGTTGTAGCAGGCTAAGCAGGCTGCGCTCTCACCACTTACACGGTTTGGCTGGAGCTCAAGCCCTATTTTTATCTGTCATGGAGCAAGCTCCAGATCAAGCAACGCTCAGGTTGTAGCCTTAGGCCACAATGAACTTGCCAGAGCACCGTTGCAGGAAACAACACTGGAAGAAAAGGCTTCTGCACCCACTGGAGCACCAGTGATGAAAACGAGCGCTGTTCGCCAATGGAGATGCAGGCATAGTGATGCCGGCTCTTCTCCGTGCTGCTTCCCAACATTTCCTGCACAGATCAATGCTGAGATTTTGTGGGTATGAAAACCTCCAGGAGACTGACTGCAATGGACTAACCATGCTGATTCATCCAGGATTAGTGCAGGTGCACCAAGCCACTAACATAAGAAATAGCAAGTCAGTCTGTCTCTTCCCCTTATCACTGACCATCTCCTCCATTGTTTTCTTGTCTTTTGTCCCAGATCGCAGGCAATTCTCCTGGGAGGCTGCTGCTCTGATTCAGAGAGCCCTGAAGTGTTTCTTTCTCCTGGTGGACTACTTCAGTCCTTGCAGTAACCTGAAATCCACAGGCTACCAAGGTGGCTGGAAGCCACTTCTGCTGCCTTGCATCTTCTGTGGTCAACAGAAAAATACTTTCTTGCTTCATTGGCTTGCTACTGCGCAGCCTTCTGCATGGCTCTAGCAAAGCAAGTAGTACAGCAAGTCAGTGCAATAAGATGTCCATCCAAAAAGCCTGTTTTAATCTTCCTAGCTTTTTTCAAGCAGTCCTACAAGGTAATAGGACTCCATACGTGCAGTACGTAGAAGCTGCCTGGTTCTCAAGGCCTCTTGCCATTGCTGCTGGTGGAATTACTCCCAATTTGTTTTCCATTAAGCAAGTAAGGAGCTTGCCAGGAGTTTAAAAAGGGCCTTTCTGCTACTGAAGCAAAACATGGTTTCTACTGTGAAGGTTTGGTAGTCCACAAATCCAGAGCAGCTGGCCATCTTTCTCTTTTCTGTCATTTTGCTGGAGGCATGCTGCCAAGATCTGAAATACGCTGTTAAAAATACATGGCATTTTCATTAGGGAATTCTAGGTTACTCTGAGGTGAAGCCATCCACAGGGAGTGAGAAGTGTGTAAGGGTTTGTTGATTTGCAGCAGCAGCTTCCCAAGGGCATTCCCTGGGATCTGGGACAAAACCTACCAGCCTGCTGTTAAGGAAGCGGTGATAAGGAGAGGAGAAAAGGGAGAACGTTCAGTATTTAATTGGAAAAGGTATGTAGGAAGGAAGAAGACAGAGAGGCTCCTCCTGGCACACTGAGGATCTTATCAGAAGCCAAAGCTGATGGCGGGGAAGGTGCTAAAGGAAACGGCAGAAGTGGGGAGGGGAAGCATCCCACTGCAGCTATGGAGAAGGGCTTGGGAAAACAGCAGCAAAAAGAGCTGCACTGCTTTATCATCACTGAAGGACGACTGCCGCCCCACTCACATGCTGCTTTCCCTGAAGAGCTTTCAAATCTGGCTGCCCATGCCGGTGGCTGCCAGAAGCAGACGGGGACTCTTACAGAGAAGGCTCGGTGGCCGGCCAGCCCCGCTGAGCGTTTTGCTCCATGCCACAAATAGACGTGCCGAGCAGTCACAGCTCCAAACAAGGTGCTTGGCAAAAGCAGCTGCTGCTTGGCAACCTACTTGTGCCACCGTGAAATATCACTGCGTCACCGGCGCTGTCGGGAGGCCACGTGTCCCATCAGCTTATGCAGGGGGGGGATAAGTAATCACAGTGCATCCCTCCCCTTCCTTCATAGGTAAGGGTGATTTCATTTTAACTATATTTAACACAGATGCTATGCAACGGTCCTCACAGGCAAAATACAGAAAAACTAGAACAGAAGTTTTGCTGCAAAATATGCGTGGGCTTGCAGTGCCCTGCGCTGATTTCTGCACCAACCTTTTAAAGCACTAATTGGCCTTTTGCGTCTTTTTTTTTTTTAAATTAAAAACACTCTTGGGTTCTGGTTGCTGCAATTGTTTACCTCTTAAGCAATAAAATACTTTCCATGTTAAGCTGGTCTCCTAAGGCAATTTGAAAGAAGGTATAAATCTTTTCTGTAATTAAGATGCACGTTATGGGTAGGATTTTCACATGTGCCCAGCACTGCTCTAAGTTCTGTTTCTATTAAAAAGGATGGAAAACCGTCTTGAAACCACTGCAATAAAAACCAGGTGAATTCTGAGTGCTCCTAAAAGTTTCATCCTTTAGTCTTCACCACAAAAAGCACGATTAAGCTTATGTGGTGGGAGTTTAAACAGGGCAAACAAAAAGGCAGCTCTTGCTGTTTCATATACTTCAATATAAATTTATTCTAGTATAAACATGTCCAAAAAATGCTTTGGTCTCCGCAAAGAGAAGGTTCACATTCCATCTCTCCATAAGGAAATGAATATAACTGGAATAAACAGGTAAGCAGCACCTTCCCACACAACGTTTTATCAGCCAGACAAGCACAGTGAAAAATCAGTCTCTGACAGAATTCATAGAAAGGGAGAGCAATATTTCACTATAGCACTTTCCTGTTGTAAGTAACATTTCAAAAAACTATTGTATTTTCTTCCTGCTGGTTACAAACATTACCAAACGAAGCCATGCTTTGTGTAAAACGAGAAATGACTTCTGCGTACAGATACTTGATACTCTTTAAAACAGCCACCTCTTCCTCCCCCACTACTATTTTTCGAATTCTATACAGACAGGAAGAACAAAGCAACAAAAAGATGCGGTATCACATATGAGAAGCTCACGAGAGCCCTAATAAATTTGTGTTGCGTGAGCTACAGCATACTATCACATATTCTTAAAATCTGCACCCTGTGTAGTTGACTGCATGTATACTTGACTATGGCAAATATACTGTACCCAAACTCTTCCAACGCAATACACTTTAAAGATGCATTTACACTAATGCATTTCATATAACAACATTTATACCCCTATTTCTAATTTGAGAATAATAAAAAAGGTCAGCTACTCAATACTAATGGCTGCACATCAAATGCCTCTGAGACACTCACTCTGAAAAGAACCATCTTTTCAAGACTGATGACACAAGATCAGGCCCACCAAGCTCAAAAGCATCCTTCAGTTTGGACATATACACAGTGAACTTCATACCACCAAGGTCATTCAGTTCCAAAATTTGAAAGTGTTTCAGCAGAATAATATTTGTACTGGTGGAAATCAAACCACTGGAAAGTCAAGGGATGCACAATGGAGTGTGATCAGGCAATTGCAAGCAAATTACAACTCAGCGTACGTGTGCTCCTCCTCCATTGCTCAAGGAACAGATTTAAAGTCCAAATATGTAAAAATGTATGAGGTTGATCTTTGCATTTTCTGACATTTCAGGAAAATAGCATCCTGGCTTGTATCAGGAATAGTGTGGCCAGCAGGAGTAGGGAAGTGATCGTGCCCCTGTACTCGGCACTGGAGAGGCCGCACCTCGAGTACTGTGTTCAGTTTTGGGCCCCTCACTACAAGAAGGACACTGAGGTGCTGGAGCGTGTCCAGAGAAGGGCAACGAAGCTGGTGAGGGGTCTAGAGAACAAGTCTTATGAGGAGCAGCTGAGGGAACTGGGGCTGTTTAGCTTGGAGAAGAGGAGGCTGAGGGGAGACCTTATCGCTCTCTACAACTACCTGAAAGGAGGCTGTAGTGAAGCGGGTCTTGGACTCTTCTCCCAAGAAACTAGCAATAGGATGAGAGGAAATGGCCTCAAGTTGCGTCAGGGGAGGTTTAGATTGGACATCAGGAAGAATTTCTTTACCGAAAGGGTTGCAGGGGATTGGAACAGGCTGCCCAGGGAAGTGGTTGAGTCACCATCGCTGGAGGTGGTGTAGACATGGTGCTTAGGGACATGGTTTAGTGGTGGACTTGGCAGTGCTAGGTTAACGGTTGGGCTCCACGATCTTAGAGGTCTTTTCCAACCTAAATGATTCTACGATTCTAAAATGCTGCACTACCATATTTCTCTTCAGAGTAACAGTTTCCTAGCACCCATATTCAGCTCATGTCATCTGTCACTGAAATCCACCAAAAATCCTTCACCGAATCCTTAGTGTAAAGGCAAATGGAAGCCTTTGCTTCTGCCTTAGCCATCTGCCCGCGCTAGCTGGAACCAATGTCTTCACAAGCCGAACACCATGACCTGAGCGGTTCATCCAGGAGCTATAATTAATACCATGACTCAACATAACAGCCCAGCTACCAAGAGAGACTTCCAGTACGTCCACGCAGTTCCTTGTAGGGCAGAGATAACTGCAACATCAGACTTCCCGGCTCGCAGCGACATCCTTATTATAGTAATGTCTCCACTGAAGACATCACGCTGAGGACTAACCTTCAGCTTTACTAACCAGCACATCACTTTCACACACGTCTCCTCTCAAATATTACTATTAATCTACACCTCCAGCAACACAGCCTCTCTAAACATTTTTCACCTTCATTAAGTTTGTTTTCCTATTCCATATGAGGAAGCACAAAGTTTTTCATTGCCTGAATTAATTCAGTTTGGGCAGAAGGTAGAATGTGGGAAAGAAAACATCACCTCAGCTGTTGCTCTTCTCTCACACACATTAAATCGTAATTATTAGTCACTCTGAGTTTTGGTTTCGTATTTTTTTCTTCCCACATTCACTGCGGCACCGCTAAGCTTTAAAACCAGCAGAGGATGGCAGACAGCTGAGCCACCTGCAGTTAACATTGCAGAATTAAATAATGGCCCCGATATTCAACAGCTGAAAGAGAATAACCAGAAGCTATTTATGTTCCTAAGAGTCGAGCATGAGTAATGTATCGACAAATAAAGCTAATACAAAATAGCATTGCTTTCATACTTCATTATGATGGTCTTAACATTTTGGGTAACACAAACTGAAGATCTTCATCTTGTACTTTATATTTATTAGCTCTTCAATAGTAGTAGCAGAACTTTCAAGTAAGCATGAATGAATTTCAGTAGCAGTTACTGCAAAGCAACATTTCCATGCATTTTCCAAACCGAAGGCTTTGGTAACTACTGCAAGATTTTTTAAAAGTAACAGTTTCCACCCCAACAACTGACTAATCCTGAATGAGTAAAGCAGGAGTGAATGGTTATAATATGTATCATAAGATTTGTGAGGGAAGATGTAGAAGTTACCCCTTGCAACAGTGTATTGCTGAGATTACCTGAAGGCGCAGCACAGGGTTTTGTGCTTTGTATCAGAGGGGTTCGAGCCCTGCCAAAACTCCCTCCCCTTTGCTATGCACCACAGAGAAGTGGGTATAATTTGAAGATTAGCTTTAGAAAGGAATGTAGTTTAAAACCAAGCAATTACTTGTACACTTCGGGCAAAATTCATGACCTGCAACCTGGTAACTCATGGAGCTATCCTATCCTGAAGCTGCAGTGCTACNTCAGAAATATAGCGTATGCTTCAGTTTCTGAAGCCAGCAAAGAGAAACGTACAAAACAATAACTGATAACTGAAAAGCCAAACATCAAGCGAGACAAACAGCTTTCAATGCAAATTTTCCATACCGGAAGAAGAAGGGGACTAGCCAGGGCAGTTTTGAGTCATGACTCTGACTGGGTAACATTTTTCCAATAGCTGCATAGAAACAGAGTTCAAAAGGTAGACTCAACTTGGGATCAAGAACTTTATGAAAAGACAAACGCCATTTCACATCCACTTCACCTTCGCCCGTTCATTCCTTGCTGGAGCAGCTTGAATCTTTTGAATCTTTCATTTAAAAAGGCACAGCTGAGAAATGCTGCCAGGTATTGCTAGCTGTGTTTGTCAATATGTTACTTCCTTTAAGGCTAATAGCTAATAGTTTTTAATTAAGTTTCTTCTAGCTCCATCATGGCCATTAGAGGAGATCGAAAAAGCAGAAAAGCTTCAGGGAAATATGTCACAAAGTCATAAACCAAATTTCTCTTGTTGGACAAATGGCTCCAAAAGATCATGAAGCTACACTTTCTTGATATATAACGATGCATGACAGGATGACTTACAATCTGCTGGCAAAGCTGAGCAGTGTCATCCAAAACCACTGTGTTACGGATGAAAACATCATTTCAGAATGCTACCAGGAACTACCTAAAATCAGAAGTTTCTACAAAACTGGCAGATACAAAGATGAAAACTGAACAATGCCTAAAGCTGCTACAACAAATCAAGCAAAGAAAAAATGAACACACAGCCACGTGCACTACGGCATCAGATAATACACGTGAAAACGCAGAGCATCACTCATGTTTGGGAAATGCCCCGAGATTCCTGGGTGCGAGGTGAGACCGGAGGAGTTGACCGAAGGGAAAAACACTGAATGTCACCAACCCTGTAGGAAGTCCCTGAGCCGCAGCTGGCGGCAAACTGGGATTACTACCAAGGGAAATCCCGTAAAAGGCCCACTCTTTCCTTACATCTCCCTCCACAGGCATCAGCTTTTGGCCACCACCAGAGGCAACATACTTGGCAAGTCAGAGCTGTTCCCATGTCCGGAGAGCATCACGCAAAAGGCCCATGGTCCTCTCGAGGACACCGTGTCTGTTAACTTTGCATTTCCTGGAACAGCTCAGAGACCAAAGGAAAACAAACTAAACAGAAAGAGAACCCAAGCCTTTAAGCTTGCTCTCCCCGATGCCCGCGAGTTGGTAATTTTTATTACGTGGCGACACTGACATAATTTAGTTTTTCTCTCCTCTGCAGAATACTTCCGTGTGTAAATTGACTTCAGTGTGACAGCCTGCATTCAAAGGAGAGCTTAATTATAATGAAGAATAATGAGCAATCACAGTACATTTTCTGTAGAGAACACCTCTGATGAGGTGCTATCAAAACACATGAAAGCAAAAGCAAAAAAAAAGAAACCTACAACTTATCTTTAGCCAGCTAATCCTGTAAGAAAGAGCAGTGAAAATCCTAATTGCTATAATCATTGAAGCTTAACAATTTACTAAAATCATAGATTATTACAATGAGGCAAAGGTAAGAGGAACAGTAGTAATTGCTTGGGTTTCTGTTACGCAAGCAGCTACCTCCGGTCACTTGGAGTCACGGGAGGTGACAGTCAGGGTGAGCAAGTCAAACAAAAACGCTGAGGAGTTATTATGCAATGCAAAAGACAAGGGGTGAGAGAGAAGGCAAGAAAAAAGGGTGTGTTCCTCATCAGTTATTTTAACCCCTAGAGCAATGCAAAGTACAGCACAAATGAAAAGTAAAGCCTCTAGTCATTTGGATACCTCAAACTAAGGCTCAATGCAAATTCTAAGTATCGCAATATTAAAATATAACCATGAAGCATATTTTTGCTGGCTGGAAGTTACTGTAATTAATAATAATAATTCAGTGTTACGTTTACATGGACAAATCCTCTCTTCAATTAGAGCAGCTAGCAGATGAGCCAAAGTGTTTTTTAATCAAGAGTTCCCAAGCATCTGATTCAAATGAGTCTTTCTAGGTCCCAACTCTCTACTATTCCAGCAGAGTTTCTAACCACAACACATGAAGGAGTGTAATTTTTTTGTGGCTTAACATTTATTTTCAAGCTCTTCCTGGTTTAATAAATTAGTCTCTCTTTTTACCAATGTATCAAATAATTACTGCTTTACCTGCTGACACTGGCACCATGAGCAAGTGAAACATCTACTTACAGAAAGCGGCTATATGAATATTAATATTTGTGGTGCTATTAAGAAATGTTCCCAGTGGAAATCAAATTTAAGAACGCTTCCAGGTGCAGACACATCTTTTCTTTCTGCCTTCCCCTGCCCTCAGTACCCTAAGGCATCTGAAAGCTCAACAGGGTCCCTGGTTCCCCAGACAGTCCCCAACCAGCACCTTCTTCTCTCCCTCCTAGGAAGAGCAGGAGGTCTTCAGGGAGGATGTGCAGCTGCAAACAGCTGCACAGCCTGGCTGGCTGCTACACGGGGTTTTGATGGCAGGCTGAGAAGATTTGTGACCTCGCACAACTCCCAAATGCTGTATCTCATGAAGGAAGGGAGGCACTCAGCCCTACCGCATTGCCAATGTTTTGGGGATTTAATTCATTTGTTTCTTTTTATACTCACCTACGAGCTTTGCAGTGCACAGCCTATCCCCCCAAGGCTCAGTGGGACGTAAGAATGTGCTTATGTCTCCTATTTCATCTGCGAGGGAGTCTTTGTGCATGAAATTTTGGGGCACATCCACATGCCTTCCAGCCTGGAGTCAGTGCACAGAGGCAGGCGGGAGCCTGAACGGACCCAGCAGAAGATTGCCTGCACCTACTCAAGCAGATGCACCCGTCAGCTTCAGCAGCAAAGGGAAGGCAGATACTTTAAAGCTATTGATGTGGAAAACATCTGTGGTGCTTTTTGCACAAGACAACAGAGCAGTGAACTACCTGAGTAACTGACAGCCACTGACTGAAGCTTGCCGATGATTATTTGTTGCAAATGCTGAAATTTACTGTTCGGTAAAAACTTGAGACGAACCTCTTCAAAAGTTGTTTACATTTTTAATCACATTTGGACCCATATGGACTTAAAAAAGAGAGCTATGGACAACACTTTGATCAAATTCATTTTAAGTGTAATTGCCAAAAAAAAAAAAAAAAAAGAGAGAATTGCCCCTGCTTTTCCCAGTACCTTGTATTGAGCTTTGGAAATCAATAGCATCAAATTTTTTAGAGGAATCATTCTAATTTTACAAAGGCGATGGGATGAGAAGGGGAAAGAGCAAAAATAGCAAGCGTACTGCTACTGTTAAGTGATTCCTAATGATTAATCATAAATGTATGCATACAATTTCCTTTGCATCCTGTTTGCTGAGAAAAGCCAGAAAGAATAGCTCAGGGTACAGTCAGAATTTTTTACATACCATTTCTAAAGACAAGGCAAGAGAAGATTTATCAGAGATGTCATTTTTTTTCCACCAAATCAATATAGCCGGAAAATAACAAGTCTTCCCCCCCATTCTGAAAAGCAGATTTCTCAGGTTGCATTTAGTTCAATGTCTGTTGCATCTGTTGCAGACAGGGGAGATGAAGGTGCCGGGCAGCCCCCTGCACTTTGAACGCTACACCTGGGGAGCATCCCGTGTACTTACTTGGTGAGCCTAGCTCAAGCAGGGGAAGAGAGGACTGCATTCAGCATCCCTACCCCAGCGGAGGTCTAAACCAAGCACAGTCTTGTGCTGTACAATTTCAAGGAAAGGATGAGCTATCCAGACCACCTTTTACGTGGGGCCGGCAGGCCCCAGCTCCCTATAAGGTCAGCAAAGCACCAGTAACATCTATAGCAGCAGATTAAAAGGCTCCCAGAGAGGTTATGAGGTTTGCTAAGTGATAGATGGAGCGAGAGAGGTAGAAAGAGAAGGCGTATTTCCCATCCCCATCAGTGTGCTGTGCTGTCAGGACAGGGGCTGGGACTCCTTTCCCCTCACCGCAACTGATGGGATAACCTGGGCATGGGTTATGCCAGGAGGAGGTGGGGTGGAAGGGACAAGAGGGGCTCGCTGGGAGGGCAACTCACTCCATCCTAGGATAGGTTTCTAAAACAAGGGGATGAATCTTATCCTCCCACCCCAGCCCCCATCTCAGTTGAGCTTAGGGCTTGCTATTTATGGCTATGGGTAGCCTTGAAATGCCCTTGCTCTCCTCAACTGGATGGACTCTGGCGGTCCTCCCCAGCCCCCTCAGGTCCTCACCGCTGCCGGTGGGACAGCTCAGCTGCTCAGCTGCCAGACCTGAGGCAGCTGGGGTAGATCTTGAGCTAGCAATGAGCACCGGGCTGTAAACTGCAGCAGAGCAGCAGCTGCGATGCAAGGCATCAAACCCCTTTCCGCAGCAGGATGAGGAATCACGGCAACTGGGTAGGCAAAAGGAGCAAAACCACGCACTAAAGTAAGCTCTGCTGCTTGCGAATCAGGCCCCGCAGATAGCCACAGCTGCGTGAGGTGAGCTCCCCTCAAGACGACCTGGCACATACTTGCTAGAGGGTGAGGTGTTTGGAGAGACTCTTAAATTTAAACATTTATTTAGGAGCTTCTACTGTAAACAGAAATCTGACAAGCTACGAAACTTAATGGAAAGAGCCAAACTATATTCCCGCAAAAGACTGAGGGAAATGTGTGTAGAGACTGACTCATCATAAACTGAATAGCAGATCTGGAAGACAGTGGTGGGGGTGAAACCTCTGGCTGAAGTGACATCAGTGGACACAGATGCAGAAGCTAAAGCTCGCCTTCCCGTTGCGGAGCTCAGAGTCCCTCGGCACACGACCTATCACGAAGTTATGTCAACACAGGAAATTATTTTTATACTGTAAAGATAATTCTTTCAAGAAATTTTGGTTCCTGGAAAATAAAATGTATGTGATGCATTATATGATAAACATACGCTCTCTACATGTTTAGGAGTTCCAGCGCACTGCTTCACAGTGCCCTAACTGTTAGTAATCTCAGGTGTGTTAGGTACAAATGACACTGGCGTCTCCAGGAAAGAGCAAAGACAGAATTTTGGCACCAAGCCCCCCCAGGCTGCTTTGCAGCGCTGACACTGCCAACACTTGGCTGGATCTCCACCACAGTTTGCGGGCACACAAAGCCCCATCCTACCGAGCAGCGTCCAGCTCCTGCCACGATGGCCAGACCCAGGAGCCACAATTACAGCGGTGCTTGCAGCAGCAGCACGGAGACAGCCCAAGACACCTTGCAGCCAAGGCGAAGGGGTGTGAACGGCTGCCTGCTGGGTTATTTGTGCCTTACCAGAGGAACACCCTGGATCCCAGGAAACCACTATCAAAGGAGATACAGACCTCAAAAAGGGCAGGAGAGAGAAATCTCATACTGGGGTAAGGTGTAAAAGGGTGTAAAAGGCTGTAAAATGAAAACTGGCAGATAGCATGTATGACTAACAAAGGGTGATTTTCTTTTTTTTTTTTTTTTTTTTTTAAATACAGAAATTCTCATAGGATACCCTCAGGACATTGGCATCTCAAGTACATTTTGGCCCAGGATTAGAAAAATACGGTACTCGAACCGAGAAAGCAGCTTTCAGTGAACTGTTCCTCGAGGGCTGATATTATTTAACATATGTGGATTAATATGTATGTAAAACGAAATATAAAGGCGCTAGAACAAAGAACTGGAGGGAGAAACTACAGGAGGGCATCGCAAAGCCATGGAGGATGGCAAGCTATATTTAGCAGACATGAAAGAAACCTCTTGTCTTTCTTGTGGACTCCAGATACTATGAAAGTATTTGCTAAGGACAGGCATCTAAGTGTTGCCGGGGAGAGCACATGAAAAAAGCTAGAGGTTTCCAGTTTTAGAAAACTAAAGAACAACTTCTCTTTGTTTCCAGCTGCTCTTTGCCCTGTTGTTATGTCATTATTTTGTATTTACAATGCCATAGCCTTTTGTAATGGAGAATGCAGTAAAAATGACAAATATGGCTGCCTGGCAACTTGCTGAAATATGAGAAAATGGGTTAGGAAGGAGCAGGGTTTAGTCTGAATAAGAACCAGGTTAAGCTATTAGCGAATATAAGAGAAGCTCTGTCTTTAGGTACGGGTTGTCCCCCTGCTTTAGGAGCATCATCTGACCATGCTCTACTCACCTGCCCTGAGCTGATTCTAAGTCCCCCGATCTGCTATTTCCTCCACTTGGATTTTATTTCTCAAGACCGATCCCTGTTTCACATATTTCTTGTCTTTAACTGGAAGGGGCTCAGGAAAGGATCAAAACACCCAGACTTGTACTGGTAGAGACCACCCCTTCCCCCCACCCAGCCCCACAAGGGTCTCATTCCCATCTTGGATGTGCATACAAATAAGGGAAACAGCAACACAACCGTAGAGAGCTAGCACTCATTTTTACGTATATGCTTGAAAAAGCAGCTTTCTTTTCCCTAACAAGATCTGTTCTTCCTCATCGCTAGTTTTGTATAAAAGAAACTAAACATAAAAAAGTCAAGAATGTCTGCACATCTCTTACTCTACTAAGTCTGATTATTCTTCCATCCATAGTCATATGAATATAATATGTACTGCTAATGCTATTGGGAATCCATCTAGAAAATCAATTCAGAATTAATATTATAAATAGATACCAAGCACACATATCAGACCTGCAAGTTAACACATTCCTAGAACTGATTCAATATTTCTGGTATCTCATGGAAAATAATCTCAGTAGGTTACAATCATACATTTTGCCACAGTAATTTTTAATTAAGGTGCTTAGTTATAACAAAAGGGTAAATCCCCCAAATCTGAATACCCATCCTTCTGAAATTGCTAACTCAGGTAATGAAAGCACAGTAACAAAAACCCTTTAAATTACACAGTACTCCAATCCCATGCACAACCACCGACAATGAAAAATAATCTAAAAAAACAACCACAGAACAGGCATTAGGAGATAGGAAGCACTTCCTCTCCACCGAGGCTTTTGTTAGGGTTTACACAAGGATCCTCTTCTGAGGAGCCTGAAGCGGGAACAGATTGCTTTCACGCCGAGCACACTCAGAAAAAAAACTTCGCGTTTTTACTTTTTTATTGGTGTCTGCACTTACTCAGGTTACAAACAATTCTTTAATCTCCCTTCTCCAAACAGAGGCTTTTTGAAAATCCACTGCTAGTCTTTCAAAAGGCACCTAGCATCAGGAAGATAACCCTGGACGTTAAATGGCTTTCCGATTTTTGGTCACCCTTCCTGCGTAAGGTCAGGCTAAGCGGTCCTGCTGCATTCTTTTGTCTAAAGCCCTTTCCACAACAAAGAACCCCCCATGAAGAAAGCCAGAGCCCAGGAGCCACCCCAGCCCCTCCGCAACAAAACCAGCCCAGCGGAGGGGCTGTGCCAAGACCCCCAAGAAGCAGCACAACCCACAGCCCCTGGCTGACCCAAAACTGACTTCAAACCAGACCGAGCAAAGTTCCCAGGCTGCGGAAAGTTATTTACTTGCAAGTGCTGGCTGTCAGAAGGGATCCAGAAGCAGCCACCAGCTAACACTTGCCCTTCCCAGAGCTGGGGAAGGGAGTCACACCATCGCCAAAACCCACAAAGTCACCGTATGGCTCCTGTTATCCCAACTTCAGGGTTTTTCGTAGTGCTTCGGGACTGCATCTCAATGCATGTGTTTTGCAATGACTTTCCAGAGCCGTGTTTGCATTTTGTCTGCTGAAACCACCAAAGCAAGCAGGCTGCCGAGAAGGGCTCGGCTCGCCGGCCGTACCCGTCAATTCGCACTCACCTCAGCTTCTCTTCATGTGACCCGGGCAGTCCCACGCTATCAGGGCGATCCCGTCTCCTCCTGTACAGACCTGAATGTGACAACTCTTTCAGCTGCAAGGCCGTCATATTTCTCTACCTCTAGAGGGTTGGTTTTTTGAAGGGGGAGGGGGGGGCGTTTTGGCTTTGGGTTGGGTTTCTCCCCCCGCCGCCTCTTCCAGATGTTGCTGCCGAGGAGCGTGCCTGCCAAGATGCCTGGAGAGAAGAGGCTCAGCGGCGTGTCGGCACACCTGCGCCCGCCCGAGCTACCAACCTCTGCAGGCAGGGCAGGCAGGCGGCCGCTGCTCGGCTTCCTGTTTCGCATAGGTACACACCCTCCCGAAGGGCACCACATTTCCTTTATCACTTGATCACACCTAAGGGATGTCTGCGACAAGCTCACCGGCTTCCCTCCAGCTTTCTTCAAACTCTGGCTGCCCCAACAGGAGCGACCCTGCCGTGTGCCCAGTGCCTGCTGCGATTAGCTAAAAGTCTCCAGGGCTGCAATCCAATGAAGTTAACTCTTTCCTGCTACCATTTATGACAAAAAGAAAGTCAGTAGCGCTATGAAAATTCAGAGTTACTCAAGCATGTGAGCAAACTCTGATTTAATGCAGCTAAGTCTGCAGCAAACCAGCAGTAACCAGCATTACAATAGTCTTTTGGAAACACAATAGCACTGGGCTTGTCAGAAATTGCTCTTTTGCACACATCTTGAGAAGCAGAAGAAAACCGCGATGATTTTTTCTTCCTACTGTCAGCTATCAAAACATAAACACCGTAACTATTTGTCACATTTTGCAGTGATGGAGTGTCCTGTGTAATTGTAAAACAGGAATGAAAGTGCTTAAGCTTTCCTGTAAAACAGGAAGGTGACTAGCAGGGATTTGCAAGCTCTGTGTCTCATCTCGTTTAGTAATAAAACCCTTCCACTTGAAAGGAGGTTTCAAAAAAAACCACTTTTTGAAAAGATTTAAAAACTTCTTTGACGTTATCCTTGGCACATATAAACAAAAACTTAGTTCAGTTTTTACTTCTATNACTTGCATTTAATAAAAGCCAAGAAACTTAACAATTTGCAAGGACTGTTTTGACTAGGATAGGAAACAAGTTCCATGTGGTATGAATGTCATAGTTCATTATTAAAGTGTTTATTTTGTAGCAGAATACATATAAGAGTATGTTTGAATTCTCATAATGGCGAAAAGCGTAACATATGTAATACTGGGTACAGCACACAGCACCAATTTTGTCAGGATTACCAGACTGAACACAAGCACAGTGATTTTATATAACACTATCAATGTGCTTCAGTCTGGAATGTCATCAACATGTAATATAAAGCATCACACAATGGAAAAATAACAGAAATTATTTTGGAAAAGGAATCATATAACACGCCAAATAGATAACGGTTGGAGAAATTCAAAAAGTGATTTATATGATGTTAGAAGGTTGCACACACTGAAACGTCAACAAGAGCTATACATCTGAGCTCCTGTCCTCAGAAAATAAAAGAGAGAACGGTCACGATATTTGCCTAAACATGCTGCATTCCAGTTTCAAACAAAGTATTTAAAATTGTTTCTCAATACACAGTAGGATAAGCTTAAACATAATTAAATGCCAATTCCCCACAGTCAGTCAATCAGCGATTCAATGAAAAGTTAATGCTGTTACAAGCAGAGGTTAAGGACAGCAGATGACAGATGCTCATGGCACAGCAGCTTTTATATACTACCAACAGTTTTTACTGTGCTTTAAATATCAGTGTACAAATGATTTACCTTTGTCCAAACAATCAATTTTAGATAATAATAACCTAAAAAGTGAAGACAGAGTAGATTTTTTTGCTGTGAAAAAGCTCTTTGTAAACTAATGAAATTGAACTATCACCTACAAATTTGTTCATAAACTTTTCTTCACTACAGTAGCAGTCTCTTCAGTGTATACTGAATACGTTTGTACTAATCATGACACAAGTCTATCAAAAATTAAAGGACAACTCTTCACCCACTTTGCTGCAAGTTGCGTTAGTGTGAAGCACACAGCATTAAAATTCACGTTTATCTGCACGAACAGCCGCTGTGCTTGGGCAGCCTACGGGACAACGGCTTTTACTAAAAAGTACTTGGAAACCAGAGCTGCACCAAACCGGTATTATTAACATTTAAAATCAATGCCACCAGACAGAGCACGTAAATTGAAGGAATACAAGAAGTCCAGACACAAAAATGAGTTGTTTGTTATAGAGAGCAAATCCACCTCAATATAAAGGAGGGCAAGATGGCTAGTTTCTTAAAATAGACCTGGGAGTCAGCTCCACGGCATCATTATTTCACAGGCTTCTTTAGCAAACTCCAACAGGGGTCTAAGCGGATTCAGAGAAGACTTTCTTGGATGACTTGAGAACAAGCTAAAAGCTTTCTACAAGAAGAAATCCAAACCTGACTCCTTTTCTGCCCTGTGGGATCCTCCACCAATCCTCACGAGAGACGAGGTTTCAAATCTGAAATTACTCAAAAAGCCAAACCTTAAGTTCTGAGTATCAAATACATGTTGTAAGGGTGTTTTTGGGAGAGATGTTGGAGAATGAAAATGATCTTTCTCCACCGACTCGCTTAAA
This sequence comes from Fregata magnificens, assembly GCA_013389945.1. Taxonomy (NCBI): domain Eukaryota; kingdom Metazoa; phylum Chordata; class Aves; order Suliformes; family Fregatidae; genus Fregata; species Fregata magnificens. Next base: position 51,941 of record WAAD01018788.1, read on the forward strand.
GGTTGCCAGAAAGCAACTCGGATGGACCTCACTCTGCAGGAAGAACAGCTTCCCCAGTGAGTGCCTCCTGCTCCCCACACCCCCTTTTACCTTCCAGCCCCTATCTGCTGTTTATAATTCCTTTTTTGAGAGATTACATTCTTCTCGCGTGGGACAGGGCCACTTTCACATTCCGCCAGAATTTTTGAGGACCAGCCAAGTTACCACAGCTTTTCTTATTACCGGTAACATGCAGCCTTCTTTTATGTCCTGTACTTTGAAGGTTCACTCTTCATTTTCCAGTCCATGCCTCTTCACTCATGCAACCGACCTTCCTCCCACCCCCAGAGAAAGCTAACATTGCTACTGCAATCTGATGGATAAGCATGGTATTATCAGTATTTTATTAGAGGCAAATATTCACCTATGTCTAAGCAGCAAAAGGTGGAACCTAGACAGAAACTATGCAGTCCTTCGCTCATTCCAAGCAATAAATAACTTTTTATAATGTGGGACAAGGCTCATGCTTGAGTTGTCACTGCAGTCCTACAAAGCATTTATCTTGATATACCAGGCCTGAACTGCTCTCTCTTAAAGTTCTGTGAAAGTAACCTTTTAAGACAGACAGGTTATGTCTGGTTACTTTTCACTACGTTCAAAGGGTTGTGAACGGTAATCCATGACGTTGGAAACCACGTCGTTGAATTTAGGAATAGCAAAACCCACCAAGTACTTCAAATTCAGTACATTTCTTCATGAGTCTGTATTTACAGAGAATGCACGTTAACTATAGAAAGCAGAAAAGACAAAGTTTTAGCTCTCTCATTCCACACAGAGAAGCCTTTATCGATGTGATTGATCTTTTTTCCACTCCAGTGGCACATTCTTGTTTTGTTTCTTTTTTTTAAAACTTTGAAGAAACCACCAAATTTCAATTAAATTTAGTTGAAGATTTTCAAAGCAATAGAAAAAGCTGTTCTCAGGGCAGCATAAATGGTCAAAAAAATAATCAGAAGAGCGTTATAAGAACAGTATAGGAGTGCCCATAGCATGCACACAGTTAAAAGGTGGCTGCAGTGGGGGAGCACATTTCTCCATCCCCTATCAGTCGCCCAGCTTATCACTGGGAAGAGTCTCCAGAGGAACGTGTCCAAGAGCATTAGTCTTCTACTGTTTCTCGCAAGGTCTGGAAGAAAAACACTCTTTAAAGCCAAGGAAAAGGCTTGTACGTCAGCAGGAATGCACGGGACTCAGTGAAGCGAGTGAAGGAAGGTGGCAATAACCCTTCCAGCAGTTTTGCAAGAACCCCCAAAGCACCCAACTGATGTGCCGACTGCAAATGAAGCTTTATGCCTCTCTGAACTAGGCTGCTGAGGCAAGTCCCCACAGACGGGTTTGGGTGTCAAGGAATAGTATACCGCACCTTGGGTCCCTGGTAGGGCAGGAGGTGGTAAAAGGAAATGAGCGGAGAGAAATCAAGCCACAAATCTAAGGACACAAACCTTGGGGAAAAAAAAAAAAAAGTCAAAGCTTCAGGGGAGCCTGAACTGTTGATTCACAGAGTTAAATAATTAATTAATTACACGTTTCCTTCCTTGCCTAATGTGACTCCAACATCTGTTTTGATGTTTCTTGCCCTGTTCCACTTAGTGATCAATCAATCCTGAAGCATGCATGTTTAATCTGCAGATTAGGCTAAGTACCGAGGCACTTGAACTATCTACGTGGACACCGCAAAGCAGCGCTACGGATTTATGTCCATGCTCCAGCTGACCAAGCACGTTTGCTGCAATTACGTAGTTGCTGGGTTTTTTTAAACCTCTTTTATGGATGCACGTCCCTGCCATACAATATAAAGCAAAAAAACTACATGATAGTGTGCTCAACACCCTTCAGAGCAGCGACACACTCGACCCACCAAAGTCCTCTGGGATTTGAGGGGGCAGAAGGAAGGCAGGGGGGCTGCTGCGGTGAGCATGGTGGTCCCTCCTCGCCCTGGTGGTACCAAAGGCATCTCCACCTTCACCACAGGCAGCCCATGAGGTTTCGGTGAGGCAAGGCAGAGGTCCCTGCTCTCATTCCAACTATTCTATTCCAATAATAATAAATAAATATAAAAGCAAGCATGGGAAAATCTTCTGTCTACCTGAATGTGGAGCAAGGTCTTTTGGCTGCCTCCTCCGAGCTCTCTGCACACACTGCCCCATGAATTTCTAAAATTCAGCAAAGAAACCCTGGCAAAAGGCATATTTTTCTCCAGCAAGTGGAATCCTGCGCTGGCTGAGCTTTACAATACCCCCCTCTACTGGGAAAATGCTGCCTTATTTCTCAGTGCCAGTGTTTCTCTCTACAGGCAGAGGGAAGTACAGATTAACCCACATACGCTTTAATAATTCAGACTGGGGCCAAGCTGAGAGCAGAGAGGAATGACACACCAGCGGCTGAAGATGCAGGTTAGCATTATAGCTAGAAATTTATGCTGTTAATCAGTGGATGATCAATGCGTGAGTAGGTGTGCAAAGAAGAAACCATGTGACACAGCATGAATCAGGTTTGTCCTGCCATTTGTACATAAGCCTCTTTAAAAAAAGTGTGATAAACAAGGTGACAAGCAGTTGAAGCCTTTAGATGGGCACAATTACTCATATGGACCCTGAACGCCACAGGATAAACATCTTAAAAAAGAGAAAACAAACAAACAAAAAAAAACGCACCAAGAAGATGGGGGAAGGGAAGGTTTAAAGCCAGCAAATTCAGAATTTAGATTAATCTTCATAGCCTAGAACATGTGGAAAAACACAAGCAATTCCCTATCTGCACTCCTAGGCACGGGACCTTCCCTTCAGAATAATTTTTACTGTCTTGGAATTAAAAGCCTCTTCCCAAAAGAGATTTTCAAACCCAGTCAGTAATATACTTTTTGCATTTAAGCACTTTGTTTATGATACATGAAGATCCTAAGACTGAAAAAGAAGACTGAGAAGTCTTATCTTTAAACAAGTTGACTTCTACTTGCACCCTACTACTGTAGATATACCCGGAATGTTTACTTTACTCTACTGTAATGGGATAAAATGCCTTTGGAAATGGGGGTAAAAAGCCCCTGGTGCCAGCCGGCTTACTGGGTGATTAAAAAGTTCCGCAGTAGATGCTACAAAAGACTGAGGAAGCCTTCAAGAAAAAAACAGAGACAGAAGCAGAACCTGAAAATGGGTGGCAGATGACGGAAACTGCCCAGAGAGCTGCTGCCCCGGATACCCTGGGGAATTACCTGCTCTGACGGCCCAGTTTGTGCTCCCAAAGCCAGCAAGCCCTTCCAGGGCTGCAGGAAGGCTGACTGAGTCGTTCCGGACGGGCAACCGCTGAGAGCCAGTTTTGCTGGAGAGCTAGTGGGAGATCTCAAAACAGGCCCCAGACTGACTTTGCCCTTTCACTGAAGGAATGGGAGTATTAGGAAGTCTTCATTTTTCTCCAAAACACCACTCATCAGGGTTAAATAAATGCGAACTAAAACATAGCAGTCTATAAACTGCTTCCTCCGCTGATGGCCCAGCAAGTATTCTCCTGGCCCCTTTGTTTTCCATCTCACAAATAATTTTCAAATGACTAATGCTACATTACAAGTAGAGAAAGAAAAGCCTCTCATCAAGGTTTTGTGTTCTTTACACTGAAATGAAATTAAACTGCCAAGGAGAGAAGATGGCACGCACCCCTTGAGAAGGATGGAAGAGGTGCCGGTGACCCTGACAACCTGCACATGCTTGAAGGCACCACCACCTCACGGCACACAACCAAATATGACCGCCAAAGCAGTAGGTGATGTTACTTAGCGGCTGCAAGTGCTGGGGTTATAGAAGGACAACCCACCCCTGAGCTCCGGAGAGGGTACTGGAGCCTTCGAACGCTGCTGGTTGTTAAGAAGAACGATGAGCTAAATGGCAAGGGATGGTCAATTTAGCAGCCCCGAAGAAGCAATGATCCTGGCTGTACATCTGTGAACATACCATACAACCACCTCACACAGTCCCTACCACCCGAAAAACAAGGCAGGGGAAACAAATTACAAAGGAAAGGGGGGAGGCAGTGGGGGCACAGAGAAAACACTTGAGATAGCGCAGGAGACCAGATATACTGAAAAGTGGCCCTATACTCTGACCAGCATTTCCAAGAAAGGCAGAAAGCAGTGGTTCCCTAGAGAGTATCACCTTTAAAAGGTCAGAGACTAGTAGTATGATGATTTCTAGTGTAAGAACTAAGGTAGTCTCTAAAGCAGAATACACAAAGTAGCTCATGTGTCTAGAAAAATAAAGCTGAACACATGTAAACATTTACAAAACACAGGCAAGGTGCAATTTTCAGCCACTCAAAAAATTCTTAATTTTTAAGTATCTACATTTTGGTTTCAAAGTTACTGAAACTTATAATCCGTATCCATGCAGAAAAATCCATACTGAGAAAGAAATTCACAGTGTGAAAGAAATGAAACTCATTCATCCTGAAAAGTCAGAATAATGTAAAATGGAAATACCACCCCTCTCCCCCTAACACTGCAAGAATTACTTTTGGATTCAGCACAAAAAATAAAAATACGATCTCATATGGATTTTTCATAATATTTTAAAGCACATGAAAAGCACACTTAAGATTCTTAAATTAGAGCAAAAGCTTTAAACCAAAAAAGCACAGCTGCCCTACCGTAAAAGGTTTGCTTCGCTGGAAAAGTGACTGACTTCCGAACATAAAGACTCCCTCAAATCATACCAGAAGCGATACAATTGCTCTAACAGGTGGGACAGAACTATTCCTTCCACTGGAATTACACTTTCGGGTTCAATTACTCCGTCGCAGTGTCCTCTTCTTCAGCCACTGCCAATTATCCCATTGCTCAAAAACACCCGCCAGTGACGGGGTATCTTCAAACCAACCACAAATCCTCTACTCTGGGTGGGGACAAAATAGCCTCCCTAAAAACACTCCAGATGAGCAACGGATAAAAAACTACTGGGAATACCAGGATACCTCTACACATTTCAAGAACGATGAAGGACTTTGCTCAAAGCTCTGTTACCGGTGCCGCTTGCTTTTGGTAGTAATAAAACCCAACAAGCTAAACTATTATCTGTCCTCTTCCTAACTCCATTTATCACCGTTCCCATGTGTGGAATTTCCCCGCAGAGGACTCAAAGACGGTACAATTCATTGCCAGGCTGTCAGCCTGGAAAGCAGAGTAATGCGCACTCAGGCAGACGCGACAGCCCGACCCTCAGCCCAAGCGACCGGGTGCACACTTACTGGCAGGGTGTAGCCTCGCTGGCAGCAGGTTCACAATGAGCAGCCTTTCCCATATATAGCTTTACACCGAATAGTCACTGTTTGCATGTTTTCCCTGTGGTTATTACTGGTAGTTGTGATAAAATTTAAAAAAAAAAAAAAAAAAGTGACTTAGCAAACCACTTCCTTCTTTCACCCTGTAAAAATTTGATGCTGTAAAGAAAAGAACAAATCCATCAAAGCTCACAGTTTGCCTCCGCAAATTGTGTCACACCCATTCACCATCCCAAAACCACCAAGGAGAGAGGAGGAAGCAAATCCCCCACCCCATGGGAAAGGGTATAGCTTTAGTTACACCATCAGTATTTTTTCAATGACAAAAGTAGAAAAACCTGGGGAGGGAAGACCCAACAGCTGTAGATCCACTCCTCAGGATCACTGAGGTGTTTTCATCTTACGAATTTCCTGATATTCCGGGGACTGAAGATGACTGTGACAGCTTCAGTCCCTCCAGAGGTATACCTTAACTTGTGGCTTTTTACACTGTTATTCTGGGGACAAAGAGAAAAGGAACAGGCAACAACTCTTTGCACATAAACCCAGACATCTCCACGAGCGTGGCAGGGCCCCAGGTCCCTGGGAAGAGCAACGCCTGGAGTCACCGGTGAGCAGTGAACAGCCGCGCAGGGCCACCCTACCCCACCGCAAGCACTTCTGTCAATGCCAAGGGGAGGGGGAAGACCCCCTCTCCCCACCCTTCCACCTGCTGAGAAAGGAGGAATACCCTCTGACTTTCTTTTCGGAGACGAAGGCAGCCAGTTTCACTCTCCATCTCCTGAAGACCACTGCCATGTCTGACAACCTCAGCACAGGGCAAGGACTAACTGGGAACAGAAAATAACCACCACCTCCTAGAACAGGTCAGGGTGATCAACCGGCACGACCAAACAAGAGTTGAGCTGCGTCTCTCTTGTGTGGACAGAGGCTCAAACCCAGTTTTCCTAAAGCATTCTTTAAAAAACATATTCATCAATGACCTGGACGAAGGCATAGAGCGTACCCTCAGCAAGTTTGCCGACGATACCAAACTGGGAGGAGTGGCTGACATGCCAGAAGGCTGCGCTGCCATCCAGCGAGACCTGGACAGGCTGGAGAGCTGGGCCGAGGGGAACCGAATGAAATTCAACAAGAGCAAGTGTAAAGTCCTGCACCTGGGCAGGAACAACCCCATGCACCAGTACAGGCTGGGGGTTGACGTGCTGGAAAGTAGCTCTGCTGAGAAGGACCTGGGAGTGCTGGTGGACAGCAGGCTGATCGTGAGCCAGCACTGTGCCCTTGTGGCCAAGGCGGCCTGCATCAAAAGGAGTGTGGCCAGCAGGTCAAGGGAGGTTATCCTCCCCCTCTACTCGGCCCTGCTGAGGCCACACCTGGAGTACTGTGTCCAGTTCTGGGCTCCCCAGTTCATGAAGGACAGGGAACTGCTGGAGCAAGTCCAGCAGAGAGCCATAAAGATCAGGGGACTGGAGCACCTCTCTTATGAGGAAAGGCTGGGAGACCTGGGTCTGTTCAGCCTGGAGAAGAGAAGACTGAGGGGGGATCTTGTTACTGCTTACAAATATCTGAAGGGTGGGTGTCAAGAGGATGGGGCCAGGCTCTTCTCAGCGGTGCCCAATGACAGGACAAGGGGCAATGGGCAGAAATTGGAACACAGGAAGTTCCAGCTGAACATGAGAAAAAACTTCTTTACTGTGAGGGTGACAGAGCATTGGAACAGGCTGCCCAGAGATGTTGTGGAGTCTCCTTCTCTGGAAATATTCAAAACCCGCCTGGACGCAGTCCTGTGCACCCTGCCCTAGGTGTACCTGCTCAAGCAGGGGGGTTGGACGAGATGATCTCCAGAGGTCCCTTCCAACCCCTACCATTCTGTGATTCTGTGATTCTGAATCCCTTGCACGCCTCTTCAAAGGCCCCAGGCAATCCTTTCCAGGTTAAAGCAGCAATATCCTGAAGATCGACAATGTTCCCCCGCCACTTGCTACACAATTAGAGCTGTATCAAGCGGAGCCTAAAACTTGCTCACTGCCAGTGATGGGGACAGAGGGACACGCAGGACATGCCTCCAGATAGAACTTGTTCCCAGCTCTGCTCGCACAGCAGTATGGCTCCAGGCCACCTGCAAGTGCAAATCTACCCACCAGCATTTTCCACTGCATGCTCTTAATAACATGCTTTTGGCCCACTACTGGCTACAGAGAAAAAAATATGAAAATGCAGTTTTCATATATCATGCAATCCACTTAAAGGCAGCTTTCTTCCATGTAAGTAGTGGCTTGGACAGAGCAAGCCAAACAATTTTTAAAGGTTTAGTATTTTCTAATCACAAATACCTAACCCTCCTAACACTATTTTACCACTCATTGACAATAGGGGTTGCAAAGTATGCTTGTAGAGTTTATAAAGGAATTCAAGAAAATGGATATTTTTTCTTGGTCACTCGGAAGGGTATTTATTAATTTGTCTGTTTATGGACAGACATAACTTAAAAGCAAATACATCGTGTGAAAACATGACTGCTTGCCCTCCATGCTCCCAAGCTGTGAAACTGAGTAGGGCCAGCCACAGATGTACAGCAGCATTTAATGGAGAAACTGATGTGCTGCTTTCAGACACGGCATTTGTGCTGGCATTTGACAGTGACTCTAAAGGCAATACAGAAATCTTCTCTATTCAGATATTTAAAACTGTACTTAGTGCACCGTAGTGTATTTATCTGCAATATTCAATGCATCTTGGCGAAGGTCTGGTGCACAGTACCTTGCCTCCTTACAAGATTTTTGGCAGACAATGCACGTGCACCTCGTTAATCCTTCTTGCTTGCTTTCACCACATGCATCAAATAATGCTATGCCGTACCAACGGAGCCTCATTTTGCTTTCCCTTCTCCACCATGTCTCTCTACATCCTGCTTCTTGCTCCTTCTATTTCTGTCTTCAGGCCACTTAACATTATCGCTAACCCTTTTCTGTGGACAAATTCACAATGCAGGTTATCTTTCCAAGCTGCTGTTTCCCATACCACTGCATAGTGCTTCCTCATTTGAACTTCTTATCTCTTCCTGTGAAGGCCCTTCAAGTACAAAAACAGCAGCAAACTTGTATTAAACTTATCACTGGGCAGTTACTAACCTAGGAGAAAGAATGCACTACAGCTTTGTCTCTCGAAATAACGTGGCAAATGTCAAGGTAAGAGCAGTTTGTTCTCGAGGATGAAGAAAATCACAGTAAACCAGCTGCCATAGAGAACGAAAGAGAGGCTTCGCTTGGTATTGCGATGCATGTTATTTCATATATTGCTCATATGCCGGCAGTTCCACTTTTATAGGAAGGCAAGGACAGTTTGTTGATTCATGATGACTGTAAAAGCTGCAAGACTTCAAAGAGAATGCCAATAAGCATCTGTTAAAAGGGAACTAGGAAAACAAGCATTAACTCTTAAATTAACACTTCTTAAAGCACATTTGAGTCATTTATTAACCAGTTTGGCCTGGCTAAACAATGTTTTTCAGTTTTGTTCACTTTGCAGTAGTTGGCCCTATTGTATCACCAACCCGTTTTCCAGAAGAGTTGTGCTAAAAGAAAACTTGTGAACAAAATTATGGCCGAAGAGAGCTGGACAAGGCCAGCCCCACAGAGACCACGCTCATAAGCACTGCCAGATCTCGTCTGTGATAGTCCGGAGTGGGCGTTAGGGCAAGTTCAGTGCCGAGCCACATGAACAGCTCTAGGCAAAGTCACACAGTCCGGCCAAGCCCTGATGGGGTCCTGGCACCAGGGCTTCCAGCACCAGCAGAAGATGGAGCACTAGCCACAGCACTGGGGTGATCATGAAGCTCCTGAGGTAGAGGAGAGGGCCTGGACCTGAGCTAGGCATGAAATCAGACTGGTGTTGTCAAGCAAAGCTTGACTACACGGGGGAACCACTGCTTCAGACCCACATTTCCCATAGCTATCTTTCTTTGCTCCTCTAGCAGGCCACATGAACCAGAACAGCAGCACACGGGTGGAGACACATCCCCTGGGCTGCTCCAGGATGCTCAGCGCTCTACAGCTCCTGGCCAGGTCTGTGTCCTTCTCCCTGCTTCAGGCAGCTTGGGTAACCCTCCGCAAAGAGATCTTTGAGGTGCCCACACTGCCAGGAGCTGGCGGAGAAGCCAGACAGTCACACCCGGCAGCTGTCTGCCCCGCCACCCCGTGAGATCACCATTCCCGGAGCAAAATAAGCAGAAGGAAACACGTACTCATGCCTCAGCTGCTCCAGTCTGCTGAGCGTGCACACACAAGATGACTGAGCTGATCTAGGAGCTCACTGCCACCGAAAAGGCAAAGTCTAGTTCCTTTTCTCTCCTTCCGCTGCTCTTTCTTCCCCTACCACCACACTCTTTCTTCCCCTCACCTCCACCCCAGCCGCAAGGAGCAGCACCCTCCTTTGGACCATCTCTTGCTCTCATGAGAGCTCTCACCCAGCTGATGCAGCCTGCAAACCAGCAGAAGACTGGGTTTTGGGGGGTGGGTTAGTGATCGCAGCTGGTGCAGAGCAAAGGACCAGTGAGCGCCATACCCAGCACGAGGGAGCGAGATGGAAGAAGCATCTCTCCGTTTCAGCAAAAGTGAGATGTTCCCTCAGAGTGGGCAGAGGACTGGCAGACACGTCTGCTCCCGCCAGGTTTGCAGCAGCAGGTAACCCTGCAGGCTGGGGAGGAGGGCAGCAGGACACAGGTGCACTTGAATGGAGGGGAACTTTGTGAAAACTGTCTTTATTGCCTTTTCAGGACTTTGTGCTCCCAGCCCTCTCAAGGTTTACAATCATCCCTCCCAATTAATCGGAATTAGTAATGCACCTGTAATGAGAAGATGGCTCTCATACATTTTAGAAATCATCCGCATGTGAACTACGTGCTTCCCCCTGCAAATACCAAGTTAATTAAAACCCTTGACTCATGTTGTGGTGCGGAGAGATCAGCCACAGATCTGAACCACCACTTCTCACCTCCCTCACTTTCCTTCTTTCACACCAAACGCTCCCAACAGCTTTTGCTTTTGCAGCTGTCGCGCTCAAAGCCACCCCTGCCCGACAGCCGGAGAGCACCGGCCCGCAGGAGGAACCCACGCCTGCGGAGACGCGGGCCGTGCCCGGGACCCCCGGNCCCACGCCGCGCCCCCCGCCCGGCCGAGCCCTGCCCGCCGCTCTCCCCACAAACCCCCGCAAGCTGTAAAGGCGCACGCAGCCTGTTCGAAAAAAGGAAAGGGGAAAAAAGGAACAGCCCCTGGGGTTTCCCTTGCAGTCCTTCCTTCCTTTCCGTGACATCAAAGCTGCCGTTCAAAGCAGCTAACCCGAGGTCACCAAAGGCTAACAGCAAATTCGCTTAAATCAAAGCTGGACCTCCAAACTAGCCTGACTCAGGTTCAGGCAAGAAGTCAAAACCGCAGCCGTTCAAATAAGGAAGAAATTTTTCACAATGAGGGTGGTGAAACACTGGAACAGGTTGCCCAGAGAGGCGGTAGATGCTCCATCCCTGCACATTCCCAGAATGGAAACATTCAAGGTCAGGTTGGCCGGGGCTCTGAGCAACCTGATGAAGATGTCCCTGCTCACTGCAGGGGGGTTGAACTAGATGACCTCTAAAGGTCCCTTCCAACCCAAACCATCCTATGATTCTATGAAATGGCACCAACAAAAAAAATCTCTTGCTCTCAACTGACAAGAGGACAGTCAGTCATTTCTCTCCTCTTGAACCCACTGCAATATTTAAACACAACTTTTGAAAGGTGCTATTGCTACACCTGAGACAGGCCCGGAGCAATGCTCTGGGATGAGCTGCACTGCTTGGCTGAAGGCCCCTCGCCAAGAAGGGATTGGAAACACCAGCTCCACGGCTAGACCCGTTCTCCTCACCGACTGTCCTCTCCTGGGCCCTGCGGCATCTGCAGGCTGAGCAGAGCAGGAGCAGACCGCAGGGGCTCGAGGGCCAGCCACAAGCAGACGGCACACCTACTGCGCCATGGGACTGGAGTCGCAGCAGCTGATCAGAGGAAGTATTTGATGTCAGGAGCTGTCAACAGCTTCCTCTCTAACATGCTTAGGAATAACAGCAGAAAGGCTTGACCTTTCTGCTGGTGTACTGCTGGAAGAAGTAAAAGCGGCATTTCTATTGTTGAGCAGTTAAACAATGGAATTTGCCCCAAAACCAATAAACACTACTCCCCAGTTACTTTTAGAATCCCAAAGACACTAATGTTCATCTACTTTGACTCTGCCTGTGGCCCTGGTTACCATTATAATTTCATCTCTGGAGTCCAAAGCCGCACTGACCAGATCCTAGCCCCAGGATCCTCATGGCCAGAAAGGGAAGACACCATCCCTGCCGTTCTCCCCAGCCTCTGCCTCTGCAGTTGCCGTGACGGGGAAAGACAAACAGCAGGGCTACATATTGCCCAGCGTGGCTGGTTGGTTCCTTGCAGCCTGCATCCTGACACGCGGGGAGACGCGCTTACCCTGTCGCATGCAGGCAGCGCAGCCGTGGGCACTTCTCATCCCAAACTGACACACGCTCATCAAGGATATGTCAGGGCACGGGTCCCATTTCAGGACCTCTGACTTCACCTACCCACCCCGCTGTACCCATCTCCTTTCTGGCAGAAGAGCACACAGAGGGAGAAAATGCTGTTTCAGAGAAAAAAGTGATCCTAATTCCTGGGTAGGGCTATCGTATTCCTCCTATTTTACTTACAGAGACTACAGACACATTAACTCACAACCAAAATAGATTTGCCATCCATGGACGCAACTCTGTTCCTAGATTTCAGTAAAGCAGCACGTACCAGCCAGCGGCCGCTGCGCTCTTTCCAATCTTCTTCAAGTACTTTGGCTTTAACAAGGCCTCTCTGTTATCCTCCTCTGGCAGGACAACGGCTCTCAGGCTTTTTCAGTAATGAATACGCAGTCTCTTCAAAACAATCTAGGTCGACCCTCCTTTATATTTTACATATAACATTTCCAAAACAAGATCTGTTTTTCTGCACAAGCACATCAGGAGGCATGCTAAATCTTTTCAATACATCCCCCAAATGGCCCAGCCCATGGCCATTTGAATTCTCCTTCATGAGTACAACTCTTAGCACTTCTCCTTGTGAAATTTCAACTTCTTCATCGTGGACCCTCTTGCCAGCCTGCCAAGATCATTTTGAATTCATCTCCTGTGCCCCCCAAGATCCCAAGTCAAGGACACCCTCAAACTTCATAAGCCAACTTTCAGCTCCAGCATCCAGGTCACTGATCAAGTTATTGAATGCAAGTGGGAAAGGAGGAACTCCTGCAAGGAGCTGTCGGGAAGATCCTGGGGGGGGTGGGGGGTCCGGTCGGTGGCTCTGTGTCAAAACAAGAATTCCTGCCCAAATGCTTCTTTTCAAGCAGCTGCACACCTCCCTTCTGGCAATTTCACCTAGACTATTATTTCCAAACTGCTATCTGCCTCCCTTGAACAAGGCCAACAGCAGTGAAACCTAGCACTGAGTCCACACTAATACATCTTGCAAAGGAATGATGAAGGAATGGGAGGAGGTAGCAGGAGCACTTCTGTGAATGCTCTAGGACGGCAACAAACCAGTGGCAAGAGAGGAGGGGTGGATACACAAAGGAAGAGAAGCCGCAAGGCTTCTGCTCCAACAAAGTTAACCACAGTAGCTCTAATTCTACAGCCTCTTTCTCTTGTTTGCTTATGAAATTTTCTGCGAGACAGCATCAGCCGATACACTTTGTTTATTCTCTCCCTTCTGCTTGTGAGGCACGCTCATCTGTCAGAGTTGGAAAATTGGCTGCTTTGAAACAATCTGTTCTTAGAAATCCACATTGCTTTTTTAATGCTGTACTACTCATTAAGTGTTTATATATTGACTATGAGCTGCATTCAGGGATCAAAGTTAGACTGACTGGGCTTTAATTCTCCAGCAGCCTATTTTTGCCACTGTCGTGGTTTAACCCGGCAGGCAGCTAAACACCACAGAGCCGTTCGCTCACTCCCCCCGCAGTGGGGTGGGGGAGAGAATCGTAAAAAAAGTAAAACTCGTGGGATGAGAGAAAGACAATTTAATAGGACAGAAAAGGACGGGAAAATAATAATAATGAATATACAAAACAAGTGATGCACAATGCAATTGCTCACCACCTGCTGACTAATGCCCAGCCAGTTCCTGAGCAGCAGCCCCACTCCCCTGGCCAACCTCCCCAGTTTTTTGTTCAGCATGGTGTCATATGGTATGGAATATCCCTTTGGCCACTTTGGGTCAGCTGTCCTGGCTGTGTCCCCTCCCAGCTTCTTGTGCACCTCCAGCCTCCTTGCTGGCAGGGCAGTATGAGAAGCTGAAAAGTCCTTGACGTAGTGTAAGCGCCGCTCAGCAACACCTAAAACATCAGTGTGTTATCAACATTATTCTCATCCTAAATCCAAACCACAGCACCGTACCAGCTACTAGGAAGCAAACTAACTCTATCCCAGCCGAAACCAGGACAGCTACCTTTTTCAAATATAAATACTGCGTTCACTCTTTTGCATGCCTTCTGGGGCCCCTTACATGAGCTCTGAAAAAGCATCCCTAATGACCGTAACAGCAGTCTCTGAACCATTCAGTACTACTGCTGGCACCGTGTGCATAGTATTACGCCAAAATATTACAGAAATTGTATCGCACGGTGTTTGACATTAATATTGAGAAAAGCATTCTTCCACACCGTTATTACTGCACATTATTATCTTTAAGGATTAAACAGGAACAGTGACAGCCAGGGGAAAATAAACAAAATGTAAACTGGAAGGTTATGCCTGTGGAATTGTATAAAAGGACCAAAAGATAAATCTCCTGTGAGAATTATTTACACTTTTCAGCCTGGTTCTGGCTCCGTTCACCACCAGGGTTTCAGTAATCGTCTCCCCCGTCCCCAGGGTTACTTGAAAGGGGAAATGAGATAACGCCCAACCCATCATTCCTACAGCGCGCCAGCCCTTTGAACGGTACTCAGCAGTCGCACTCTGACTAACACCATCGGTAGCCGCTTTCCTCCCAAACTTGCTGGCAGTGGACCAGGGATCTCTCTCCCAGGCATGCTGCCGCAGACCTGGGGCCAGCTGGCCACCACTGGCTGCCCTGCCTCGCTCTGAGCCCCTGCCTCCCCCCGAGCCCTGCTGCGAGCCGCACTCATGCCTCCAATTCAAGAAACGCTTCCACTTACAATAGGACCCTTTTTGCTCCCCTCTGTCCAACCCATCCGGAGCCAGGGATATAAATTATTCCTTTCCTCCTCTCCTCCCCGCAACACCAAACAACTTTGCATTGCTTGCCACTGTCTCAGCAGGGCACTGCAGGGGCTTGCCCCACTCCCCAGCCTTTGCGAGATGATGGCGGCGGCTCAGCTTGTGAAGAAAGCCAGCGCACCCATGGCATCAGGGGACATTCACTTCGTCTTTGAATCTCACAGCCACCCCACGGTTCTCTGGCTGAATGTTCAGCCAAGATAACGCAGGTCCGGACTTGCCCACCTGGACAGGGCTGGACCACTGAGCAGAAGAGAGAGTTGGGGCATAAACACCTGCCCCAACCTGAGTGAAAACTCAGAAAAACCTCCTCATTGCAAAGACTGGATTTCTTTCGAGAGCAGTTTGCTTGACGCCCAGATTAAGAAGCTGCACAGAATTACTTTATCTGTGCCAATCCTCTGTGCAGCTATGAACTTCTGGGTTACTGATAGACTGTAGCATTTTAAAAAAAAAAAAAAAAATCAATAAAAAGGTTCACATTTAACAACTACACTAGAGCAATAAATTTAGACAGCAGCAGAGGGAAAAACAAGTTATTACATATCAGACCAGTGAAGATGAGCTCAGTGAAACAGCTTAATTATTTGGAGGGGAAAATACAGTGAGTCACCCTTTAAAATTTCAAGTGTTCTCAATACAATCTCTCACAAGACTGCAAAGTACTTTAAAGACTCAGAAAGAGACTGCAAGCTCTCTGATTCAAATATCCCACCTACGAATAACTGTTTTGATTATTGGACTTCATTCACATTATCAGCTGGGTCCCCAGTTTGAATAAATCTGTTTCAACATGAAACTGCCTTGAAGTTTTTTATTACATACTGGTTGGCACATTTGCATACTGCAGAAGCAACAGAAATTATTACCACATATGTGTAGCACTGACGACTTCTGTGCTCACCATTTGCCCTCCCACCTCACCCACCATGCTGCTTTCCTCTGCTGCCCTCCTCCCACCCTATTTTGGAAGACAAAAAATGAAGAGTGCAAAGACTTATATAAGAATTCATCTTCTCTAACCAACTGGAAATACATGCAACATTGCTTCCTGAAGGCCATAATAGCCTGAAGTACTTTTATTTACGGGACAGCCCTTACTAGTCCACATGTCTGTCTTGCATGTCAGTGCAGTAACCCTCAACAACTCCTCCACCCCTTCAGGTCAACAGCACTGGGGCCATGCATCTGCAGAAATCATCCCAGCATCTCATCCAGCTCCCCTTCCATCACCCAGGCTGATTGCTGGTCCCTGCCCACCCTCCCATCCTTCCTCAGCACCCTCCTCCTGGTGGTGTGGTGGTGGTGTGGATAAACCCACTGGCTTATCCAGGGACTTATTTCCCATATCAGTGCTTTGACAGTAGTGCAGCAGGAAGGTGCAGCACCACGTGCAGCAACAGAGAGGCAGGAGTGTGTGCTGCGTGTTTAAGCCATAAAGTCTTGTGTTTGACCTTACAAGCATAAAGCTTTGGCATAATTGCTACCAGCAATCGCTAGGACTGCCAGTTTGTAGAAAGTCAGTACACATATTGCACATATTTTAAAGTTCTTGCAATTAATTCTGTTTTATGTGACAGTAGCTATGCAATAACTTTCCAAGCTGGCACCATCATTTGATCCCCCCCCCCCCCCCCCCCCCCCCTCCCCCCCCACAATCCNCCCCTCCGAAAAATGGGGACACCTTACAGCAAAGCAGGGCAGTCATCTGCAGGATGAGCTAAGGTACTACTCCATTCTGCTGGCTGTAACAAAAGCAATCATTAAGAGGAAACAAAAATACTTCCATTATAAATCAAGTTCAACCACCCTGCTGCTTAGTACTGAATAATAAATGATAATGAATTAATGTAGCACCAATGCTTTTCTATTTTTTTTTTTTTTTGCAAATCCACCTGTGTAATACTAAACACACTGTAACCCCAGAATTGTATTCCTCTTGCAGTTTTACCTGATTTTGCTTATTTTAGGTAGGAAGAAGGGGGCGTCAAGGTAGGGACCCACTCCCCAGATGACTAACCTGTTCACATATCAGTCCTCCACTGGCTGCTTCCCTCTACTGTGTACAGATCTGACTCCAGTGTTTGAGCATCTCGTGGTCCTTAAACCATTATAAGACAGGGAGGTGGTGCACAGCTCAGCTGGCAGCCGTGCAGCTGGGACAGAGGCAGCACCACTTATCAAAGGTCCAGGAGCAGGAGAGAGTGCGGCACAGGGGACCAAATCCCGCTCTAGGCTTGCATCCTCACCTCAGACCACCTGGAGCCTGGACGTATGCTCTAGCAGAAAGGCCATTTAGTTAAAAAGAAAGGAAAAAAAACCCAGAACAGTTTAACTCGAGCAAAAGGGAAGGACTTCAGGGCTCTCAAGCTCATGAGCAAAGAGTTCATTAGCAGCACAGTCCCACCTCAGCTGGATTTGCAGCCTGTCTGCCAGCCGGGCTGGGGGGCTCTGGCATTTAAGACCCGGCTCTGAGAGCACTGGCTGGGTACACAGCTAGACAGGGAATGTCCATCTGTCCGTCCGTCCCACTCCTTTTCCCTACTCCTTGACCCGAGTGTCTACACCAGGCGGTACAAAGAGGAGCAAATCGCTTCCCCTGCGCCGGCTGGCCGCCCGCTTGGGCGCCCAGGCAGTGGCCGTTAGCACGAACCCACGTTTGTAACTCCAAACAGGGTGAAGTTGCAGGTTCACCTGAAGCTCGTCCGGCTGCCGCCAGGAGCAGGACCCTGCTCCCTCTGCTGCACCCCACCAGAGGCCATCCTCCAAAGTGCCTTGGCAAGCTCCTGCTTTTTTGTTTTTGGAGAAGGCAAGGAAGCACTGCTCCAAGAGAAGAGGAGCAGTGGGACAGGAGGAATCCGGACTCGGAGGCACAGCGGGGCGGGTGGCTAAGGATGCTGCCTGAGTCACCTCACCTCCACGTTTGCTGCTCCCCCCCAGCCCTGCAAATTTTGGCATCATGCTTGCTCTGCTCCCTGCCTCAGTCACCCTGCTGCCCAGCTGTGCCCCTTCGCCTTTTCCTTCCCTGAACTGGCCTCGATAAATAGGGCATCAGATACCAGGCATTTCACTTTAGGAGAAGAAAACTGCTCTTTTGCCTGCACTGGGAAACCAATCAGCTCCCACTCAAATCAAAAGGAAGAGATCACGTGGATGCATTTCAATTAATTGCATTGGCGAGGCAGGCTGCAAGCATGCTTCCCCTTCAGCCAGACCCCCTTCATTTACGTCTTCTCTTGGAGAAGGGGTGGTATTCAGCTGAGTTACCTGGAGGATTAATTTCATTACACAGTGTCTAAAAGCTGAGAGAAGGCTGTACTTGTGGAGCAGAGCCATAATCAGAGGGCAAATAAGGGGAAAAAAGAAAGAACTGATTTTCCATCTGGTAGAGCTGTGGTCTCCAAACTATTTTGATCATGTACCCCTATCGGTAAAAACTTTTGAGCGTGCGCCCCCAATATATGTATATTTGTTTATTTATAAATTATGTGCGTGTACTGCTGAAGTCCTAATATTTTCTTCCTGCACCCCAATGCATCATCCTGTGCACGCACCCCTCTTTGGAGACCGCTGTGCCAGCTGTCATGGTGACAGTGGCCGCTTGGTGCCAGAAGCGGGACGTGTATCGACAGTGAGCAGACAACTGCTGGAACCCAAGCGCTCAGTCTGATGCCAGCTGAAGAGATTTACAGACAAATGATGAAGCAGATAGGAAATGAAGACTAGAGCGGAGTAGCAGGAGGTCGTACCTTTGCATGCCCCCTACTCCCTTTTTTATTTCACCTCGTCTTCTCCGAAATGTTTGCCCAAGGCCCTCCACAGCCTGCTCTCCTTGGCGGGGACTAAAGTAAGTATCACATCAGGTCTTACCCTTCTGCAGTTATACCTGCTCAGGAAGCCACCACAAGCAAAAATTCTGCTTGTGAGCTCTGCTGGGGGAAGGTTAATGGCAAAAATGAAGGGCACGTGAACAGCCAGAGAAGTGCATTTGTTCACACATGAAGACTGCAGTGATTTAAGAGCTGTTTCGAATTGACTTGGATAAACTGGGATAACCATCCTTGTTTGGATTTAAAGGAGATTTTTTTTTTAGGTTTAACTTTAAGGATGATCCCATGTACAACTCACCACTGATTCAAGAGGGATACGGATACATCAACTGTCGTCTGCTCCCTGGTATCGGCCCATCATGCAGGCTCTTATGCCAGTACCACCACCAAATACTCCAGGGCAACTTTCAGGTAGCATATATCTCAGGAAGCAAAAAGAAAACAAAAAGAAGCATAACCAAAAGAAAAACAGCACAAGGCTACTTTGGAGCAAGAAGGTGTGGTATTTCTCAGAATTTTTTTCCCTTAAAAGTAATTTTTAAAGCCTCTGTGGACACACACCCTTCATGAAAGAATGTGAAGAAGGAGCATTCACAGGATCCTAGAAGTGATCTAAATATGGGTCGCATATGAAGTGTGTTATGCATATAAATAATCATGTTCAGATAAAGAATTACTATCATGGCGTACCCTTAACAAGCAGTTAAAAATGGAGGTCTAAAGTCAGTACTAACCTGCAGTGGTTTTTGGCACGTCATTTGTGCTTCCTCTGGCAACAGACATTCCCATTTCTACTTCCACTTACTTCTAACTGCTATAAAAATAGCAAGTCGTGAAGTTCAGTAGCAGATCAAGTACTCAGCATATAAATAAATAGAAATATTAACATCAGGTGTGAGGTAAGGTACAACTCGCTTTTATTTGTGTGGAAAATAGGGCAAATGTAGAAGAGTAAGGGCAGTACGAGAACTCATATTAGAATTATATGCTTATTTTTTCCCTTAATTCATTCCTTTACGGTAAGTTACACATTTATAATAATGACAGGAATAGATGAGGAAAACATAAGCCCTGTGCTTTAACCTGGGACTTCCACAAACATTCAAAACTTATGAAGAACTCATTTGAAAATACTGCTGCCATACAGCTCCAAAAAAACCGGCTGTCCTTCTTTTAGAATAACCATCTCCACCCTAATTTGAACATAAGACTTAGGAGAAGAAACCAAAATCTCCAGATGTTGTGCCCAACAAAAAGTAAACACTAATTTTGCATACTAGATATTCCAATAATAGAAAGAAGTTACTTCCAAAATTTACTTTCTTGCTTTCTAAGTAATACAGAGCTGCAAGGATGCCAAGTTATTTTTAAACACAGCCCGTGACAGAATTCATTCAGGACAGCAAAAAAGTGCCAGCCCAAGGCATCTTTATTTTACCACCATTTTTAGATCGTGGCAATGCCAGTAACATACAATTATCAATCTTGATGTATGAAAAGAGTACCAAATCAATTTTTAAAAAGTTACTTTGCTTGTCTAGCAGACACCTTTTTTCGGTAGCTCTGATCTGCTACTGAAAAACGAGGCATCAGTCCAAAGTAAAGAGTAAGCCTAGAGGAAAAAAAATAAAGGTCTTTGAATAATAACTAAAAAATTTTCCACTAGTTCTTTTGACAGAAAGAAAAAGAAGAAAAGCATTTTCATGTGAAACCACATATGGAAAAACAATTTGGGTTCCCTCAACTTAAGGGGGGGGGGGAGGGGGGAACGCACAGGAAGTTTTTATTTAAAAAAAAAAAAAAAAAGACAAAACTGCGCTCGGCAGCTGGGAGCTCCGCCGTGGGAGTCCACCTCCTCCCTGCAGCATCTCCCACGCACCCCGCTCCCCGCCTCGCCCCGCGTACCACCCCATCGCTGCGGGGGGGTTACAGCCCTGCCATGCTGCAACCTGTGAGCAGGGGCCATCGGCAGAAAAGCAGAGGCTTTTTGTCACCTTTCATTCCCACGTGACTTCGAAGATAAAACTCGGTTAAAGACAGTCAGCCAGGCTGTGGCCAGTGAAACCCGCTACTTAATGCTGGCGTCTGCTACAACTAGAGATTTAAGAGACACATTTTTGACTACTTTTTGTTTATGTAAGAGCTTCAAAATACACTGGGCAGTTACAGAAATCTGAAAAGGGCAATCGCCAGCCACAGCCTGTAACGGGAAACAATGAAATTTCATCCTGGAAAGCCCAACATCGCACCAAGTCCCAATATGTTCCAGATTTATTAGTGGTTGGCAGTAAATGCTTGAAAAGAAAGCACAAGAATTCCAGTAAATGGATTCAAGACAGTAATACAGCCAGAGAAGATGATATACACTGGTATTATACGAAATATATTATGTGAAATGGAAGCAAGACCAAGGGGAGCACTTTCAAAAAGATGGTTGGGGAAATACATCTGAACTTCTGCTGAAACGGATGAGAACGGTTCCAAGCCGTTCCAAACGGCTCAGCGGTTCCAAAAATGGGACTCGTAACCCAGTGCCTTCTCTTCCTGGAATCATTACAGAAAAGCAGCTTTTAAATTATCCAGATTTAAATTATCTTAAACTATCCTGTACCTAAAACTTGAAATTAAATCTGATTTCCACAAAGAACGCGCTCAAAGTGGCCCAAAGTTCCTTTAAATTCTGGTCCCTCTACATCCTGGCTTTCAGCCTATAGATGCCAAAAGACATTAAAAATAAAAATAAAAAAGAAATCAGCCCTCAGCTTTAACCGCCACCAGTGCCAGGAACCATGGAACAGCAATTAGATACTGGAAGTAAGAGGCAAAAGGGAAGAAAGACAAATGGAGATAAAATTTTCCTTGTGGTCAGATCAGCCACAGGATTTCCTGCTGAATTCCTTTCAGCTATGGAGACCTTCGTTAATACGTTATTTGTACTTGGATAAAGTACAAGACAAATGCATATTTTTAATAAAATCTTAAGAAATGTACATAGGCCAGCCATGCCAAATAGCACATACCTACCCAAAGGGAGGGATGAATGTCACTGCGGGGACTGTGCTACGCTACTGTCCCCCTCCTTCGGGTTCAGAGCAACATCCTCTACTCAAAGGGGAGGAGGTTGCTTTATCCTCAGGCCAACATTGATGTCTGCTTAGATTGCTCAAAGGCACCTTCGCAAATACGGAATAATCGGTCCAATCAGCCTATAATTGAGGGTATAAAAACAAAGGGTTTGTAAAACAGACACCACCAAGGAACAGCAGAGACTGTTTTTTACCCCCTAAGGCAGGAGATGGATGCCAGTTCAAGAGCATCTCATTGACGATGTTCTTACAAGCAAGACATTTGGCAAAGCAAAGACTTCCTTTGTTTGCTGCTTGTGTTTGTTTGCTTTTAAGCTCTCTTTTTCCCAAACAACCAACAACAAAAAAAATCTGTATACCACTCCTGGCCCTGCTCTCTGACCTTCAGCAAGCTGCAATCTCCTTGAAATTGCAGTTCAGAGACACAGTTTATGCATAGCCTGTTTCACAGCTGCTCAGGCAGGATCAAAGGTGCAGCGTGGTGCTGAGTACCAGTCCACTATAAATCCTCCTACCCAGATCAGATTTTTTTTTTTAAATATTGGCAGGTGACCTCTCCTGGTATAAAACCTACTAACATGAAGTTATCGCCAGTCTTCCCACAGCTTCCATAAACTCCAGTAACTCTGTGCTGTGCGCTCTGCCCTATTCTACGCAGATACTGTTAGCGCCTGTGCCTGACCACGTTTGTCCCACTGAGCAGCATCGTATGTGGGTGTAAGCCCAGCGCTAAGCTACGCTTATCTTACACATAAGGTGGGTCCCTGAACATCACCAGCAACTTTTTCTTTCAGAAACTGGGATAGGAATCAGAGTTACTTTTAGCATAAATGAAATCTGCCAGTACCATTAACTGGAATAAAACATATCTAAAAATGCTAGCCTGCACTCTTACGGCAACATTTCAAATGTCCAGGTCACGTACAACATTCTCTAGAAATTTAAAAGACTGGATTCCCACCTGGATGACCCATCGGAGAGCACCACCATCACAACCCTCCCACAGAAAAAGATTTAGAGGACAGAAAACTTGTAATATATATGAAGGTAGGCATTTTTTCCAATTACTGGGCAACAACCAAGTTTTTAAACCTCTGAGGTAGACATCGCTTTTTTGTGGTCAGTCGTCTTTCACTCTTTGGGAGTGCTTGGGGAGAGGCCAAGCAAGATCTGACATCCCTCCAGCAGAGCAGCGAGGAGTTCCTGGGTTTCCACCCAACCCTCTGACCAGCGATGCAGGCGAAACACCGACCAGCATATGGACTCTAAGCTGGTCAAGTCACTTCTCGGAAGATCCTTTCCTCCTCTACTCCCACAGCTAAACCTTGCTGCCACCACACCACACCTGCGAGGCTGGAACATAAGAGCAGCCCCAGGCGGAGGCTGGACCCACCACTGCCTCTTTTGAGGCAGCAGGACCCTGAGCTGAGAGCAGAGACCAGGACGGACCGAGGCACTTCACTGCCCTGCTCCTGCTGAAGATTGCATGGCCAAAAAACAAGCCTGGGGGAAGGAGACCTTTCTAAAAATCCCCTTGCAGCGGAGACATCCTCCTCATTTTATTGGCTTTTAGCAATCCTTGTAATCAAAGCGCTCCCTCTCCCATCCCCTTGGGGATGCTACAATGGGAATACTGCAGAAAGGAAGCAAAAGCAGTCCAAGCATCTGTTTAATACCACATTTGGTTGCCACTGTTGCTCCCAGGGCAGCACATCTTCTGTTCTAACATTGCCTTGCAACTGTCCCCTTCAGAAGCTGGCTTTTCCACACATATTTGTAAAGGAGATAATAACAGGTAGCTCTGAGCAGCCTGACCTGCTGCTCAGCATTCAGCAGAAATCGCCAGCATAAATCAATTAGGAACACAAACGCAATGCAACACACGCACACACAGATTATGGTTTCAGCAACTTAATGGATAAATCATTACAGCTGTCCAGAATCAAAGCTGGTTCACGGGGGAGTGGGGGATGATACCAAATGAAGAGAAATCCTGTTTCTACCATTAAATCCCAATGTGCTGCTCTTAAAGTCATTGAAAAGTACTGGTATAATGCAAAGTAACACAAGAAATGTTGAGCAAGCAGTCCAAATAAAACAGATACCTTAGAAACCACAATGACTTAGACACTGAAAGTGTTATCTTTGTGTTCTTTCCTTCCTTCCTTCCTTCTTTACCCTCTTCAGTACCAAAATGCCCCCCTACAGGCATTTCAGACTCCTGCTGCTTGTGGGATGCACCACAAGGGATTAAAATCCCTGTATAAATGCCATCTTCCTCGCTACTGTTTTATTCACGTCCGTCATTCACTAAGCAGTGCTACAAGGCGCAGCACCTCTCCCCTGCCTTCCCTTTCTTGAAGGGGAGTTCTGGCTTTGTCAAAATTCAACTACTGCAAAATGCCGCCAGTCCCTGGCACAGGCGGCCGCTCCTCAGGCCGGACCCACGTGCGCCCAGGAGATCACCTGGACCTTACCTCAGCCCTGAGAGGCAACGACAGGCCCTCCCAGCTCACAGGCAGGTCACCAGGAGCCCCACAGTCCCACGGGCTCCAACGTCACCCCAATCCCACCCACCGGCAGTAGCAACTCCACTGCAAACCCAAACCTCGGCTCCCTTTCACCAACGCAACACGCTCGCTTGTAAAATTCACTCCCCAGAGCTCATCCGAGGATCCATTAAAGCTCCCGTGAACGGGCACCTCCTCCTTGCTTACCCATCCGTAACCGTTTCATTTGCACCGAAGTTGAAAGAACACCACGCAGGTCATCGGCCAAGTGGCTACCAGGCTAAAAATGCAAATTAAATTATATCGGTTAGCACTACGCTGGGTTAATACACAACTTTTTAATACTCCGCCGCGTAAGACTGAAACCAAACCGTCATTTGGCTGCCGACCTTCTGAGCAAGCAGACCTGCGCTGACTCGCTTTTTGTAGCCTGCAGGTCCGGACTTTCGTTTTCTCTCTCACATTTACATTTGCATGACGGTTTGCCAAAGTATGCGAACCCAATTAGGGCAACGAAAGGGCGTTGCCAAGATCTGTTGAAAAACACTGTAAGTAAAACCATAGGGTCATATAGTGCAACAGTCACTTTTTAATTAAATTCAGGTCTTGGGGGGGGGGGAGCTGAAACAGCCTTATTTACTAGTTATAAGCGTGACATAAATTATACAAAATATACTTTTACCAGGTATAAAATCCAACCTACAACATCTTCAACTGAAGGCATTTATCCATGGGCACAGGGATGTGACACTGGGCAGGCATGCCATACCCATTTATCTAACAAGCAGCTGCTCTTCTTTAAATAAGAGAAACGATAGATTAGGAAAATATCCTTCCAAGCTATAACTGTTATGAGACCGACCTTACTGTACCATCCGGACAAAACTAACTCAAAGCAGCAATAGTTTCATCTCTATATCTGAGACGCAGAAGCAAGCTTTCAAAAACGACAGAATTATTTTCCAAGTATTAGCAGGTATTTTGTCTTATTTGGCTACTGATGTTCTACTTACAGACCCTTGAGTCTAAACCAAGCCCCATTAAACAGAACAACGGAATTTCAGCTAGCTTTGAGGAGAATTGGGAAAGACTTGCTGTAATCCATCAGCACCGAATGAGTTAATCGCACTAACCTCTAGCATTTGCACATGTTATCAGAAACGTTAAACGACGAGTGATCAAACACACAGCTTGAGGTATTTCTGTGTTCCTAACGACACGCAGAAGATAATCAAATATTACCTTAAACTGCTGCAGAATTCTCTATTTACACGCATGCAGTCTTGTGGAATTGTCACAGAGCTCCAGTAATCTATTTTTATTGAACTTAATGATACATTCCCTGCAGATTTGAAAGGAACTTGATTCTGAGTAAGGGAAAATCAACTGTATTTCTGACGGGTAATCATTTCAACCTTTATTATAGAAGCTGGCAAGGAGATAAATCAGGACAACCATTTTTTAATCAAAACTCTTTTTTTTTTCTTTTTATTTTCTCCATTAGAAATTCAGTTCCTGTCCAGGGTACAAAACTCTCATCTGACTGAAAAGCTATTAACATGGCAACAGCAAGTGGGGTGTCACAGTAAAACCTTAGGGCTTGTTCACAGATGCTTTTGTTCCAGGATAAATTGATAACCGTTCCTAACAAGCATGCCCCAAATCTTCCAGATATAGGAGTCAGGGAAGACAAAACTGACATTTTTAGAGTTAAAAATAAAAAAGAAATAAAAAGGGGTGGGCAGGGGAGAATATTGTTAAAACCTGTTCCTCAGGTATTTCCATATCACTGTCAAGCAGCAAAAAAGAAAGTAACCCCCACATTTTAAAATATCTCTGCAAAAGCTGCTCTATTTAAAACAATGCTAAAGGCAGCCAGGGGTCCAGCTCATTTCCCTCTTGACACGGCAATGCAGACAACCCCTTTTGGAATCACGGTCCTCCAATTTTGAGAGGTGGACGCATTTCTTCCCCTGTAGAAGACACTTCTGTATTCTTAGAAAACGTTCCCGTATTCCTGGAAAAAAATCTGGGGCAATTTAACCTTCATCCTCCCTGGGTTGCTGGCCTCACCTCCCAAAAGATACAGCCAGAGGGGTGATGCAGACAGCAACTCTGCAGAGCGCGCGCAGAAGCAAGCAGTAGCACGTTGGCCAGCTAGCTAGAAATTACCTCAGTTTGGCTCTTCATAACTAATGAATAAGCAAACAATTCCTGACTTCAGCTGCAGTTTTCTCTCTTCTCCCCGCCGTACACAAGCTATTAGTGTGATCGGTTCATAATGTGGCCTTGTGCCTGTGTGCTGAAGAGGAAGAGAAAGCCACTGCTGTGGTTGGGGTTGATGAAGTATTGAAGATGTCCTCTGTAAAAGCACACATTTTTTCGCACAGAAAATGCATATTTACAGAAGCAAAGCAACAGGATACACCAGAGCTGTTAGAAAGTTAAACATCCTAGCATGCCATGATAAGGTAATGTAAGATGATAAGGTACGTAAGGAAAAAAAAAAAACATTCTTCCGGAGTTGAGAAAAGACAGGAGAGGTGGCATCACCACCTGGCGAGGTTGCCAGGAGGGTGCCCACACCCACGCCACCGTGCAGGCTGCCGACCACTGCCTTGTGTTTGGACGTCCGCAGATGCTGCCACCGTTTCTCTCAACTCCTTTGTTACTTATACGGAGCAAATTTTGCATTTCACTGCATGAAGCCCATCGGGACAGGCCTGGTGGGAGGGTCTGGAGATCCCAGCTGTAACTTTTATCGCTCACCGAGCAGCCATTTTGCATGCCTCCCCCAGCTGCGCTGTGCCACGCCACCGGCTTCTCTTCGGGTACGGGCAGCATCATCCTGCCAAGGGGCAGCTGCAACTCTCCAGCATCCAGGGAGAAAAATGCCAGCAATGACAATGTGTGAAGGCAACAGACAGAACTGAAGCACCCCTTGCCACAGCGCTTTTGATGCCGTACCATCATCCACTGAGGTTTTAAAATGTTAGCAATTCTTGTTGATGCACTTCTTGCTTCGGAAGGAAGACTTCAGTAGAGGCATCCTGTGTTTGTTTATATACCTGACCAGGCAATTGCTAGTAATATTTTGGAGACAACATCCTATTGCAACACCTGCTTGTACGCAATGAACAGAGTTATGGAATAATTTACGACAGAATCACTTTAAAAAAAAAAAAAAAAAAAACAAAACCGACAACTACATTTTCTCCTGCCACTCTTTTACCTGTTTGTTTGGTTTAGATGCATCACGTGCTATGACATAGGTATCTCTTAAGAAAGCTTATAGAGAGAATACAGTAGCACAGATACAGTTTAACACTCACAGGAGCCATGGACGACCAGGGTGAACCCAGGCCCTGTTCCTGGGGACGCGTGACGTGCCAGCTCCACGCACTTGAGCTCTTGGCTCCAAGGAAATGAAAATTTAAATTCGTAACTTGACCCGAGTGAACTCAGGAATTTAACTCAAGTGCTCCGTGCGATCGGGACTATATTGTCTTCAGACTAAATAAATTAATCCAATCTTTTTTTTACTTAGATACATTTCACTGTTTATGAATTTCCAAAAAACAAGTATGCCCTTTCTGTAAATTTCTAATGTTCACTTTAAGATCACAATATTTGAGACAAATAATATGAGCTTCTTGTCCTCCCTGATTTCTGTTAATATCATAAAGAAAAAAGCAAATGAAACAAAAGTTTTCAGTAAATGCAATTCTGTTAACATCCCTGCAACATATCCCCTCAAGCACAATTCACACTACAATCTGAAATATTACATATTGATGGCACAGACACTTTTTTGGGGGGCTTTTTGAACTTTGTATCAACACGAACTTTAGATGAACTTTAGACATTTCCGCAGAATGCAGAACAACGTATTTTTAGCGTGATGAACTAAGAATTTCCTTCTAACTATTTCACGTAGACCCCGCCTCTCTCTTGCATCCCCATGACCAGCTTCAAGAACATTACTGTTTAAACCATGAACACAGTATGGATAACTTAGTTTTTCCAAGTTTGACGGAAAACCTTTTGATCTGAAACTAAGGCCCTGCTCATTCTTCACACACTTTCATGAAAAGGGATTAATGATGTGTTAGAAAATCCAGACTCAGCAGTTTTTCATTATATTCTCCCCCCACTGTGGCAGGGAGAACTTGTAAATATCTGTAATGCAAACCAAACAAGGAGCATTACTCAACATAGGAATGAAAAATCCTCCGCTTAACATTAGTATCATCAGCATCCTTCGTGCCTACACGGGTGGGATGCCAGAAGACAGCTTTCAGTGGCATGGTTCCTCCTCTGGCAGGATGGAGCCCTTCTCCCCCCAGAAGACCTCCCAATGCCACGTTGCTACCACCCAACTCGTCCAAGTGACGGTTGCGATGGCTGTGGCAGCTCTGCTGGGCACACAGTGACTTAGAACCCAGCATCTTCCCTATCACTTCCCTCCCGCAGACTCCGGCGCTTATTTTTGTATGTGCATGGAAGTAACACTGCTGCGCATTTTAAACTGTGCGTTTATGGACTTAACAGAAAATCCATTGTGTCAATCAAACCACTACACAGCTACTCAGGCACACGTTATCAAAATCCATGAGGTAAAAATGACTAAACCAATTTTACCTCAAATGACACAAAACGCTCATTTCGTAATTCTGCCCGCCTTGGAAATCTGTCCATGCTGAAACGGCTCTGAAAAGACATCGATATCATGCAACACCATTAAACTCCTTGAATGTCTCTCTTAAATAGAGGTTCACAAAGCTGTTCATAAATGAATAAATAGCCCAAGGTGAGCAGAAAGCTTTCTCATGAAACCTGAGCAATAACGCAGTATTACTGTTCCTGGATTCTCTGCCATTTTATCATGTTCTAGTAATTTTCCCAAGGGTAATGTCAATGATCCTCTTAACTGTACTGTTTACCCATCTCTGCATGGTAATAATAAAAATATTGATTTTTCACATTTGTGACTCAGATTCAATTCGACACAAGAAATGCAAATTATTTCCCCCTTGCAGCGTATCAGCTAAGCAATCGTAAGCACAAAGAGCTTCACCCGCGTCGAAATGAAGCGGCACTGTTAATACGTGACACTTAAAATAGCACTTCACGTTCTCTGTACTTTTCAAAACGAAGTCCTGGTCCAGCAGCAGATTTAACGCGGGCTGGGGAAGGGATGGGTCTGAAGAGCAGCGTCTGCTGGGCGAGGTTTGCCTCGGATGCGAGCCGACACGGAGGAGCATCCTGCCTTCCCTTGAGAACAGTGCTGGGATGTGTACTGACCCAGCCAGAGCCGGGCACATCAAACACCCCCCCACCGCTGAAAACCCTCGGACCCTCTCCAGGTCCCACTGGAGAGGTCAGGGCGATCGTTCCCATCCTGCATGCAACAATAAGGAAAATGCGGCTTTCAGTCTTGGACAAAGATTGGAAACTCTGACCTTTGGGCTTACACCGTACGTAGCCACCGGCAGTATTTTATCCCTCCTCCCTTGCTTCATCTGACTGCAAAGCTATGGCACAACTCACCCCCCCGCTGCCCTGGCCGCACTCCAAAGCTAAACTCAGCCTGGCGACCAGACGGCTTTGTGCCACCGCCTGAAGACATCCAGCTCCCAGCGTGGCATCAAGCAGGGTTGAGCAACGCCATTTCACAGGGGACGTCCTGTGAGCGGGATGCCCGGGGAGAAGCGGAGCCTTTTCTCTTTGAAAAAAAGAGAAATTGTAACTGCTGGAGATTTCAACAGAGGAGGATTCATCCCAGGGCTGTGAGCCCATCAGTTTCCCCCAGAGACTGTCCTGGCTCTACGGGTTTCTTTTAAATTTTTTTTTAAATATGAACCTGAAACAGTTCTTCAGTGTTTGAGTGAGCAGGAAATCAGCCAAAAGAATAAGCCCCACTGGTCTTCAGCTTATTTCAAACAATTAACAATAAGCTGCTATTCTTTAATATAATTACAGAAATCACACTTCTTTGACGCATGATTGGCAAACAAGCACGCTGAAGGGGCAAAAGGAGGTAGATTTTTTTCCGGGAGATAAGTACTTTTCTAAATAACACCTACCCTGAGGACCATATTTATACAACTATTTCAACAAGCAAGACTTTTGAAAGTCCACTATAATCCACTGACGAGAAAAGATCAAAGAAACTAACAGGAAGGCCAGGATGCAATCAAAATATTTGATCGGTGAGAGGTTTCTTATCTGAGCCATAAACTCGAGGGCATTTCAGCGGGAGCTGCAGGAGGAGAAGCTGCCGTGAACACCCGGAGGCGGATGGAGCCCCTTGGGGGAACCTTCCCCTCGTGCCCCGCCGTCACCATCCTGCCATCCCTCCCGGCACGGGACACCACCGGTGCCCGCCATTCCCGCTCTCCCATCATTTTCAGTGCAGCTACGTTAAACAACCCAGGGTGGAAATTTTATTCGTTCTCCTAAATCCCACCACCTCCCCCGCCGAAGTTAAATATTTGGCCTTCAGTTAAACTAAATGGATTTTTTTTTTTCTTCCCTTTTAAAACAAAGTCTCACGATCCCCGTGTGACCCCGGTGGGAGGACAGAGGGAGGCAGCGAGACCCCGCCGCGCACCCAGAGCGCTGCCAGAGCCCACTGAGTGTCAGCTTGCTGAACGGCAGAGATGGGTATAATGAGCTTTTAATCACTTCCTTTTCCCTTTCTTTTTTTTAAAGAACAAGAGAAGAGCTACTGGGATTTTCCGCTTTTCCTCCTCACACTTTTTTTTTTTTTAAAATACATACTTGGCAAACATTAAAGAGCTACATATTTGGATGCAACTCGCATTAAACAACTGCTTCGATAGTTTAATTTTGAAAAAAAATAGCAAATTCCAACTTTCTTTAAAGGCTTTACTTTTACTTGTTGTCGGCTTTTCTGACAGCAATATACATATCCTTGTAACCAAAGAAGTATGGGAAACTCTGGAAACATCCAGCTGTGTACAAACATTTAAAGCTCAGATATCCTAATACAACACAAGTACCTCTCCGAAACAAACATCTCCAGATGTTTTAACGTATTTTTACATAGAGAGAGATATATACATAAGATGTGACTCAGGCACGGAAAGCCAAAAGAATGTTCTCATTTCCTGAGGCTGGCTAACAAAAAGGAAAAAATGTGAATGAAGGAACAAAGATTTCGGAAGTCAGCTTTTTCTTAACAGCAGCAGCTTTAAAATGATCCGCTCCGATTCCTTTCTCATATAGTCAGAACATTGCCTCTCTCTTGCAACTGCATTTACTTACAGAAGCAAAACAACTTTGTTTTCTGAGCTGTTTAAAAGCACTACAGAAATGTCGCACTCGAGAGGTTCCTGCCTTTCTCCTTTCAGCCCCGGTGAAGCTCACCGACAGCTCCCATCAAACCCCCTTTTCTATAGCAGCTTGCTTTGTCGCCTGGTACCGCGCTTGAGAAAAACAAGCAAGCAGCCACGTGTGCCGTGGCTGACCCACAGTTGTGTCTCTGTATGGTGGGACGTAGCTGGTAAGACCTCACGGGCACAGCTCTTGCTTCATTTTTTTTCTCTCGACGGTGCAAGCGGTTATAAACAGCATCCAATTCCTCTGCGACATGAAAGCAATGGGGTGAAGCAAGCCCCTGGGCACCTTCAAGATCATGAAGTCGTGTCACGCCAACAAATGTTAGGTAGATTTAAACAGGCATCGGATGCGTTGCTATTCTCTGTGCCCTTTCTAACCATAACCCACGTGTCACGGGGACGGGACACAGGGTCTCCTTCCTCCGAATCCTCTGAAGGTGAATTTCTGCAAACTAGTTCTGTGACAACCATGACAAAAAACACTGCCGGGGTGGTTTCCCTTCAGGCAGGGCTGTAAGGAGGGGACAACAAGCTGCAGAAAGAACGTATTCAAATACGCTTTCAACAGCAGCAACCACAACTACCCAGGCGACCCTCCTTGAACAACCTGCAGGCAGGTGATCCCTCTTCCCGTGCAACGGAGCACGGACGTGCCCTTTCCCACCACCGTACCCGGGACGGCCGCAGGCAGTCTCCAGCCCCAAGCCAGACCACCAACAAACACCGCTCCCTCCTTCTTTAGACCCCCAGCACCTCCTCACAGGACCCCAGCTCGAACACCACTCTCCGGGCCACGGCTACACGACCCAGGCACAAATCCATGCTTCTGCCAAAATGGGTATTTCCACCTTTCCCACGTCCCTTCCCTTCCGACGTCACCACCACTCACAAGGTAAAGGAATCGATCCCGATCGAGACAAACTCAGTTTTAAATCTATATATCTACCAGTCTCTCTCGCCATGGGTTTTCAGCTGGCTCAGTTCCTCAGTGCCGGCACGAGAGATGTTGGGGGACGGGAGCGTGTGGGTCACGCCAGTCACCTGCAGCGCAACCGTATGCTTAATTAAAATGCCTCTGTAATCGCCGCCTGCGGGAAGAGCAGCTGCCCTGGCATGGCCCAGAGACGGTCTGTCCCGCTTCGTGACGCCGGCCAGAGCTGGGTCTGGGAGATGACCGCTGCCGAGTTAATTTCAGCCCGTTTACCAACAGACCCTGGCAAAAATAAATGACTTAATCCAGCACAAATGTCGGTCTTTCTGCCACAACACACAAGTCTGGCCTGCTACCAACGCAGTTCCAGAAGCGCACGGTGTTCATCTGCAAAGCTACAAACTGAAATACGTGCCTATTTGCAAGCGTTTCCTCACGATGGAGGATTCACCAAAACTGGAGGGTTTTGCAAGCGGAGGCTGCTGTGCTGATTCAGCCCTGAATCCGCAGGGGCCGCCTTCCCCTGACAGCGCCGGCTGGCAGCCCGTGCCGCCCCGCCTGCCAAGCTGTATTCTTCATTCCCAAATCGGAGGTGGAGCGCGCCAGGAGACACCAAGGGAGGACTCACTCGGGGATGCTGCGGCTCCTAAGGCGAGAGGCTGACAGCCGGTCCCTCGCCCCCGCGGGGCAGCACCCAGCCCCAGCGGGGATGGCCAAGCCCCCGCAAAGAGTCCTTGCAAAGCACTGAGGCCCCCTTTCCCCCACCCAGGCTGGATTTGAAACTATTCCTCTGTGCGGTTTTTCTCTCCCCACATCAATCCCACAGCTGTTGCACGTCAGCGCGGGGTCTGGACAGGAGCCACTCTGCCATGTTGTTGCCTCCCAAATATTTGCTGGCGTTGCTGCATTGCTTTGCTGTGGTCTTTCCCAGTGCCCCCAACTACACTGAAACAATAAATTAATACAGAAAAGCCTTACAACTCTGAGCACAGCAGCTTCCCTGTACTGCTCAGGCCACCCAGGAAACGTTCACAAAATCATTACGTTGCCTTAGTTTCTCAGATTGTCCACACTGACTTCCCATCCACGATGTGAGCAACAAACCCCGCGGTTTTAACTCTACTGTTCCCACCAGTTTAGGTTTTACTCAATCAAAAGCCCATCCACCAGTGCGTTCTCAGTTCTTCAAACTATTTAATGCATAGCAGTGGTTGAAACAACCCTACATGCACCAGGTGACTCAGGATTCACCTCCTTATCAAGTTCTGTAGAAGTGCCTGGTGGGGTTTTTTTAATGAGTTAAAAAGTGATGAAAAAAAAAGGATGATCAGAGCTGGAATTCACGGTCTTCTGATTTAAAATATAAGGAAAAGCAATTAACATGAAAAATACAGAGCATAACACCTCATCCTGGGCCCTGGCCTTGTTGTAACGCTATTTTTCACACATCCTAGGATACTCCAGACCATGCCATATTTGCACAGGAACGTGGTTTCGTACTGCAGACGAGAGGTCCACTTTGCCCATAAATAGTTTGTCACTGGGCATACCATCAGCTCCTGCCCCTGGACCTCACGGAGGGTCTCCAGGCGCTGCGACAAACTCATCAAACTGTTTCACATAAAGGGTCACCGAGGTACACAAAACCAACCAAGGAAATTACAGTATCTTGACTCTTTTTTTTTTTTTTTTCCTTCTATCTGCTTAAAAAAACCACACGTAGGCATTTTCATAAAGATTTAGACAACTCAGGAAGGGAAATGCTTGAAGTAATTGCAAAGGAGTGTCCTAATTTGAAGAAAAGTATTAACCCCAGGGCACAGTCCCCTGCTATGTTTTCTCTAATTGTCAAATTGAATTAGGACCTTCCCATCCTTCTTCCACCCCTTCTGCCTCCACACCAGCCTTTCTGCACAAGCTGTAAAGGGTGACGTGCACTGTAACACATCGCTAAAACAACAAGCGCAGCAGACCACATACGCGGCTGCTTGATTCGTGCTATGCACAGCTTATACAAGGGAAAGCTTTGGCTATCGAAACGTGACTGTCAGTTTGATTTTCCTTGTCATCAGCACTTGCCATCACGGAAAGGCCTGACGTAAGTAACTTCCCCACAAACTATCAAGCCGCTTTTAGCACAGCTAGAAGTTAAAGCGTCCCTATATTGAAAAGTAATAAGAGACTGCATTACGCTACGGAGTGAAAAACCTTTAAACCGGGCTTTGGAGGAGAAGAAAAACACAGATGAATCAGGACGTCTAACCTAACACACTTAGCGCGAAGCCACAATTACAGGAGCTGAAAAGCCTGCCCTAAGTGCTTCAATAATAAATATTTTATTGTGACCTGAAAAAGAATTTGTTAACTATGCAAACCATCCTCCGTATATTGCGGGCCATTAACGGTTCCCCTGCAGTAACTGGATGGAGCCAGTTCTAAGAAAAAGACCTGTGCGTTACAACTGAGATTTAACTGCAGCATCACATTTACCTTCTTATTTATGGAGTTCCCTATCAAAGCCAGTAACATTAAGTGCCCAGTTTTGAGCTTCACAGCCTACAGTGGACCAAGAGCTGTAAATCCAATGAGTCTATGCTAGTTTTTCAAATGTAGTTACGCTTTGAATAAAGAGGAGCTTGCTTTGTTCAGTATTTTACTGCATGCTGCCCTGTATGTATTGCTACAAAGAAAAACTTAGCTTGTGCTAGGAAACTACAAAAGCTTAAGATAATAACGGTTCTGAACTGCAAGCTAATGTTTTTCTCTGCATAAGAAACTTATTCCAACAATAACACATCAAGAAGAGTTCAGCACAACCAGCTGGAAAAGCTGCCCACGAAACCCAGCCTGCAATCCCCTCT